>OZ010586.1:28409392-28464392 GCA_963932145.1 Acanthosepion lycidas
TAGATATGGGCTTTCTAGAAAAGTAATCTGAGTGGGGGAGATGTGCTTTACTTAAAAAGGGAAAAGAGATACTTGCTTGCTGTAATGTTCATTGTGGCTGAGCAGTAAAGCATGCTGGAACAAATGGTGGTTTCCCTGTCAAAGGAGGACACAAATTTGATCCATGCCAGAAGACATCTTCTTCGCTAAGATTTCTGGAATGTGCAAGCAATCATCTGTATATATATATATATATATATATATATATATATATATATATATATATATATATACAAGAATAAGTCAAAAATTATCTCCACTTTTGCCATTACATATCTTAAAACAAGAGTGTAGATAATTTTTACTTTTCCTTGTACATATGGTCTAATTATGAAAATACAGTTATTTTATATAACAAATATTTGTATTTTTTGAAGCAATTTTTTTTTCTGTCAATGCACTTAACCCAATACTTCTCCATTTGATATTTTACAAAATTCAGAAAATTTAGTTCATAATTATGTTAGGTAACTTACTTATTGATCCTCTTTCATCTGTCAATATAAACACTCAATAACATTTAACATTAACTATGAATACAGCCACAATGTTACGACTGTATCTGGGAAAAAAAAAACATTCCTATAACTATATATATGTCATCCACAGATAGACTGTTTCACTGTATCACAGCTCTTCAGTGTGGCCAAATAAATAAAAATAAAATAAAAATAAATAATATAAACAAGTTCGAAGTTCAACCTATATCTGGCTGAGTGGTTAGAACATTCAATTTCTGACTATATGATCCAGATTCGAATATCACCATGGCTGATTTGTCAGGAAGCTGACATCTTGATGTTATCTGGGAGATGATGATCCCAACATGCAGCACCTTTGTAAAGTGCCTGAAAACAGTACCATGGCTTGATTCAAACCTTGTGAGTGAAAAAAAAAAGAGTGCTAAACTTCTACGAAATGTGTATGACAGTGAATGTTAAGCAATCTCACAGAAAAAGAGACTTGAAGTAACAGAAATGCTGTGAATACTATGGACTGAACATGCGACTAATAATGAAGGTTTAAGAAAAATCAAAAAAAAAGAAACACTTATACTTAAAATCAGAAATCAGTTAAAATTTCTAGCACACAAAATGTGGAAAGAGGTCTTGGAGAATTTGTCACCCACAGTATGCATCAAAGGCAAAACAAGAGAGATAGAGGGAAACAGTGAGTAACCTACCTAACGAGTTTGTGTAAATGAATGGCAAGAGCTACAAAAGATAGGAAGTTGTGGAGAGCCATGATTGCCAACGTTCCTGAAGTGATAAAGGACATAGAAGAAGATATGTGTCCATGTGTGTATGTGAAATTTAGGGCATGCCAACTGATTAAAAATTTTATTGTTGATTCAGTCATTTGATTCCAAGAATATGTATCCATTTTGGATAATGGCAAAGCAATGTACTTAAAGTATTCGGTTGGTGCAAAAATAATGACATAATAATGTTGTTTTTTGACGTTAAAAAATGTCAAAAAACGACATTAATACGTCATTATTTTTGCACCAACCTAATAGATAAATACTAAATATTATTAGGTTGGTGCAAAAATAATGACGTATTAATGTCGTTTTTTGACATTTTTTAAAGTCAAAAAACGACATTAATACGTCATTATTTTTGCACCAACCTAATAAAACAAGCAAAAAGAAATGTAAAAAGAAACACTAATATTTAAAAAAATAAATATTAAATTGCACATGAAAACAAATGCACACACACTTACATGTATGCTTTTAGCTTGCAAATTAAGTTGCAGAAGAGGGTGAGGTTCCATGTCTCTGTTATAAGCTAAATGGTTTTGCAATGACAGATGTCGGAGTTTACTACCATGCTCCCTCCCCTTCACATTGAGTCTGTATTTTGATTCAATCAGGGCAGTAACCTTAAAATCTTGTTGTACTAAGTGGGCTTGTCAATTACTCATTTGTGGTAGTCAATACTGCAGGAGACAAGAATCCTTTTGAGAATCTTAGCAATTTTTGTCTTGTATCTCTGTTGTATTGCCCTGCAGCCAGATTGCCAAACAGAAGGGTCTTTAAATTTTGATGGTCTTTCATCAGTAATGCATGATCAAACCAATACGGCTGTGTTTTTATTAGCACTGTTTCAATGCTAAAGGTATGAGCATGTATGCGTGTATCTATATACAGTACAAGGCAAAAAAAATGGACGCATCCATAGAAATGATGATGAGCAAAACATAAAGCTTATTACATTTGTATTTACATTGATTAACATGCCTAAGCCTAACCTCAAGAAAGACCAAGTCATGACTTTTCATGATCTTCGACTGTTGAACTGATAAGACTAATTGAAGTGAGTCATATGTCCACAAGTTAATCAAAAAGAGAAATCAAACTGGAACATATAATAGACGTAGCGACCACTAAAAATTACTGACAGGGAAGATAGAAACTTGGTTTGTTAATGCAAGAAAGATTGATTCACAACAGCACAAGATGTTTCCAAAGCAGCTAGTTTGGCAGTTTCTTCAACAACAGTCAGATGCAGGCTTAAAGCAAAAGGCATTGTTTCCAAATACATAAAAAAGAAATCTTTTGTATCTGGAAAAAAATCGACAGGCATGCTTGGCTTGGTGCAAAGCTCATTTACATGGGACTTATTGGGAAGATGTTATGTAGAGTGATGAGAGCCTCTTTACTCTTAGATATGAGACAAATACATGTTTGGCGTACACCCAGTGAATAGAATACTCCAGTGACTACCAAGGGCACTGTTAAACTCAATAAAAAAAAAATCAATGTTTGGGGTGCATACTCAGCAGCCAGAGTTGGTAATTTGTACAAAACCAAGGAAATCACGGACTTGCATCAATACCACAAGATTCTTGTCAATCAAATGTAGCTTTCTGCTAAAAAAACTTTTTTTGCCCAAAGTCAACGCTTCACATTGCAACACGATAACGATCCTAATCATACTACCTTAAAGAATAAACATTATCTAGAGAGGTAGCACAAAATTAAAAATCAATCCAAAGTTGAAAATAACAAAGTTCTGTTTTTTTGTCTGTTTTCTCTCAATCTCTAATTAAGCTTTATTAAAAGTGAAATATATATATATATATATATATATATATATTTGAAATGGCTATTTTAATCTGACATTATTTCTTATTGCGATAAATGTTATTTTTAGTGTATATGTATGTTTGATTTGCAATCCTTGTTTTTTTTCCTTAAACATTGAAATTAATATAAACCATTATAGATTAAGAAGTTCTATCAAAGAAATTCCCTGAGGAAAAAGGATACAAAATCAATTCTTCTTGAGAAGCACAATTTTTTCCATTATAGGAAAAAATTGAAAAAACAATTAACAAATTCTCTCTTTAATTTTGCATTCCCTAATCACTGCAGTCTTAACCTGTTGAAGTCTCAGGTTACCTGTTATCTTCCTCACATATCCTCTTGGACTTTGTACAGGGTGAGCATCATTGTAAAAAAATCCTTCTTCTTCTTGGCTTATTATTATATTAATCTTGTATTATAAAATACTCCCAAGAGGATGCTTTCTTGATCACAACCATCTGGACATGTTCAAGTTTAGGATTGACTATTATCTTCTTCATATATTCCCACTACATTGAGTGGCTCTTGGGTCTTGTGAAAGTCATTGTAAAATAAAAATTAATGTTACTAACCCCTTTGCAGAAATAATAACTTCTTTTTTTATACTTTCATATATTTTGCATGAAATTTCATTTGTCGCATCAATACTTTGGAAATATATTTGCAATAAAAAAATTTTTAATGAACAAACATTGTATAATGTTTTTTCTTTTATTTTTATTAGGTTGGTGCAAAAATAATGTTGTTTTCTCACATAGTAACATATGTGAGAAAACAACACCAACCTAATAATTCTGATCTGTTTCAGCAGATTTCATAAAGATTTTTTGTCCAAAGGAGTTGACTGTAATTAGGATCATCAAGTCAAATATTGAATAATCCTCTCTTTAGCTGCATATTACGTGCTTCCCTAGTGTTACATACTTCTATGCCTCTTGATGCCTTGGGGAACATAGGGTTGCAACAACACCTCTCCAATAGACATGGTCCAGCTCAGCCCATGTTGTGCCAGATGCCCACGCCACTGTGTCAACACTTCTGCACCAAGTCTGTTTTGGTCGACCTGCTTTTCACTTTCCTTGTGAATTCAAGGGCCTGCCTGGTGACACTAGAAGCAGTCTTGTGAAGTGTGAGGCCAATCAATCCCCATTTCTGTTTCTTGATGTCAGTCTCAATTGGGGCTTGACCGGACTTGTCCCACAGTTGGTCACTGAAAATGACTTCCGGCCACCTGATATTGAGGATGTTCCTGAGACATCGGTTGGTAAATGTCTGAAGTTTGTGGGTTTTGGTCTTGGTTACCCACCAGGTTTCTGAGCCATAAAGTAGGACCGACTTGATGTTGGTGTTGAAGATCCAGACCATTGTTGAGGGTTCTTGATTACCAGGTTGGCCGCAGAGTGTTGGAAGCATGATGGGCTTTGTTGATTCAACAATTGTTGTCTTCATCTGCACCCCCCCCCATCTTTACTGATGATGCTTCCCAGGTAGACAAACTTATTGACTTCCTTGATGTCTTCTTGGTGTAGTCGCACTGGGTCTTGTTGTCTGTTGTTTACCCTTATCATTTCTGTCTTCCCGATGTTGATTTGGAGGCCAGTCTTCTCTGCTTCTGCAACATGACTCAGCCTCTCCTGTACCTCTTGTTGTTTGTGAGAAAGGAGGCTGATATTGTCTGTGTATTCCAGATCTTCCAGCTGCTTCACGCAGGTCCACTGTAAACCACTTCTCTGGCCTGCTGTGGCCTGCTGCATTATCCAGTCGATCACCAGCCGGAAAATCGTTGGTGACAGCAGATATCCTGACAAACACCAGTTTGCACAGAGAATGGTTCCATCAGCTTCCTGTCATGGATGACTTGACGAATGGAATCTTCATACAGTTGTTGGATGCTGGTGATGAACTTTGGCGAAAAGTCGTAGTGCTGTATCACTCTCCAGATGACGTCTCTGTTGACACTATCAAAAGCTTTCTGAAAGTCAACGGTCTGAGTACATAGGGGTCTGCCATCCCAGGGACTGTTCGATGATGATGCACATTGTGTTGATGTAGTCTGTGCATGATCTGTCTTGCTGAAAGTCTGCCTATTCTTCTTGAAGCGTCTTGTCCAATGCCATCTTCAGTCTCACTAAGATGATTTTTGTCAGTACTTTCCCTGGGATGGACAGCAGCATAATGCCTCTCCAGTTGTTGCAGGATGACAGGTCACCATTCTTCGGCAGCTTCACAAGGTGACCGTTCTTCTATTCTTCAGGCACTCTTTCTGGCTCTCAGATTTTGTGCAGGAGTGGGTGCAACATATCAGTTGAAGTCTGGATGTCTGCCTTGAGTGCTTCAAGTGGTATACTGGTAGGGTCTGTTGCTTTGCCTGATTTAATAGATTTGATGACCTTGGAGATTTCATTCTTGGCAGGTGGGGGGTGTTAATGTCAAGGAGTTTGGTAGGTGGTGAAATGCCTGGTGGAATGGATTGTGCAGGTCTGTTCAGTGTTTCTTTGAAGTATTCCACCCAACTTGCTCTCTGTTTCTCTTCCCCTGAGATGGTAGTGCCATTTTGGTCTTTGACGGGGTGACTGGGTTTATTGTTTTTCCCCAGAGAGAGTCCTTGTGATTACATACAGCCTTTTCATGTTTCCTTGGCCCACTGCAGTCTCTACTTCCTGGATCAGGTCCTCAATGAAGTTTCTCTTGTCTTTTCTCACACTTCTCTTCACTTCCTGGTTCTTCTCCCAGCAGCAGCGTGTTTGCAATTCCTGCTTCTCTTCTAGGTTTTGGGTCTGGTTGATCTGGTCTTTTCTCTCGGTGATCAATGCCCATGCTTCTGTTGTCAACCATTCCTTGTGTTTCCTTGTTTTTCTCCCAAGGACTGTTTGGCATGTTGTCTTCCAGGTATCTTGCAGGTTGTGCCTCTGTTCTTCTGGAAACTGGGAAAGCAGGCTGAACTTGTTCTTCAGTTCCAGCTTGAATCTTCTGTTTTTCCCCTCTCTTTCAGACTTCATGTTGAACTTGTGTGATGGTCTTCCAGCCCAGTTGTCGTAGGTTCTCAGCTTGGTCTTGAGGACGGCAACAATGAGGTGGTGGTCTGATGCTGCATTTGCTTCCAACTTCACCTTGACATCATGCAAGCTCCGTCTTCATTTTTGGCTGATGGTGATGTGGTTGATCTGGTTCTTGGTCTTTCCATCAGGTGAAATCGAGGTTGTCTTGTGGATGATCTTGTGGAGAAAGATGGTGCCTCCAATGATCAGGTTATTGAAGTTGCAGAACTCTGTGAAAAGTTTGCAGTTCTCATTCTGTTGTCCGATGCCATGTCTTCCCATGATTAGTTCTCTGTTGGCTACTCCCACTTTTGCATTCATGTCTCCCATAAGGATCTTCGGATCTCTTTTTGGTACTTTGTCCATGATGGCTTGGACTTGCTTGTATAAAGTCTTTTTATCTTCCATCCCTGCAGCATTTGTTGGAGCATAGCACTGTAGGATGATGACTTTCCTACCTTTGGAGTTGAACCTTTCTGTCAGAAATCATGATGATACTGGTTCCCAGAACAGCAGAGCTTGCATTGCTTTGGGAGTCACCAGCAACACTATTCCATGTGTGTGGGACAGGGCTTCTTCCTTCCCTCAGCTGATGATGGTATCTTCACTCACTAATCTTGTTCTCCCAGTTCTATTTCATCTTATCTCTCGCAGCCCAAGGATCTTCAAGTTGTACCTGTGCATTTCTCTGCAAACCTGTGCTATTTTGCTGGCCTCATATAGGTTTCTGATGTACCAGGTCCCTATCCTGGTTGTTGACTTAGTCATCAGAAAAGATGTTGGCAAACTGGCTTCCTGGGGGATTTTCACCAGCATGTGTCATACGCTCTACTTTGGAAGACTCTTCCTTGGCCATGTCGTTGTTTGAAGATATTGTTGTGGTTTCTGTAACAAGCTAGTTTTTAAGTGAGTAGGTTGTTAGCCTAGTGCACAACCCCCAATCTTGAGGGCCAGGGTTTATCTTTTGTCTGGCTTCTACCCAACAGATCTGTTGAGCTTGGTTGGATCTGCTAAGAGCCAAAGCCCCACCACATAGCTCTGTGGGTTGCTGGAGCACGAAAGCCATCCTACCATATCAAGGCAACACACCATCAGGACAGAGCGTTACATATAGTTTTGAATTTTCCTTCTCCTAGACCTGCTATTTACTTATCACTAAGGAGAGAAGAGATGGAAGAAGTGATGGGTTTATACCTTTCCCAAAAGAAAAGCAAAATTCCATCATGTCTTTGACTTGACACTGTGTAACCTGAAAATGATTTAAATACAAACAGTTGAGCATTTTGTGTGAGCCTTGGAGAATGATGGAACCAACTTAACTTTCTTGGAGTAATTTCTGTAGCTTTTGGTAATATGGCATAAGATTTCATTTACAGAGTACCCAGGAAGAGATTTGCACAGAATGTTCTGCCAGACAGGCATGCTAACCACCATTCAATGAAGAGTATTTTCTTTTAAATATGATTGAATTTAAACACCATGACTATTTTAGGGATAAAACCATTTTCAGTACAGGTTGCAGTCATGGAGCACCCAGTAAAGAACAAATTCACATGTAATATCTTGTAAGACAAACATGCTAATCCCTATTAAAGGGAGGTTGTAGTGGGTGTATCTTCTTTTGATGAGACATTATAAGTTCCTGGTACATTGAACCCATTAACAATTTTGGTGGACTCGTATAAATCCAAAACAATAATAAAACATAGAATTTGAACAAAGAAATATTAACAAATATATTGTCAGGACATTTTAAAAAAGAAAAGATAAAAAATGAAATGTAAAAAGTTCAAAGCAAATTTAAGTGTCTGTAGTTGATTACTCACATTTTGCAGGAGCAGAAAGAATACGTCTTTTTGCTATGAAAAATCACCGAGAAAGAGATTGAGTCTTTCGAATTTCATACTGGTTGTAAATCCTCAGGGGGTGATAATTCTAAAATCTTGCTGCAGTGAGATTTTGTTATTTAGGGCACAGAAATCCAAAGAGGTTAATTTCATTCACAACACTATGAATATTTAGCAATCTTTAAACTTTGTGAAAAAAAAAACCCTGTGTTAAAAAGATGGTTTTTCCCTTGACACTGCTATTATTTTAACTACCTTCACTCCTTGGCAATGTTTCTTTTAAAAAGCCATGATTAGAATTGTAATAAAACCTAAACACAAGATTAAATTAAATTTACACATTTTTTTTTGTTCTTGCATCAAAAATATTAAACACTATGTATTTATTGGATTATTTACAAGAATAATTTAATATTAGAACATTCTAAAAACTTCAATTAGAACTAATGCAATGCTATATTTATCATTTAGCAATTTATAAAGAAATAAATATGATTTTATTAACAATTTTTGATTCATATTTAAATATTTACTAGATTATTAAAATATGTGAACGAACTATAAGGAACTCTCTTTTTCTCCATCTTTCTTTCTCCACCTTGTCTCTCTTGCCTCATTTTCTTCACCTTCCTTTATCCATGTTTCTCCTTTTCTCTCTTTCTTCCTCTTCCTTTATCCACCTTTGCCCCTCTCTCCTTTTCTTTACCTTCCATCCTTCACCTTTCTTGCTCTTGCTTTTTCTCTACCTTTCTCCCACTTTCATTTTCTTTACCTTCCTTTATCCACATCTCTCTCTCCCTCTTTTTCTCGACCTTCCTTAATCCCTGTTTCTCCTTATCTCTTTTTTTACCACCTTTCTCCCTCTCTCATTTTCTTTGCCTTCCTTTATCTGCCTTTCTTCTTCTCTTTTTTATTCTCTTCCTTTTCTCTTACTCTCCCTTACTTTTCTTTGATTTCTTTTCTTTACCTTCCTTTATCTGCCTTTCTTCTTCTCTTTTTTATTCTCTTCCTTTTCTCTTACTCTCCCTTACTTTTCTTTGATTTCTTTTCTTTACCTTCCTTTATCTGCCTTTCTTCTTCTCTTTTTTATTCTCTTCCTTTTCTCTTACTCTCCCTTACTTTTCTTTGATTTCTTTTCTTTACCTTCCTTTATCTGCCTTTCTTCTTCTCTTTTTTATTCTCTTCCTTTTCTCTTACTCTCCCTTACTTTTCTTTGATTTCTTTTCTTTACCTTCCTTTATCTGCCTTTCTTCTTCTCTTTTTTATTCTCTTCCTTTTCTCTTACTCTCCCTTACTTTTCTTTGATTTCTTTTCTTTACCTTCCTTTATCTGCCTTTCTTCTTCTCTTTTTTATTCTCTTCCTTTTTTCTTACTCTCGCTTACTTTTCTTTGATTTCTTTTCTTTACCTTCCTTTATTTATCTTTTTATCTTTCTCTTCCTTTCTTTCTTTATCCATCTTTTTCTTTTCTGCATCTGTCAACCTCTTTTCTTTTTAAACTTGTCTAACTCACCATGAGTTAATTGTTCTCTCTCTTTTTTTTTAGTTTCCTTTACCTTTCCTTTTTATTTGTTCTCTCATCTTTTTTTATTCACTCTTAATTGTTCTCTTTTCTTTCTCCCTCTCCCTAGAGAGTAAGCCAAAGCTTAATCATCATTAAATTTAAAAATGTCTGACAATGTCAGTATTGAATTTAGCTTAATGGCCGCCTGAAATATTTCCTGCCAATTATACTGAGAAACATTTTTAAAAACTCATATTTTCCTCAATTTATTTGTAAAGGTTTACTTGGTGTATCTCTGCAATAATTTACCATCATGCCACTTGGCATTATTTTTTAATATTTGGAATAAATATGAAGGGAGCAGCAAATTCTTAAGAGAATTGATGCAGAGTTTATCATACTAGAGATGCATAAGAAGTTATGTCATTAGACACAGATTTAGAAGCAGATATTTCTTTATTAATCTTGTTCTAAGAAGCATTTGGTTTGTTTTGTTTTGTTTTACGGCATATCAACCTCAATGGTGCATTTAGTGCTGACAAGATTACTTTTGATGGTAATATTTTTTTTTCAAAAATGTATTGTTGGTAATATTATTTTTCAGAAATGTATTTTTTTTTAAGCGTCTCACCCCAAGCAAGGCAAGAAGCCACTAGCACGCAAGGGATTACAGAGAGTTGGAGCGAGAGCAAACAGGAGTGATAGTGGAAAGGATGAAGAGAAGGATAGGAGATATATCAAGGCATCTGGAGACATCAATTGACATTACATTTGAATGGTTGGAGATTATAACTATCAGGGAAACAGCAAAATGGGGAAGGGAGTTCCACAGGTGAGAAGTGCAAGACATGAAGCTGCGGGTATAATGTATTACTGGTAATAATTTTTTGCTTCAAAAATTCATTGCTGGTAATAACTTTTTACAAAAATCTATTGCTGGTATTAAAACCTATTTTTCCCCTTTCATAGTGTTTTCACCTTAGTTTGGGGGTTAACTATTTGCCCATAGTCAGGGTGAACCTGGGAACACCAGTAATTAAAAGGTGGTTCTATGCTCCTCAAAACCTTCCAATCAGATGCCTTACTGTTGGATATAGTTTATTGTCTTACCCAGGACAGGAAGCATTTGGACACCTCAACATGGTGTAATGTTTAGCAAACTTGTCTTGACTGAGTAGTGAGTTTGATCCTCACTGTGTGCCCCTTCTTTTGAATTTGTGCCACATCTAAGCTATACTTAGAAAATCACCTTCTAAGAAGCACTTCTTTGAATCAAACATCGTTTTAAAGCTTGAGATTGCAATGAAAAGACCACAATTAATAAAAATATATATACTTTTTAGACAAATGGAAGAAAAGCAGTGACTATGGAAGATTTTAAATAGGGGAAGTCTCATTATTTGATAAAGTATACCAACTGTTGGAACTGATCAAAGTATTAAGACAGGAAAATTTTGTGAGAAACAAACATAAGAGTACTAAACATAAGTTATGTAATATTAGTCGTCCTATATGGTAGCAACAGAAATGTGGCTCTACAGAAGGATGATGAGAATATCAGGGACTGAAAATTTGAGCAATGATGAAGTTTTAGAGAAAAAGGAAAAAAAGGACACTTATACTTTACATCAGAAAGAGATAGTTGAAATTTCTGTTTACATTATTTGGACTGTTATCCTTATCTTCACTGCCATATTCACAATGTTTTGGCCATTGTACACTCCAGCCTTCTTTTGAACCAAACCCTTTATTTCATCCACCAGGGTAGATTGTTCTAGTTCCACATGCCATGCCTATTCCTGATGTCTCATTTATTCCCTTTAACTCAACTCTCCAAGTTTTTGGTTCACCACTGCTGTGGCTTGGTATTGAACTCATAACTCTTTGGGTCTAGTCAGTGGATCTAACCAACGTCTTTATCCACTGGGCTGAAACATTGCGAATATGGCAATAAAGATGATAACATTCTGAATAATATAAATAATGTAAATAATCATAATACCTCATCTCAGAGATATAGACAGATATTGAAATTTCTTGCACACATATTGAGGTAAGAGGGTTTGGAAAATTTGATACTCATGGAATAGACTGAAGATGTGAGTTACCAAGTAAAACAAAGCATAACCTACTTTGTGTGTTTGAGTAACTGGATGGCAGAACAGGGTTTAGAAAGTTAACAAAAAGACAAAATTTATTAAGAGCTACAAAGGACAGGAAATTGTGGAGAGACATGATCACCTAAAGGGGAAACAGCACATAGAAGAAGTGTGATCGTTTAAATATATGAAATGGGGAAACTTTAAATAGTCGTATATCAGGGAAGCATTTAAACAGAAAACAGAATATATCACAGCAAAATCTGAAATTGCATTGAAATAACATTTTACTCCTCCTTAAGCTCTCATGCCAAACTTAATTTTTTTGAGACATGGATTTCACTAATTCAAAGCAATGATTTTTATCAAAGTGGTTCCAACTTTCCTGAATGGCAGTTAATAGATCTTCTTCTGTGAATGGAACCTTTACATGGACCGTTCCTATGCGACAAGATGCATTATCATCCTGAAAAATGACTTCATTACCATCCAACCAATTTTCTATGGATGGAATGAGAAAACCAATGCTTTTATTCTCTGGGACATGTGTTTTAAAGTGTTGGTTAAAAGTGACTTGACCCAATGTGTGTGTCTTGTCTGGCATTCGCATGTTCGCACATCAGGAGCACTTCTCTCGACCGAGAAAAACACTGGCGTTATATAGCTATCTCAGTCCTAGACCCACATTGAATAGTAGTTAATACCTGCCTAGTATCATTCATATGCAAATAGTCAGTACCAGTTCTAGTCTAAGTAGAAGATCTTCTCACAACAGCCTATTATGGAAGAGGACGCAGCTCTTGGTGCTTACAGCACCACATACAACCAACTCAGAGTCTTTTATCAGGCTGACCCAATTCTCTGTTACACCCAAAGAGTTGTGAGTTTGATATCTGGCCACAGCAGAGTTGGACAAAAACTTGGAGAATTGAGTTACTAAAGAGAAATAACTGAAACTGAAATATCCAAAAAAGGCATGGCATGTGGAACTAGAACAATCTACCCTGGTGGACGAAATAAAGGGTTTGGTTCAAAATTCCAATCACCTGAAGAAGGCCAGAGCATACAGTGGTAGAAACGTTGTGAATATGACAATAAAGATGAAGACAAAAGTTCAAATAGTGTAAATAGTTACAATACCTCATCTCAGAAATATAGACAGCATTTAAAACATATATTAAATTATTAATCTGCAAAGTTTCAGATTTTAAGCATGCATAGTTATTTAGTTATTAGAAATTTGGTACTCTTCAAATAACACACTTTAAAATAGAGCTAAGAACTTCTTTGTTAAATTTCTGCATGTGTTCATGTGTCAATATCAAGGAGTAGCAGTCAGCATAACAATCCAAGTTGAAGTAGTAAGGAGAGTCATTAACAAATCTTCCTATGTCTCATCTATTTCTTGTTGTATGAAAATTCTCTCTATAATAAAACACATTTTTGTAAATCGCCACAAGTATTTCATAATATAAAATGTTTGGATTTACATTTTATCTGCTTTTGTTTTTCCATTTTTTTTGTGGATGTGCTTGAATATTTTTTACAAGGACAAACTTTCACCCCCTCAACCATGCACAAACCTTTTTCACAAGATTATTTTAAGCTTTATAACACAAGATATTTTTTGGCCTTCAAGTAGAAGTTCAGTACTTTAGAACAAAGAAATCACTTTAGGTAAGATTTGATTTTGCACTGTAGACTACAGGAGCTTGTTATCTCAAGTACTCATGTTTATTCTATGTGCCATTGTTTAAGTTCCATGATAGCCTACTCTGTATTATTAACTACTTAGTAATAATAGTAAGAGTAACATAACATTATGTTTGTAGAATCAGACTTCTACATTTGTTTAAAAAGCCATTAAAAGTCGCTCAAATCAATCCAAGTAGCCCAACAACTCATTAATATCAGCTCCTGATGAGAAGTAACAAAAAACGTTATCTGATTGGCTAATAAACAAAAAAATCATAATTTCATATGTTCTCAACTACGTATACATCTGGGAATGGGTTTAGTGTGTATCCTAAGCAGATACAAAATTTGTGCCAAATTTCTTGGAGCCTCCCACGTGACTTGAAACATCAATAAATACGAAACATCATTCAACTTCGACAGTGTTTTAAGAGGCTTAAAGTTAAATTTACTTAACATTTCCACAGCTTGCGAAGTACACTCACTCAACTACATAGACTTAACAGAAAACATCACGTGACACATTCAATCAAAGAGAGAAAACTTTATACACAGAACAGTAAGTCGAGTACAATATTACAAAATTCACCACCCAAAACAAACTGTTTAATTTTCCTACAAACACAAAAATACCTTATCAAACTTAGCAATTTTTAAACACACAATTTCTTAACTCTTAATCTTTCATATAATATCTTCATAAACACTTCAATCCACACAAGAAAAAACTTTGAAGCAATTTAAACAACTCTCAACCTTCAATTTTGTACCTTCTATTGGTTATATAAAAAAATATTTATTGTTGAACCAAAATATTGTTTCATATTGTTCTCTTGTTGTTTGCTTGCTTTTTACATTTGTGAAGTTAAAAAGTAGCGGGTTAATCGCATTACCATCAACCTTTTACAGATTCGTAAATCCGTCTTATTGGTGGCATTAACCTCTCTACAACTTTCATGTGGTGTCATCATCAAACTTTGTGACGGCCCCGGTCTTTGCTGTCCACAAGAACTTTAAAATCGGTGTTGCCACCAAAGGGGACCCTTAACAATGTTCTGCTACATCTTAATCCATATCCAATGCCAACAAGCGACTCCATATTCAACAAAATTGGCGAAGGTAAAAAATACTTTTCGTCTCTCGACCTTAACAGTTATTCTTGGCTTTTTGTCAGCTTGCAAAGTACACTCACTCAACTGCATAAACTCAACAGAAAACATCAAGTGATACATTCAATCAAAGGGAGACAACTTCATACACAGAACAGTAAGTCGAGGACAATATTAACCATTTTTATATACAGAATTTCTCGACTCTTAATCTTTCATATAATATCTTCATAAACACTTCAATCCACACAAAAAACAACTTTGAAACAATTTAAACAACTCTCAATATACAATTTTGTACCTTCTATTAGTTATATATAAAAAATATTTATTGATGAACCAAAATATTGTTTCATATCGTTATTTCTCTTGTTGTTTGCTTGCTTTTTGTTACATTTGTAAAGTTAAAAAAAGTAGTGGGTTAATCGCATTTCCATCAACCCTTTACAGATTGGTAAACCCATCTTGTTTGTGGCATTAAACCCCCCTCCCCGATTGTACAGTTTATATGAGAGTAAGTTTAAGCTGAAAGATTAAAGTCAGAAATTTAAAAAAAAAAAAGTATGAGCTCACTTTGTGATGAGTTTGAAAAAAAATCTAACAAACGGCCCACAAGAATCGTTGGAAATATATTGTATTTCTGACATATGATATATGAATATCTGATAACCTGGAGTTCAGAAAATTCACCAACATGTGAAAATCCTCACCAGAAAAAAATAATCAAATAAATGGTAGAATGTTGAAAACAATTATTGTGGGTATCAGAATGAAAGAGACTTGAGCAATTTGATAGTGTTAGATGTTAAACCTTTTTTGCTAGACAATGCATGCATTAATAACCTTATCACCAGAAGTAATCTCTTTTCAGCTATTGGGAATGCATAAAAAGAAAAAATCTGGAAGCATAAATGTTATGAAGCTGTAGAGGTTAGCTCTCTTTCATTGCAGGCCAACCTCGAAAAGGGATGCTAAAGTTAGCACTCCGTGCAATAAATGCACATAGCATGGACAGTACACCAAAATTCACTCATTAATTCACTAGCAGAATATGTTCAGCTTTTCCTTCATTATTTACAGAGACCCTAAAGAAGATTTCTTGTAATTTTCTCTACGCAAATGATGTCCCCAGTAGAATAAATATTTATATTTTGTTTTGCTTCGCTCTTCTGTTTGTCTATTTTCCCAACACTTTAGTTTTTCTTCAATAGACGACCCCTGACCTTGTAATAATGGCTTGATGGCCACCAGATCAACTGTGGGTTTCTTCATGTTAAGTTATTTTTTAATCAGATTTACCCCAAGCAAGGTTGTAAAGTCACTAAGACACAAGGGAGTTACTGAGTGTGAAAGAATTAGAAAGCAGAAACATTGCTAAGGAGTGAGAATGATAGGACGACAGTAGATAATGATTGGCAATGCATTTAAATTTTTGAAGATCAAAGTTAACTGGAAAGCATGGAGTCAGAAGAGAATGAGAAGTGTGAGAAAGTAAACTTACGGTTACATCTAAACCAATTCAACTGGAAATAGATAAAACCTTGTTGCCAATCTAATATTGCACTTAAATTCATCAAGTCTACATACCACTTAAGTATCATACTGCAATAAGACTGTAAGCTGCAATTTGAGTTTTGGCATTGGTCATTATATAAAAAAAAAATAAGAAAGTGATGAAAATATTTTGTTTATCAAAGTAGATATAGTGGGCTTGAGTTCTGTTTTATTTCACTAAGCAGGACAAAAGAAATTATTAGTTAGATAAAGTTAAGAGATTTACTCATAAAAAGAATTTCTACCTCAAATGTTTTAGTAGGAAATTTTACCTTAGTGAACATGCTGGCCTAAAACTGCTAGGAATTGGAAATGTCACTCGGACTCGCTTATTCTCTTTCCTGCACAGACAAGTAATCAGTCAAGTTTTCCCACTGAAGGCAATAAAATCAACCAATTCAGACTACATTATTTACATTATTTGGACTATTGTCCTCATCTTTGTTGCCATATTTATCACAACGTTTTGGCCGTTGTACGGCCTTCTTCAGGTGGTTGGAAGCGTACAACGGCCGAAACGTTGTGATAAATATGGCGACAAAGATGAGGACAATAGTCCGAATAATGTAAATAATGTACATAATACCTCATCTCAGAAATAAAGACAAATTCAGACTACCTATATTGTGCTGTTTAACACCACAGTAAGGAACCCTCTCTCCTGGTGAAAAGATATCTAATTCAATTATCAGCAAGAGACAGAAATCAACTTTATTATATCAGTCCAGTGTTGGAAATAAACATGATGATATAACTGATTTGGTCCATGACCAAACAATGACAGCAGTCTCCAACCCCCTTGTGAGCATTTACAATCGTCACCACAGACCTACAACCACATTTTCAGCCACAACCTGACAACTTAGAGAATACGGCAATTATAAGGTATTGCTAAAAATGTTCTCAACCATTGCTTCCCAAATTTTAATGTCTAGACATTTTGATAGATTTTTGCAAAGTTAATCAGGGTGATAAATTTTCAGCACCCCCTCTTATATGATGAGAGAATTTTTTTTTAAGACAATTCACACCGAGCAAGGTGGGAGTGACATTAGCATGAAAGGGGTTACAGAGGATTGAGAACAAGAGTAATGAGGCGTGTTTGAGGAATGGATACAGAGAAAGATGGGGAACAAGCTCAGGATGTCAGATGTCGATTGACATTACACTTAAATATTTGAAGATTATAGTCATCGGGGAAGCAAGTAAGGGGAAGGGAGTTCCACAGACAAGAAGTGTGAGAGAAACTGTTTGAGTAGAAGAGACAGTTATATTTAACTGTTTGCATAGAAAAAAGAAAAGGATTGTAAGTAATCAAGAAACACTGCAAGCCTTACTGACTGCTGTTTTATAGCCAACCACTGAAAGGTAAGAACACAATTTAATTTTAAAATATTAATATTACATGCTGAAATTAGTGTTTAATATCTAATTCACGATTACCTGAATTGGTTAATATTCAAGAAATAAAAAAATTTTTAAGGAAAAATGATGGAAAAGCCAGTATAAACATTAGGGATCAATAAAAGTTTCAAGAGAAAAATGATCATTCAACTCAAATGTGGATGGTGGTAGTGATACTTAGAGGGGGAGAGTATAAGGATGACAATAATGGTGGGTGGTGGTGTTGGTTCGTATCATTTTCAAGTTGCTGTCATTTTAAATATCAAGGAAGAGGACAGAAGTCATTATAAATTCTATAAAACTGCATGTCAGTTCACACTTAGAAATGCATTTATTGAGAGAAAAATCTGAATAAATCAAACAGTCAAAAGGAAATGTGATTAGAAAAAGGTGGCTTCTAGAAATTTTCAGCTGAAAAAAGAAAGAGTTGCTTGATTTGATGATATTTCAACCCTTTTTGGTTTATTTAATGTCAAAATTAGATATTGTTAATTCTTATATTTGGGTCTCTAAGTATTTACTTGGTTCAAGGATAGGTAAATATTGTTTGTATTTTAACCGATAAGCATTTGCATGGTTTGGGGATATATAAACATTGATGGCTTATATTTGAGCCTATAAACTTTTACTTGGTTCAGAGCTAGGTAAATACTCGTTTATATTTGAGTCTAGAAGCATTTACTTGGTTCAGGGATAAGTAAATATTAATTGTTTATATTTAAGTCCAGAAGCATTTACTTGGTTCAGAGCTAGGTAAATATTAGTTGTTTATATTTGATTCTATAAACATTTACTTAAGGTTGGATAAATACTATATTTATCTATAGTTAGGTATATATTTGAGTTTATAAATTATAGAGAACCATCTTCAATGTGTTGTCTCCATTCAAGTCACAACACATTGAAGATAAGCATATACTTGGTTTGGGAATAATAAAATTAAAAATCATATTATGCATGTGTGGCTGCTTAAATCAGTTTTTACTTATCTGGTATGGTGGTTAACCAATCCCTGATTAAGACACATGCTCAGGCACATTTGTTTTTTTCATGCCCACAGATTCAAACTGTATTTTATACTACAACTATACTAAGCAGGCCTTAGTTACAGTTTCTGGGAGAGAGCCCATAATTTGGCATGATCAACAGTTCTGGATAAGGCAAGTATTCTTAAACCCTCAGTCATGATGACTTGTGACTTCATGCAAAGACACACTCATCATTGGCTTCTGAACAGTTTATACAATTTAACATTGTTTTTAGGAGTCATTATTATTTCTGTTGGCTGATATTATCAAAATGTCACTTCCTTGATAAATTGAACAGTCAAACCAGGATCTTATGGTCAGAATACTAACATTCTAATCATATAGCCATGCACCCACTCACAAGATGATGTCAGTAATGCTAATATTGATAGTATAAATGAATTTATTGAAATTAACATGAAAGAAATACTATTGGTTGACAATGCAACATTAAATAAAAATTCAAGATAAATATTGCTCTTCCTAAAAATAATAATATAAATAAAACAAGTGAAATTAAAATGAAAGAAATAAATAATGATTGATAATGCTTCATCTTATAATAAAGTTAATAATGCTTCATCTTATAATAAAGTTAATAATGCTTCATCTTATAATAAAGTTAATAATGCTTCATCTTATAATAAAGTTAATAATGCTTCATCTTATAATAAAGTTAATAATACTTCATCTTATAAAAAACAATATATAAAAGACAGGAAGTTGGAGAGAACCATAATCACCTACATCCTGAAAGGACAGGCCACATAAAAGGATACTACCAATGAAATAGTGGAGTAATGGATAACGACTCAGATTGAGGAATCAAATTCCAATCAAATCCATTACATTCACCTACATGTTAATACCCTTGGGAAACGTATGAATCCTCTTCTTCTCCCAGCTATTGGTAAATAGCAGGACAGACTGGGTTCTATAGCCTTGGATGGCAACTGGTCTACTGTAGAAAGAAATGGGAACCTACTGATGAAAAAAACTCCCTCATCAGTAATGTATCGAAAGATACATGATTGCCTTAGCATGTATCACAGATGGCACATAACTGACTGACCAATGAAAATGTCAGTTAATGATGAGAAATATTTACAAATGTCTTTGCATCTCCTCAAAAATAATTTCTTTAAAAGATTTAAAAATTTTAAAATGGTTCTATTCTCCAAGACTTGTCCAGAGAATTGATCTCATTCTTTTTGTTGTTACCACAGCATTGGTGCCAATTCTGAGGCCCTCTTCAGGTAGAGAAGATTCTCTCTTGTTTATAACACAAGACGGTAAATGGAAAAATGAGAGGTAATATTCCAGCTGGTTCACTCTATTCAGACACAAATTATGACCTGATGATGACTGTAGAATGTGTTTTTTTTTAATTGGATTTACCCCAAGCAAGGCAGTAAAGTCACTAAGACACAAGGGATTACTGGGTGTGAAAGAATTAGAAAACAGAAACATTACTAAAGAGTGAGAACAATAGAAGAGTAATTAGGAAGTGAGTAAATAACGATGGACTTTGCATTTAAATTTTTGAAGATCAAAGTTGGCTGGAAAGCATAGAGCTGAAAGAGAGTTCCACAAGAAAGAAGTGCAAGAAAAAAAAAACTGTTAGCATAGAACTTAGGCTTTACATCTTGCCAATTCAACTGCAAATTGATGAAAACTTGTTACCAATCTAGTACTGAGCCTAAATTCATAAAGTCTAGGTACCATAGCTCATCTGAACAATTACCATGAAAGAATTTATAGAAAAAGCATAGAGAAGTAATTTTAATGTGATGGGAAAGTGACTGGGAGTTGAGATGCCAGGTCTGGACCAATAATATTGTTGATTCTTCTTTGGATTTTTTCAAGAATCTCTAAATATATGGCAGCAATGTTCAAAGCAAGAACAAATAATAGACTTCTAAATACGTAAGATAGATTCTGGCAATAAAAATTCTCTAGCACAGGGGTTCTCAACCTTGCTTACCCCATGCACCTCTTTCACCATTTTTCAGAATGCCATTCCCCACCCCCCTCCTTTCCAAGGTGACAGGCCAGATCAGCCAAATTCTATAATTACTCTCCTCACCCGCTAAACTTACTGTGGTCATAATTCACCTCTGGAAATCCAAAATTCACTCCCTGGGGGTGAATTTCACCCCTGTCGAGAAACCCCGGTCTAGCATGACAAAGTGAACCAACTTTCTTAACAGAAGACCTAGCAATGCATTGAATACAATTTTTCTATTTTATGTCAGCTGAGAATGTTAGCTTGAGAAGGTGCAACAAATCATTCTCCTGGAAATTAGCATCAGCCACAGTGATGGAAGACAGTAAGTGGTCTCTCAGATGATTAATAGAGAAGGTTTATTTTGGAGGCATTAAAATCAACAAGACATTCTTTGCTCCAGTTAACAACAGATTGGTCAAAAACATAACATCATCAGCAGTACAAAGAAAGAATTCAAATTTTTGAAGACATCTTGTAAATCTCAAAGTTACAGACAGGACAGAATTCTTTATACAAACTACCAAGCTGTGATTAAGGGATTATTTTTCCCTGAGAAAAAAAAACGTTCATTAGAAAAATAGTTTTTAACCTAGTTGCTCATAGAAATTAAGACTTAATTTTGCTGTACTGAAATTAAATTTTAGATGAAAAAATAAAATTTTCATGTTGTAGAGGTCAGGATTTTACGATTTCATTGACTCAACTTCCTTTTTTTTCCAATATCAGTGGGATTGCTATAATATCGTGGTTGAAATAGAGAAGATTCTTAATTCAGAGATGACTGCCATTCAAGGCTAGAGAGCACAGTTTGCCTTGCTATTTAACCTATGTTATATCAGTAGATATCAAAGCTTATGTGGGAAGAAAAGAAGAGATGGATTAATGTTTTACTTTTATAATTCAGTAACTGTTGAAACTGCAGTGCAACATACAACATAAATACTCCAAAGCAGAATTACATAAAGATATGCTTTCATTGTTGACAGCATGCATAAACACTTTAAGATATGCTTTCATTGTTGACAGCATGCATAAACACATAAAGATATGCTTTCATTGTTGACAGCATGCATAAACACAAAAACTATTGATAACATATTACTGCTTTGAATAGATTTCGACTTCTGAACTTATGTCTGACCAATTTGCAAGAAATTGCAATTTTAATGTTTTCCTGACACAATAACATCTCTCCAGATCAGGTAGGAATGAAAATAATTTCTTTAGAGATTATTTTTTTAAATCATTTTACCCCAAGGAAGGTGATAAAGCCACTAAGACACAAGGAATTACATTGTATGAAAGAATCTGAGAAAAGAAAAACATTATTAAGGATAGAGGACAATAAAAGAAGAGGAATTAAGAAGAAGATGAAGATTGACATCACATTTAAACTTTTGAAGATCAAAGCTGATTGGAAGCTGGCAGAAAGTTCTATAAGAAAAAGGTGTGAGAGAAGAAACTGCTAGCATAGAACTTATAGTTACATCCAGCAATTTCATCTGAAACCTAGTTGCCAATCTAGTACTGTGCTTAAATTCATAAAGTTATGGTTCCAAAGAGAAAAGCACATCAGAACAATTACCATATTTATAGAAAAGGCAGAGGAAAGATACGTTATGGTAGTGAGAAAGTGTCTGAAGCAAAGATGCCAGCTCAGGATTGATAACATTGCAGATTCTTCTTCGGATTTTGTCAAGAATGTATAAAAATATAGCAGAGGCAGATCTGACAGCAATATTCAATGTGTGGAGGAATAGCAGATTTATAGAATTCTAAGATAAGATTCTAGCAAGAAAAATTGTTTCACATGACACAGTGAACCAACTTTCCTAGCAGCAGACCTAGCAATTGATTCAATATAATCTTTCCACGTCATGTCAGCAGAGAAGGTAAAATGAGTCACTCTCCTGGAGGTCAGCATCAGCCATGCTGATATACGAGCTCATTTTTTTTTTGTTACTTTTTAATGCATAGACAACAATAGTATCATTAAAATTCATTATGTGACTCCCAAAAAAATAAAAATCTACTTTTGCTTTCAAATCTAAAATTATTATTTATTGAATCCTCCTTTATTGTTATTGTTATGAGTATCCCCTGGTCTTCCTTCAGGGAATGTCACATTTAGTTATCTTCATTTTCTTTCTTTCTCCTTCCAAAATTTTCAAGAAAAATGAGACAATTACTCATTGCAATATAAACCTGAGAAAGGCTGGGGAGCCCACCAGCCAAAATACTTAATATTTATGCATTTGGTCTTATGCATGCAGAGTAATCACGCACCCTTGATGATTGTAAATGAAATGGGTTTTCATATGACCAGCAAAATGCTGAGAGAGATCAGATAATCATGTTTCAGAACTTATTAGAGATCAGTTCTGAAGGGGAATAATCCAGAATAATTTAACCAATATTAATAATTCTACAATTGAAACAACTAATGCTAATGGCTTGAATTAACTCTGGGTAAAAATACAAATTAATGGGGAAAGAAAAACTTTTTTACTGTTACAGAATATTAGTAAATGTGCTAAATATTATTAAAAATATCCACCCAATCCTTGGAAATCATAATTTCCAAAAACAAATATGCATGCATATTTTGCAGCAGGTCTGTTTCTATAAATGTCAGAGGTTAAAATATTCTGGATCAGGATGGTGACTTCTTGCGGTAAATTTTCTGTTCTTTTTTTTTTTTAATTAAATGTTTATAGTTTTTGCTATGATACACCATTTTACAAGTATTGTTCTTGAAAATGCAAAGAAAAATACAAGACAATGAATCTACAAAAGAAATATATTCTAAAAAGATATTTCCCAGTAAAATGAAAAAAAAAAAAAAATAATTAAAGGAACAGTGTAATGAGCAACCTTACCTATCAATATCAACTAAAAAATTGACAATAAAATCGACACGTAAAAAGTTCTTCAAATTAAAGATAGAAAAAATCAATGTCTAGTAAGGATTAGATGATTTCAGTGTACACTCCCTTTTAGAAGAATGCAGGAGAGTAAATCTTGATGTCTTTATGCAAGAAGAAGTGTGTCGACTTGTTTGTGATTCAATTACACATTGGGGATTCAATTTATTTTGGACTGGCCCCAAGGAGAAAAGAGAACATGGAGTTGAAATTGCAATACGCAAATAACCAGATATTGTAATAAACAGTATTGTACGCCAGTCAGAAAGACTGATGGTTGCCAACATTGTTGTTCATGGCTGTAAGATCTGAGAGATATCAGTTTATGCCCCAACTGAAAAAGTGTTGTCACAGAAAAAAGACATTCTACAGAGGATTGAGTAAAATTTGTATGTTCAGAAAAACTGCTCCTTTGATGGTAAGAAAACATCACTCTTTGAAATAGAAGCCTCAAACAACAATAGAGAACTCTTGCTAAACTTTTGTTACTCAAAGAGATACTTCATCCTTAACACATGGTTTGATCATCCCAGGAAACATTGCATCACACGGCATAACCCAGATAATGTTGATTCGTACCATAAAATCAGAAAGAAACAAAATAACAGAAACCACATCACTTGATGACAATCAAAATGTTGACATTCCACACAACTTCTGTTCTAGTGGAACACGCCTATTCTATAGTTAATAGACTCTCCCACCTAAGTAGGAGTAGTAAGAGTAACGAGGGATGGGGCCAGTCAGTGAGTCAGTCGATGTCGGATGACAGTCGAATACTAAAGTATCATTGATCACAACTAGATTACTCTGCGTTATAGCTATTACATCAAGTTCCTAACGTTTTGTAAGTCGAACCTATTTTAGGACTGACTTAGTACAAATACAAGCCTCCACTGTGAAATCACTCCACAACAATAATTTGGCGATGAGGAATTCGGATTCATACGGTGGAAGAAAAAAATTTGTTCGTCACAGTATAATTTGGCAACAAGGGATTCGGATTCATACAGTGGAAGAGAAAAAAAATTTGCTCGCCACAACATTATTTGATGACGAAATTCATACTCATATGGAGGAAAAAGAAAAAATTTGCTCATCACAATAATTTTGGCGACAAAATCTCGGATTCACACTTAAAAAATAAAAAATAAACTTGGCAAAGTTTTTCACAAGCCAAGATATCAACTTAGTGACGAAAAAAATCTGTCGTATTCTCAACTGAGAAAATAATTTTTTTTCTTGATAATACAGTTTGCTCAAATAGGTCATGAATTTCAAATTCATAGGACCCCCCTGTCTACAGTATTTAGGTGTTGTGTAAACTTTTTGTGAAGATGGAGGAATGCAAAAATATATTCCAGGAATTTTTTAAGTTCCAGTTGGAACAACAGATGACAATATTAGAACAACAGAAAACATTCCAGATGCAACTACAGGAGGAAGTTTTCAATAGACAAATGCATTTTCAACAAGAAATGGAACAGATGCATAGGGAGTTTCAAAACAAAATTCTGGAAATAACTGAGAAGAGAAAAATCTACAAAAGGATTATTTCCCAGAGAATACAATATGGAATTCAATTGAAATATTCATGTACAGTCCAGATGAAGAGATAAC
The DNA here is from genome assembly GCA_963932145.1 of Acanthosepion lycidas. Lineage (NCBI taxonomy): Eukaryota > Metazoa > Mollusca > Cephalopoda > Sepiida > Sepiidae > Acanthosepion > Acanthosepion lycidas. Next base: position 28,434,355 of record OZ010586.1, read on the forward strand.
TTTTGAGGAGTATTATAAAAAATATACGGACATGTATAACGAGGACTGCAACTCGTGGTCTGATAGAAAGAAGATTAGACTTCTTTTAAGCAAGTTAGTAACTGCTGAGCATAACAAATTGGTAAACTACATTTTACTGAAAAAAACTAGCAAGTTGACATTTACCAAGGCGGTAAATATATTAAGTGAATTATTTAGTAAAAAGACATCTCTGTTTCACAAGAGGTGGAAATGTTTGAATCTGATGAAAGAGGACAAACAAGGCTATATAACGTACGCAGCCAATGTGAATAAGCATTGTAAAGAATTCAAGCTGGCAGAGTTAAGCACAGACAACTTTAAGCGCTTGGTGTTTGTTCAGGGGGTGGTATTGGAAAGAGACACAGAGTTGAGAAAATTAGTGCTGACAAAATTGGAAAGCAATCCAAGTATTACGATACAGAAGTTAGCAGAAGACTGCACAAGATATGTTAGCATAAAGAAAGATTAAAAAAAGATAGAACAGTCTGGCGTTTCGCATATAAAGAAAATATGCTACAAAAATGAAAGTCAGTCTACCAAAAAGAATTCTAAAATTGCGGATTATCAAGCAAAAAGTGAAATACAAGAGAAAAATAAACAAAAACTCCCAAAGCTATGTTTTGCTTGCGGTGAACTACACTGGTACAGGTATTGCAATTTTAGGAATAAAAAATGTTTCAACTATAAAAGAGTGGGTCATAAAAGCTTGCACTGCAGGTCAAAAAATAAAGACAATAAAATAAAAAAATTAAAGTCCAACGAGGTGAACGATGGAATAACCAGAAAATTTGTTACCGTCAAAATAAGTAATAAAAAAATAAAAATGCAACTAGACACTGGTTCTAACCTATCTATCCTAAATTTGCATACGTGGAAGAAGTTGGGGAAACCAACTTTATTGAAGACAAAGAAAATCGTGAGGTCAGTGATTGGAGAAAAAATATAATTTATTGGTGAATTTGTTACAAACATCACGTTAAATTAAAAACGTGAAAAGCTAAACTAATTGTCATAGAAAATACCATGCACTTACTTGGTATGAATTGGATAACAGAATTCCAATTATGGGATCTACCGATAAATTCCTTCTGTTACAAGGTAGAAAGTTTAAACTACAAAGCCCCAAAATTAGTAAAGAAACTTAAAGAAACATTTCCTACTGTTTTTTTCTCCAGGTTTGGGAACGTGTACCAAGATGGAGGCAAAATTCCAGCTAAAAGAAAATGCTCAGGCGGTATTCAAAAAGAAAAGGAATGTGCCGTTTGCTTCATTTGAACAGATAGATAAAGAATTAGACAGATTAGAGAAAAACGGTGTATTTAAAAAAGTTGAATGGGTAACACCGACAATATACGTGAAAAAAAGCTCCAGAAAGTAAAGATGAAGTCGACACCGAGAAAAACTGGGGAGTGAGTTACCCGCAACCAAGGACATGCAGTATTATTAAATGATTTAAGTCAACTTCATCACTACAGAAAACATTAAGAAGCACAAGATCAACAAAAGGGAAGCTAGAGGCTGAACAAATAGAAGCACAAGAAGAACCTACAGAAACTGTGACTCCATCCTTAAGAAGCTCAAAGCGGCAGGTTGTTTCTGGTAACACTATGGAGGTACCAAAAAATAGAAAAGCGGATTGGAAATATGATGTACTTGGTGAAAGGTGAAAAATTCACGTGCAGTAACCAGATCAGACGATGTTTTTCAGACATGGTTGACAATGGTCCCACAGAAGAAACACCAATAGAGGTGATTTTTGATCTAACAACACCTGCAACAATTTTACCCAAGGTACGCCAATCCAGGAGAAAAAGAAAGGCAACTGATCATTTAAAAGTGGATCCAAAATGTAGGATCTATGCTACAATGTTGTTAAAAAAAAATGAAGTTTTTTTTTAGTTTTTTCTTCACATTTTCTGTAAAAAATAAATAAATAAATAAAGAAAGAAAACTGTTTACTCCAACAGAGTAAAGTTTTATAGTGGAACACACCTATTCTATAGTTTATAGACTCTCACACCTATAATAAGTAGGAGTAGTAAGAGTAACGAGTCATTCGGGAAGTGAGTCGGTCAGTCAGTCGATGTTGGACGACAGTTAGTCGAATACTAAAGTATCAGCGATCACAACTAGATTACTCTGCATTATACCTATTATATCAAGTTCGTAACATTTTGTACGTCGAACTTATTTTAGGACCAACTTAGTACAAATACAAGCCTCCACTGTGAAATCACTCCACAACAACTTCAAACAAAAGGTTAGGAAGGAAACCCCCATCAATACTGAAAAGAGTAAGAACAGCCACTGGACATGTAAAATATATTTTCATAAAAAATTGTTTTAAGAAAAAAGATTTTATAAATTTCAACTGAAAGCCATACTGGCTCCTCAGTCAATGAATCCCAAATGTCTCCTTGTAGAGAAATGGCTAATATTACAGTTAGCATTAAACTGTAGGAAAAGGTCGCAAGAAAATATATATTTACACTATTTATAACATTCAGACTCATCTTTATTGCCATATTCACAATGTTTCGGCCCCTGTATGCTTAAGCCTTCTTCAGGTGATATATGTTGGTATTACGAACCAAATCCTTTATTTAGTCCACAGGGGTAAATTGTTCTAATTCCATGTGCCATGCCTTTTCTGGATATCTCAGTTTCAGTCATTTCCCTTTAGTAACTCAACTCCCCAAGATTTTGTTCCTCTTGGACATGTGTCCACAAGGACAAAAGGGTTTGGTTGGAAATTCCAATGTAAATCACCTGAAGAAGGCTGGAGTGTACTAAGACCGAAACATCATGAATATGGTAATAAAAATAAGGATAACAGTCTGAATGATTTAAATAGTGTAAATAGTTACAATACCTCATCTCAGAAATATAGACAGATGTTAAAGAAAATATATATCAAATGAATAAAAAATAAAGAGACAATTAGTTTTTTAAAATGCAGTTCATATGCTTATTTTCACTTTAATTATGCACAAAATTATATATAAAAATGACATTTTAACTCTTTTAGATAAAAAATAAAGAAAAGGGGAAATAAAACAAATGTTAGTTTCTGATACTCTTTGAAAATACTTGTTTAGAGATACTCGTTGAAGCATTCTATGCACAATAGTGATGTGCATTCATTGTACCAACTTGTCATCAGTTTTTGCCACTTTTCTTTCTTTGGATTGTTCTTCCAACTTTATTTGCAGGCAAATACTCCTCACAAATTCCAATTAATAATATACTCATGGATCATAGAGTTGCCAAGCAGTCATTTAGACTTGAACCATGAATAAATGAGCCCCCACATGTCATTGGGAAAAACTTAAATCATGAGTTGATGAATATATTCTGATCTCAAATGAAACATTAATTTTAAGGATTAACAAGAGTAGCAGGGGTTAAAATTAAAAATGGGCATTGCCTATGGTATATTGGGCTGCAAACAGATTTTGAATGACATGGTCAATAGTTTTGTAGACACTGGATAGCAGTGTCCTGAAAAGGACAGTTTTCTAATCGCTTGGAGACTGTTGTCCTGAAAAGGACAGTTTTGTAGTCTCTCAAGAGCCTTGTTCTAAAAAGGACAGTCTTGTAGACTCATGAGAGCATTGTCCTGAAATGGAGAGTTTTGTAGTCTCTCGAGAGCATTGTTCTGAAAAGAACAGTTTTGTAGTCTCTCGAGAGGATTGTCCTGAAAAGGACAGTTTTGTAGTCTCTTGAGAGCATTCTTCTAAAAACGACAGTCTTGTAGTCTCTTGAGAGCATTGTTCTGAAAAGAACAGTTTTGTAGTTGCCAAAGGGGAGTGGGGCGAGGTTAGTGCTCACTGACTATCCCAGACCTAGCTAATCTAACTTGTGACCCATTCATTCATTACCATTCATCTGACATAAACCACAATACCCCATATTCATAGGGGGAGGGGACTACTAAAAAACACCCATGGCAAACATTTTTTCCAATATATATCTTCTGTTTTTATAAAAATATATATAATTATATTGCATGAAATGAAGTGGGAGGGGATGAACCCAATAACAAAAATAAAATTCAAGAAAACATTCAAACTAAAAATAAAATATATGAGTAAGACCTATCAAACCCCACTGAAAAAATTGAGAATGGCTACTGTAATCTGCTGATAGGCAAAATCAAGACACTCACTTACTAAAGGTGAGGGAAAGAAAAAATAAATTGTAGAGAGGGAAATTCAAAAGCTGACCCAGTCAAGATAAAAAGAGGGAATAAAAAGGAAACTGGAGGGGTTTGGAACCTTGACATCGATCATAAAAAAAGGGAATGCTAAGATCAGGCCAGGAACAACAATTACTCACATTAGCTTGACAAACAAAGAGTCAAGTTTAACCAGCGGATGGAATCCAACAGGAAACTGCACCATTGTGTCAAAAAGAGTACTAAAAAAAGAAGATCAATATGATAAATATTGAATGAGCACTAAAAAGGAAGATCAATATGATAAATACTGAATGAATGTTAGAAAGGAAGATCAATATGATAAATATTGAATGAGTACTAAAAAAAGAAGATCAATATGATAAATATTGAATGAGTATTAAAAAGGAAGATCAATATGATAAATATTGAATGAGTACTAAAAAGGAAGATCAATATGATAAATATTGAATGAGTATTAAAAAGGAAGATCAATATGATAAATACTGAATGAGTGTTAGAAAGGAAGATCAATATGATAAATATTGAATGAGTACTAAAAAGGAAGATCAATATGATAAATACTGAATGAATGTTAGAAAGGAAGATCAATATGATAAATATTGAATGAGTACTAAAAAAAGAAGATCAATATGATAAATATTGAATGAGTATTAAAAAGGAAGATCAATATGATAAATATTGAATGAGTACTAAAAAGGAAGATCAATATGATAAATATTGAATGAGTATTAAAAAGGAAGATCAATATGATAAATACTGAATGAGTGTTAGAAAGGAAGATCAATATGATAAATATTGAATGAGTACTAAAAAGGAAGATCAATATGATAAATACTGAATGAATGTTAGAAAGGAAGATCAATATGATAAATATTGAATGAGTACTAAAAAAAGAAGATCAATATGATAAATATTGAATGAGTATTAAAAAGGAAGATCAATATGATAAATATTGAATGAGTACTAAAAAGGAAGATCAATATGATAAATATTGAATGAGTATTAAAAAGGAAGATCAATATGATAAATACTGAATGAGTGTTAGAAAGGAAGATCAATATGATAAATATTGAATGAGTACTAAAAAGGAAGATCAATATGATAAATACTGAATGAATGTTAGAAAGGAAGATCAATATGATAAATATTGAATGAGTACTAAAAAAAGAAGATCAATATGATAAATATTGAATGAGTATTAAAAAGGAAGATCAATATGATAAATATTGAATGAGTACTAAAAAGGAAGATCAATATGATAAATATTGAATGAGTACTAAAAAAAGAAGATCAATATGATAAATATTGAATGAGTATTAAAAAGGAAGATCAATATGATAAATACTGAATGAATGTTAGAAAGGAAGATCAATATGATAAATATTGAATGAGTACTAAAAAAAGAAGATCAATATGATAAATATTGAATGAGTATTAAAAAGGAAGATCAATATGATAAATATTGAATGAGTACTAAAAAGGAAGATCAATATGATAAATATTGAATGAGTACTAAAAAAAGAAGATCAATATGATAAATATTGAATGAGTGTTAGAAAGGAAGATCAATATGATAAATATTGAATGAGTACTAAAAAGGAAGATCAATATGATAAATATTGAATGAGTACTAAAAAAAGAAGATCAATATGATAAATATTGAATGAGTACTAAAAAAAGAAGATCAATATGATAAATATTGAATGAGTACTAAAAAGGAAGATCACGGCTGGCCTAATTCATTGTGAACTAAGCTTTAACATTGACCTACCTTTTGTTGAAATCTGGCGATAGCTTTCTATCAGTTCTGATCTTCATCTTGAGCTGATGCCGAAAGAATCCAGCCACTGATAGACATACTTTATGATACCTTTGAAGTACCTATAGCTAAAACTAATATGACAATACAACACTAGGGAAAGCAAAAATGAAATGCAACTGAAATGTTGGAAGTGGATCCATGTTGGAAGAGTTATCGACAAAAAGTGCACATCTAAAAAGGTGAGTGTTGTGGAGATGAACATACCTCACCAGAATATGACTTGGACTCATCCAGATACCATATATTTTGACATGGAGAATCGTCAGAAGAAAGCTAGCCAGGAGTGAGACTTATATAGAGAATTCAGTAAGACTATGTCAACTCCAAGCAACATTATATTTCATGATTGTGTTGTGTCTTCATTCAATGGAATGAAAACCTAACAGTTCCTTAAATGAAGAAAATGTGCTCAATAATTTGAAGAACTCTTGGAAAGAAAATGACTCTTTTCAAAATTATAGAAAGTTCCTTAAAGATAATGCGTTCAATAACCTGAAAAACTATTCCCCAAATTCACTGCAAACATTTTTCTGAAGAAGCCTATTGAATGTATTAGCTGTAAGGTTAGGGAAACAATAAAAGAATGAATTTAACTATAATGACATTTTACAGTTAGGCAATCATTATCACTCATCCTACATTGAAAAAAACTTATCTCAAAATATCAGAAAATACAAAATATTTTATTCTAGAAAAATGTTATCTTTCTTGTATCTCTCATCAAGCAATTTCTGCACTGGAAACCATACTAAATCACAGTTTAATGATCAGTTAACATGTGACTGATTACAAAAGAGACAAAAAAGTTTCTTTAAAAATCTACTGGTTAAGAAAGTGCTTTTATTGAGGCTGTCTACCGTTCGGAAAAATTTAGCCAAAAAAAAAAAGAAAAAAAAAAGAAAAAAAAAAGAAAAAAAAAAGAAAGAGAAACCAAAAAAAGAGAAGTAGAATTCAAGGAAAATGCTATTTGTGAAAATTGGTAACAAAATCACATTATGCAACCATCATTGAAAGAAAGCAAAAAATTTAGGGAAATAAACTGGATTAAAAAAAAAATCTAAAAATAAAACAATGTAATGCTGAAGGCTGCAGAATTGAAAATTTGATTATTCAAGACAAAAGATCGTTGTCAGGCAAATTTTAATTTTATAGAATCTGGTTCTTCAGTTTCATTAAAAAAAAGAAATACACACACACACATACAAAAAGAAAGACATTCTGAAGGAATATTACTTTATTTATGTTTCTATTGAGGATAAAATGTCATTGGAGAAGTTACTGCATCAGTTCAGCAATGAAGTATGAGACAGAATGCTATGATCATGCAAGAAATTATAAAAAAGAAAGAAAGGAAGAAAGAAGGATTTAGAGAAAAAGAAGAAACATGAAAAAAAGGAAGTAGAGAAGATTGTTAAGAGGGAAGGGATTAAGAAGAATGAAAGATGAGATTGAAAAAGGAAGGAAGAAACAAAAAAAAGAAGAAGAAAAAGAGAAGTGATGAAGAAAAATGAGATAGAAAAGAGGAGAAGAAATGAGAAAGAGGAGAAAAGATAGAACAGAATGAAATATGAGATGCAGCAGAGAGAAATTCAACTGAGAGAAAAGGGAAGAGAGAAATGAAAATGATGTGGAGGAGAGAGAAGAAAAAGAAAAGTGGATGTATAGAAATGATAAAGAGAAGAATGAGAAATGAGGATAAGGGTGAGGAGAGAAAAAGAAAAAAAACAAGAAGTGGACACAAAGAAAGAGAAGAATAGAAATCAGAGAGACTGATTGGTTGATTTGATTTTTAAGCTCATCAAATTTTGTTGGTTATTTAAAGGTTAAACATATTTCATATTTGTCTATATTTCTAAGGAAGTATTTTAATTATCTACATTATTTGGACACTTGCCCTCATCTTTATTGCCATATTTACCATGCTTTAGCCACTCAGCATTCTGGTCCACTTCATGATCTCTCTCTATTTCTGAGATGAAGTATTCTAACTATTTACACTATTTACATTACTTGGACTATTGTCCTCACCTTTATTGCCATATTCACAATGTGTCAGCTGTTCTTCAGGTGATTCAAATTTTGAACTAAACCCTTTATTTTGTCCACTGGGGTAGATTGTTCTATTTCCATGTGCCATGCCTCTTCCAGATGTCTCAGTTATCTCCTTTAAACTCAACTCTCCAAGTTTTTGTTCACCACTGCAGTAGCCAGATATTGAACTTACAACTCTTTGGGTCAAGTCACTGGATCCAAACAACACTTTTATCCACTGTCCTTGAGGACATCAGTGTATGAATTTTTGGGACTGATAAAATTAATGTCTCAGTAACCAGAAAAACAATAATAACAACAAAAATTGCAATATGAGCTCTGGTAAAAAACGGTTGCTGAGACATTAAATTCAAATCACCTGAAGAAGTCCGGAGATTAAAACAGCCGAAATGTTGTAAATATGGCAATGAGGATAAAGACAACAGTCCGAATATTGTAAATATTTCATATTGTAGGAGGTTGCTTACAGTACCCAGTGTTTCCAAGTGGTCTACCATATGGGGGTCAGTCAAAAGTTTCAAGCCTCACCTAGAAACAATTGAAGAAACAAGACAGTTTTTCATGATTTTTTTTTTAAATATAGTCACTCTTGACATCAATACACTTGATCCAACGATGCTTAAGCATTGCAAGCTCATGATAAAAGAAGGTGAAATCCTGGTCCTTCAAAAACTACTCCACAGCACATATAATTTCATCATTATTTCCAAAATGTCAATTACAGGTGTGTTATCCTTGAGCAAGAGCACACCTGCCCTCAACTTCTCTCTGTAGTTTGGCTTGATTCCTTCCTTCAGTTGACTTAATTCTGATTCATAGTACTGTCCCCTAATATGTTTTTCCCTTTTCCAGGTAACCTATCATGATTGCACCTTCAGAATCACCCCAAAACAGAAGCCATTATATTGCCAACAGATACTGCCTGAATGAACTTCTTTGGGGGTGGAGAAGGAGAGTACTTCCACTGTTTGCTTTGAATCTTTGATTCAGGTTTAAAGTGGTGAACTCAATCTTCATCTCGAGTTACTAATCTGTGGTGGAAATTCTCAGTGTCAGCCTGGAAGCAAGTCAAAAGTATTCTGGAAATGTCAGCCCTTTTCAGCTTCTGCTCTGGTGTCAGCATTCTTGGGACCCATCTTGATCATCCCTAAGATCTCAATTAAAACAGTATGGACCCAACCAGAACTAATGCCTAGAGACTTATCTGCTGGACAGTAAAATGTCTGTCATCCAAAACCACACTGTGAATGGTGACAACTTCTTCATCAGTAGTTGAAGTTTTAGGATAACCTGTGCTGTCCCTGCTCCACTTGAAAACTGCAGCCCACATACTCACAGTTGCATAGAAAGGTGAGTCCAGCAAACATCTGTATCAGGTCCTCAGAGATTTCTTTGAGGGTAATTACCTATTTTACAGGTGTTTTATGATTGCTCAGGCCTTTGTTTTGTTCATTTTTAGATTTGTTGCACACCTCTCAACATGTTATGAGCCTCACCTGCACAGAAATTAAGATAGAAATCTGAATTAGTCTTTCTAAATTCATAAGAAGTGGTAGTCTGTTGGTACAAAATAAATGATCAGTTATGGCTCATCTTTCTGGATAAGGCTTAGAACATTTTGAATAACTCTCATATATCCACTGAAAGGGCTTAATGCTGCTTAACTATGGTGATCAAATGGGAACCAATGTTGTCAGAGTGATTTGACCAGAGACTGAGAGGAAGAGAAAAAATGAATATGAGATAAAGGAGAGGGAAGAAAAGGATGAGGAGAAAAATAGAAATGATAAAGAGAGGCAAGGGAGAAGTGAAAATGAGATAGAGGAGAGAGAAAAATGGATAAATGTGGACAAGAGAGAAGAAAAGGAAGAGGAGAATAGAAGAGAAAGGAGTGGAAAAATGAGCATGATGTACACAGAGGAGAGAAAAAAAGAGAACTAAGAGGAAGAGAAATAAGATAAAGGAGAAAAGAAAAAGAAGGAAAAGAGACGGGGAATGAGAAGAAGGAAAATTAAAAGAAAATGAAAATAGAGAAAAAGCATTAATTGATTCATTTTCTATGGGTTATCAACTCTTTCCAGTTTATTTAAACTCAGGAATTTTTTTCAGATTGTATGAATTTCTTTTTTGAGGTAATAATGGTTTTAATGATACAAGTTCTACTATTTAGCCCATAGCTGAGATGAGAATAGTTGAATTCATACCTTTCCCAAATGTATTTGCAAGTAAGTGAATATAATGAACCCAATGGGAATTGGAACTCAGATCTCCGATTAACAATTCAGAACCATTATCCATTATACCACCTGCACATCCAAGAATCCAAGGTTACAGTACCTGGTTCTCCCAAGCAGTCACTCATCTAAGTACTGAGCAGGATTATTGTTGCTTAACTTCATTTATTGTGGAGGTGCAGAATGGAGGAGAGGGAGAAAATATGGGAAACAAGAAATAACTCTGCTTAAAGAAGAGGGGGAAAGAAAGTTGCCAATGGGTGCAAGAAAATACGATAGGTATTAGTTTCTGCGTTATTGTTATAGGAGGAAGTTTTAGCCAAGTAATCACTTGCTATCTCTCTTCTCTGTACACATTGATAAAACAAAGCAATATGTCATTTAATCTCTTCAGAATAGAATTTGGCAAACGGTCTTATTGTGGATATCTTAAAAAATGCCTTAAGCATCTTTTGTAGTCTTGTAGATATCAGAGAATGCCCTGACTATATCTTTCAAATGGTAATGGAGATATAATGCCGGATATCAAGTTCGATCACATTGTCTCTTTAAGTTGAGAACAATAGCGTAAGTCGATCTCAAAGAGATGCAAAGGATGCCACAAATGTTTCTGGTGACTTTCTCAATAATGTTATTGTTCTTATTCATATATAAAAGTCGACTTCTAATTTGTTAAATGATATAGCCTACTGGAAAAAAATTAAGTAAAATAGCATATAGCATTGTACAAGAAAATTTAATTAATATTGAATATAGCATTCTGCTTTCAAGAGAAATTAATTAAAATTTCATATGTCAACAAGAAGAAAAAGCATATATCAGTATATAAGAAAATCAATTGATATATAAGTTTATCAGTCTACATGAGAAAAACAAAATATATAAAATTTCATATGACTGTCAACAAGAAAAAAGGCATATAGCAGGCTATGAGAAAAGAAATGCATATAACAATCTACAAGAAAAATGAAATAAATTGCTTATAGCAGTCTACAAGGAAAAAACTGAAACTTCATATAGCAGTCTACAACAAAAGTCAACGAAAATTGCATATAATAGACTACAAAAAAAAAAAAAAATTGCAGGAAGCAGTCTGCAAAGAAAAGCAACTACAATTGCTTATAGCAGTCTACAAGAAAAAAATGTAACTGCAAAGAGAAGTCTACAAGAAAAATTGCATTTAACTGTCTGCAAGAAAAAATTTACTTATTGCAGTCTACAATAAAAAATTGCTTATAGCAGTCTACAAGAAAAATCAGTTAATACCAAATATTGTATTTTGCAAACAAATTCACCTTTGTTTGAATTTGTATTCAAACAAAAACCTGCTATTATATGCAGAGAGTGAATTTTTGGCAGAGTGCTTTCTACTGAATTAATTTAATTTTCATGTGGGCTTTTATATGAAATTTTAATTTATTTTTCATGTAAACTGCTATATGCATTTTCTACCTGCATGTGGATAGGAAATGAATTCAGTAAAGAGAGGAAAATAGAAAGGGGCATAAGACAAGAATGTATTTTCTTGCTAGGCTTACACAACCTTTATATTCCTGAGAGAACTAAAGGTCCTACCAGGATTTATTATTGGTGGGCATAATCTTACCAACATAACATATGCAAATGATACTATATTGATAGCAGAAAAAAATTTTTCTCCCAGCATAATTTCTGGATTATTCTAATATCTTTCCCAAGTAAATTAAGCTTACCTAGCAGTTGAAATAGTTCTTTATGCAATTTCAGCTGAATTTTCTTGCCAACTGCTATGCACAATTATAGATAAATTTTCTTGCATCCTGCTTTTTGCAGTTTCAGTTGAATTTTCTTGCAGACTACTATATGCAGTTTTATCTTATTTTTTTCTTGCATACTACTATGGGCAGTGTTGATTTTTCTTATAGACAACTATATGCAGTAAGGATTTTTCTTGCAGACTACTATATGCAGTATGGCTTTTTCTTGTAGGCTACTATATACAGTATGGCTTTTTCTTGCAGACTAATATATACAGTATGGCTTTTTCTTGCAGACTGCTATATACAGTATGGCTTTTTCTTGGAGGCTACTATATACAGTATGGCTTTTTCTTGCAGACTGCTATATACAGTATGGCTTTTTCTTGTAGGCTACTATATACAGTATGGCTTTTTCTTGCAGACTACTATATGCAGTATGGCTTTTTCTTGCAGACTAATATATATACAGTATGGCTTTTTCTTGGAGGCTACTATATACAGTATGGCTTTTTCTTGCAGACTGCTATATACAGTATGGCTTTTTCTTGCAGACTACTATATGCAGTATGGCTTTTTCTTGTAGGCTACTATATACAGTACTGATTTTTCTTGTAGACTGCTGTATGCATTAAAATTCATGTTTAGGATTATTTGTTTTCATTTTATTATCTCTTCTTTTCTCTATTTATTCCCATTATTCATTTTTAATATCATAAAAAGAGTTTTTCCATCCCATCTTTCTTCTATTGTACCTTTCTCATTTTTCTCTTCTACTTCTTATGCTTAAAACTTATTCTTTTTACTCTGAATTTATTATTCTGTGTTTATTTCTAGTATGATAAAAAGAATACTATTGTTTTTATTGGCGTTTCTTTTCTCATCCAGAACTTTCATTCATTCCTAACTTCTAATACAAGATGATAAGCTTTGAAACAGACCTGTGAGATCAAAATGGTTCCATAAAACAAAGCCATTTTTATAATCTGACATGTAGAAGAAATAAAAGAAAAAAATTTAAGAACAGGATTAATCCTATCATGCAAAAACTGTCAAGAATTTCTGATTGTCAAGAATTATGGCCATTCTATCTTCTTTGCCTATCGACTTTCTTCATCTTTTCCTTCATTTCAATCTTTTTCTTCTTGTTTTACTCTCTTTTATTTTGTATTTGTCTTTCATATTTGATGATTGGGTCAGAGTATTGTAGCCAAAAAAGAAAAAACACGAGAAAAAGAAAAAAAGGATATTTGTAAAAAAATTTCAAGGTGTTTAGTTTTTTTAGGCCCAAATGATGGAGAGGTTTTGCAAATTAAATTTGAGATTTTCATTTAGAAATATTTAAAGAATGAAAAAATCAAAATGAAAAAAAAAAATCAAATCAAAATAATCTCTTCTTTTTTTCTTCTTCACTCTCTATCTCTATTTCATTCTATCTTTCTCTCTATTTATCTCTCACTCTTTTTTATATACTATACTCTTGTTTTTCCTTTTTCTTCCTATTTCTTGCTCTGATGTTTGATCATTTGGTCAGAAGTTCATTTTGCCAAGAACTTTACAGCAACATTACACACACACACACACACACACACGTATATATATATTTTTTTTTCAAAGAATTATTGAATTTATTTTTGATCTGACATTTTTATTACTTTGAATGTTATTATAGTAGATACTTTGTCTTTAAAATAATCTGGGTGAAGGGATGTGTGTTCCTTAAAAACAGAGAATAGAACCCCATTTGCTCTGATGTTCTTTGTGGCTAAATGGTAAAGCACAATAAATGAAATAGTGATTTCTGCTACAAAGGATGATACAGATTTGATCCTTACAAGGGAATCCATTTTTTTTTTTACTAATATTGTCTTTACAAAGATTTCTGGAATGCACAGACCAATAGACATAGTACACACTGTTTAGTAAATAAAAATTGGGTGTCTATTTCAAATACAAAGTATCCACTATAATAACATTTGATTATATATTATATATATATGTATATTTATTAAAGCTGAGATTGTTGATTTCACTTTCTGTACCAATAACTATTACACACACACACACACATTATATATATATATATATATATATATATATATATATATGGTTGGTGCAAAAATAGTGTCGTTTTCTCACATATGTTACTATGTGAGAAAACGACATTATTTTTGCACCAACCTAATATAAAAGAAAGGTGTGCTATATTTATGGGATAAAGTGCTCAATATCAGAGATAGAGTGTATGTAAATATAAAAGTAAACATTGAAGTCAACACTCAGAGGCGACAGGCTGTTTTGCCTCTGAGTGTTGACTTCAATGTTCACTTTCATATTTATTCATATATATATATATATGTTATTGCCCGGTTCCTTTTACCACGGTGATAGTCCAAGGTAGAACCAATAAAGAAGAACTCGTACACAGGTATGGAATAACACAGATATATTAGAAACAGGAATATATACAGAGAAGTAGAAGTGTTAGTATGTACAATCAGGTTTAGTAGAGAGAACAATGTAGTCTCGACCAGTATCACTATTCCAATGTCTTGCAGTAATTGTCTGAACGCGACTCTGTTTTGGACTGCCTCTGACTCGACTCGACTTGAACTACTGACTTCTTGCCTACTCCTGAGGTGCAGTATTTATTAAGTATGGAATAGTCCATTATTATTATTATTATTATTATGGGTAAGATCCCATAACAATATATATATATATATATATATATATATATATATGTAAAGGAATAGTCATACTAAGAATATATCAGTAAATTTAATGTAATTAATAGTGAATTCACTAACAGATTTAGTAAACCATTAACTTACTAACCACTCATTGCATGATGTGATCTTTGTTTTTAAAAAGAAAAATTTGCAAGTACTTTTGATGATGCTTTCATCTTCAGCCATGAATATTATTTTTCAATTTCAGATAATTTCAGGTAAGTTTTGAGATGAAAATGTAATACAGATTGAAAGATGTTTTTTTAAAAGTGTGTTGTTATTAACATTTAAAAAATTTTGGAGCCTGCAAAGTCATGACGCTAGTTTTATTTTGAATATTGTAATAGATATAAAACAGATAAACATATTCTGTTATATTCTGTGCTAATAGGAATATCGCTGGAGCAAAACGGTGGATAACTAAATAAAAGTTAAATTAGTAGTGAGTGCTGCTGTTTGGAAGCTCAAATAGTTCTTGAGTAAGTTGGAGTCTTACCCAACTGATCCTAGCAAGTCAATATTTATTTGCCGCCCCCCCCCCCCACCGAGGGAAAGATGTGGCACAAGGCCGAGTTTTATGTGGGTTTTCCGAGCCCGTAGGCTTGGCCAAAAAATGCCCGTAGAAACTGTAAAAACGGAATTGGGTTGGTCAACCTCCCCGAACAAGACTCTGCCCTTCAGCAGAGTGTCGTCCGGGTTCCTCTCTGCCCGAAGATTATAATTATAATTATTTTTTTAAAAATATGATTCCATCGTGAAACTTGTCACCCATATTCAAGTTTAATTCCAATATTAAATTTTAACTGTTGGATGACAGTTTCATCCTCAAGCAATGTTTGCAATAACTAAGCAATGAAATGTTTTACTCATTTATAGCTTTGAAATGGAGGCATAATCTAATGTCCCTTTAAGAAATCATAAAAAAAAAAACAAAAAAAAACAAGATAAACAAATAAATAAACACCAAAAAGGACTGTAACTACTGGCACCATTTTTTTATTACTATCTGCTAAAACTCAAACTGATTGATGTTGTAGTTACAGTTGGGTTTTTTTTGGTCTGGCTACAATAGCTATTGTAGCCAGACCAAAAAAAACCCAAGCCAAACTTACACAACTGCATAAACTTGGCATATAACAAACAGCCCTACTTTCCTCAAAGCAGAGACCCCTTGATAATCAAAAACTAACCCCAGATTACACCTCCATTTCAAAACATTTACATCAGATCAACAGTTTTATAACCATAAAATGTCAGTAGAATGGCATAAAAACAGTACTACCATTTCCAAAAAGGCATTGTACTTCAATGAAGTAAAAATAAAGAAGAAAACAAATAATTTCTGTATATTTGAATGGAAAATACAGAAAAAAGTCATAAGCTATAGAATGGGATCACGATATTGTAAATTATGCCAGGAAGAAAAGTTGGTTAGTGCCATGTTCAAAGAAGAAAATATATTCATTGTTAGCTTTATCTTGTATCCAAGAATTTAATTTCTTCTTTGCTGATCACTTTCTTTATGATGCTGACATTGATGATTAAATTCACCACCAACATGCAGATTCAAGACTACATGCTTACAGTTTCACCAAATAAAATAATCTTATTTAACAGTTAAAATATTTCAACCTTGAAAATGGCTAAATGTATAGCGTAAACACTCAGATAAAAAGAACAGACAGTTTTTATATAATTTATCATCTGAAAAGAAAAAAAAAATTATTACATCCCATGCGAAATTATATAAAAAACTAAATCAAAGTACCTTGTCTGTCTTATTCAATGAAATGTGCATGAAAGAAGGAATGCTGCCTAAATACACAAATATATATATATATATATATATATATATATATATATATGGACATGTGGCTGGGTGTTTAGAACATTAGCAATCTGATCATAAATCTCATATGGCTGATTTGTCATTTTTTGATGTACTATATTCCGTGCTAATAGGAATATCGCTGGAACAAAACGGTGGATAACTAAATAAAAGTTAAATTAGTAGTGAGTGCTGCTGTTTGGAAGCTCAAATAGTTCTTGAGTAAGTTGGAGTCTTACCCAACTGATCTCAGCAAGTCTTACATAGTCCGTTGACTTTATAGGTACTTACTATAGTGTCGTCACTCATGGAGATGCCAGGTTATTCTATTATATCACATTCAATCAGTCAATATTTTTAACCAAGGCATCTATATTCAAGTAAAATTTTTGAACAATTGAAATACATCAAATGTATCTGTAATAATTTCTATCCTTTATTTGGGTCAACATTGATAATTCACATTAACATTTTTGTTATGTCTGAATGACTTATTAACTGCTTAGTCAACCAGTACTAACTGTGACCACTCTTTTAGAGTAAAGGTAAAATTATATGTACCACAGGTTTGGCTGGTAACATTGTTTAACTGAGGTTGCTTTTAAATCTTTCATTTTGAAGAACTCACAAATGTAAGAGAAAAATCCAACAAAGTAGATAGGTATTTATACTATTTACATTCTGACTATTGACCTCATCATTGTTGACATTATCACATTTTGGCTGTTGCGCCCTCTGACCTTCATCAGAGTGTATATTCTGACCAAATGACCAAACATTAGATTTATTTATGGTTTTGTAATTTCTGTTTGGATTTATGGAATGTGGAGTCATCATCTCTTACATGCAGACCATTGTCCTCATCTTTGTTGTTGTGACAACATTTCAATCATTGTGCCCCATGGCCTTCATGTTGATCTAGGTAACCCACAGGGAATTTCAAACTGAAACTTTTATTTACTCTAAAGGAGTAGTCATTGCACTGCTCATATCTAGGGATTCACAGATCAATTTTTTAATATTGCCATTAAATTCATTAAGGACGGTGCCATAGTTTTTCTTATTCCTTTTATTTTCCCAAGTAGATGATCTTGGATAAGATTGAAAGAACTTGGGAAAATAATAGAAATGAGAAAAACTACAGCACCTTCCTTAATGAGTTTAATAAAATCATCAAGAAATTGATTTGTGAATTTGAAAGGATTAAAATAAAAATAAATAGGCATAATATGTCTAGATTATTCAACCAAACATACTTGAATGAAAGTATGCTACCCCTCTCTTTCTCATTTTATATATAGATATATTAAGACATTTTTATGTTTATACATTCTTTTTATAGATACAAATATTTAAGTAAATGCTCTGTTTTATAATAAACAGTATTAAACAACATTTACCGGCCTGAATGTTTCATAGAAGATTTCTGTCCTCTGACATTCTGGCCAGTAAATGTTGTTTAATACTGTTTATTATAAAACAGAGTATTTACTTAAATATTTGTATCTATAAATAGAATGTATAAACATAAAAATGTCTTAAAATAATTGTCAGACTTTGTCCGTTTCGTAATATATATATATATATATATATATATATATAATGAAATGGATTAAGTCTGACAATTATTTAATATATTTTCTGTTTACATGTTATTTTCATAGATACAAAATATTGAAGTAAATACTCTGTCTTTTAATTAAACAGCATTACATTTACCAGCCTGAATGTTTGAGAAATTTCATAGAATATATGTGTTCTCTGACAGGAATCTCAATCGATCATATCGGCCCATGAAACATATCTTAATGTAAACAATGACAACATATAATGAAATAGATTAAGCCCGACAATTATTTAATATATATATATATATATATATATATATATATATATTAGGTTGGTGCAAAAATAATATCGTTTTTTGACGTATTTTTTAACGTCAAAAAACGATATTATTTTTGCACCAACCTAATATATACAAAAAAAACAAAATGTATCAGTAAAACCAACACAAAGCCTGCTAGATGACCAAAGAGAAAAAAAAAAGGAAAAACCAACAAGCAACAAAATAAAATCCAAGAGAAAAACCAATAAAAGAAAAAGGCGAAGAGAAGGAAATATAAACCCAGAAGAAAAGACCAAAAGACAGACATCTACCTGAATGGTAATATCAGGATTGAATTAAGACCCATAGGGGTCCTAAGCACTTAAAAGATTCTGGGTCCCCCATACATCTGCGAGTTAAGTATGCTAGTATGGAGTCTTGGTGAGTAGTGCAAATAAAAGATATCAACCAAGAGCATGCTACTTGGAAACGCTAGCTGGAAATAAATATAGAAGGAAGGCATATTTGACCATCAAGAGAGGCTGATCTTCAGTTCCAACCCAAAACAACATCAACCAAGAAAGAACCAATCACAGCAGAGCAGCCACTGTCACATGAGCCACAATTAGATTCTAACAGAACTGCGACCAGAAGTGGTTGTGTCATCAATAAACCAGCATGTCATATAAACATATGGTTAAAATAATGACAAACATGAGTGTAAGTCTACCCCTGTTCACAAAAATTAAATCCCATTAAGTTAATTAGTAATGCTAACTTATTCAAGAGATCTGATGTGATGTATTGAGTAAATAAAAACCTGATTATTTCCCTTAGCTCATTCCCTTATTAACCAATCAGAATAGCAATAAAGATTCACTGCAGGTCAGTTGTCTCCTTGTTGATTCAAATGTTAATCATGTTTAACTTATTTTTTTAGACATATACAACAATATAATATCATTACAATTTCAATGGCGCCATCTTCCCTTGATGACCTAAGCACATGCTTATTTTGCTTAATGTTAAATCCATCCCTGGGTAATGTTATAGTCAAGCGTATCGTTGCAAGAAGGAAATACGACAACAACAGAAATAGATTTACATGATTTATTTCAATGGGAATGTGTGGATTTGGGACAGCTACCTTGTGGTATAGTTCATAAGCCGGCTCCTGGTCTGGGTTGATCTCTCATAGTAGTTCACACTGGTTGGTGTGGCGTTCCTCCTGCTGACTGCTGCTGACTGACCGTGACAGGTCTCTCCCCTGGCCTCCTGTTGACTGCTAGTACTTCCCCGTGTGACCCCTTTTATGGTGTTTTTTATGGCTTAACAGGCTCGAAAAACGACGCAAGTATAATTAGGAGGGAAGCATTTTTATTGGCCGAAAAATAGAAACACTTTAAAATATTATTTTATTTTTTGACTGGAACTCGTGCATCGAGGCTTATGTGTAGACAACGATAATGGTCATTTTGTGACGGGGCTTTGTCCTGTTCACATCCAGCTCTCGCTCTTATGTATGTTAGTTTAGTTGCCTGCAAATCAGCCGAGATATGTCTTATTTTATTTTATAACAGTAATATACAGTGCTCTATGGTGAAATGACCAAGATTAATTGATTTATTTTTTGAGGTTTATCTACCAAAATTTTTTAGATTTTAAGAAATATTTGGAGATAATAAGGATTTACTGATACAATTTCTACTAATTAACCCATAGTTGAGGGGTGGAGGGGTGGATTCCTACCTTTCCTAATAGTATTTGAACATAAGTAAATATAATGAACCTGGCTCGAATTGGAACTTGGCTCAATAAATTCAAATTCAGAGCCATTACACCACCCACACATCCAAGCTTACAGCACCTGATATTCCCAAGCGGTCACCCATCTAGGTATTGACCAGGCTCAATATGGGTTGACTTCAGTGATTGTATGAAAACTAGTGTTTCGACATGATATGACCATAAGCCAAATTACCAAGACAGAGCATATATATATATATATATATATATATATATATATATATATACCGAATGTAACAGCAAAATTGTCCAATTGATAGATTAAAATTTGAACCGTTGTATCTTAGAAAGGATTAAAGATATCTTACTGGAATTCTCTAAAGTTTTTATAACACTATTGGACTGTACTTTGAACAATAAGAAGGTATAATTACTCTCCAAGCTTAACAGAAGAATCCTAATGAAAATGATATGTTCATCATTAATTAATCAGAGCTAAGGATCAGAAACTCATGAAGGATTTAAATAAAGTTCAAATATATATATACATTATTCTAGGATCATTTTTCAACTTATTCAAGATGATCTTTGCCCTCTCTAGCCTTCTTTCTGTCCTGGAGTAACAAGTTGCCTCACATGTTTCACATAGAATTTCATTTTTCAAGTTTTTTTCACTGCTCATTGGACTGTCATGGCTGAAACTCCTCTCCCAAAACATCTTATGGACTGAGCTGGATCTTTTCTAATTGATCCCTTTAGCTCTAAGTTGAGATGAATATCCTTCTTCATGTTGTGACCTCCTGATCCAGTTTTCCTCTCTGATCTTTCCTTTTTAAAACTTATTCACCATTCTCTTGATGGTTCTTGAATGAACTTTGAAGATGGAAGCCAGAGTATGAATATTAGTACCATTACTGAAGACCTGAATGACATTTTTCCTCTCACCATTGTTCATTTGGGAAGAGAGTGGGTTGACACAAAACGATTTTTAACCTGTTCTCTTTATAGCTGAATAACTCAAAAATTTTTTCACTGATTCTTATGACAAATGGTGCCAAAATGGCTAAACATCTTATCTAAAAACCTGGAAAAAGAGAAACTCATTTAGTTTAGTGGTTTTTTAGATATTAAATATTTTGTGGGATGGACAATTATGTTGTTACATGATTTGGACAATTTTGCTGTTACACATGGTATATATACATATATGCTATGTATATGTGTGTAGTTGATGCACAAAACAGTTAAGTTAAATTTGAGATAGTATCCAATGATGATTAGCTTGTGATATGTTAAGGTGTTGGAAGGCCACCCTATTTTTAGTTTCTTTTATTGTGGACTGGATTAAAGGTCTTACTGAATTTACCAGTCCAGTATTATTTGCAAAGGTTCCTGGTGAGGTTAGAATATGAGGGAGTCATCAATGTATCTCAGCCATATAGCTGGCTTTAGTGGTGCGGATCCTAATGCTATTTCCTTCAAGTATTTGATGCCAATGTTTGCCATCACTGGTGATAATGGTGAACCCATAGCCAAGCCTTCTTCCCACTGGTTTGTGTTAGACCCTAATAGGAAGAATGAAGATTTTTATCAGGGTGCTAGTACATGCTTTATCTAAAGTGTTTCTGTAATGTTTTGTAATGTACTGATAGCCTGCTTCAAACATCATATGCTTAAATGAACAAAAAACATTGTATGAATTACCTGGGTCTTGTTGATATCTGTTTTTATCTGCATTAGGTATTAAAGTGAGAAAGAATGCCTTTGTTTGCTTGCAGAGTTCATGTTGCAGCTAATTGTTTTTCAATATAGTTACTACTATTGGTGATTCAAGAGACTGTATGCAAGGAGTTTGTAAAAAGATCTGTACCAGCAACCCAATTTATCACAGAAACAATGATGCCATCACTTTTAAGGAAATGTTAAGTCTATCTTTCATCAGTCTGGAAGTCAGAAGGCACTAAATGTGAACTATACAGGGGTTGGGTAAGAGGATACTCTACCCAAAATTCACAACACGATACATGGTTTTCAAACTGATGTAGGGACCTGGCATTATTTTGCAAGACCAAAAGAATTATGGATTATTGATGAGATGGTTCAATCCCTCCTTCCATATCACCAAACCAGCATCTGCCTCTGATGCTATGGGTCAGTATAAAGTAGAAAGCATTGCATTCAGAACAACTCATATTTTAAGTATGTTGGATATTTTCTTTATAGTATAATGTTCATCATTCTCAAACAATATCTTCATTTGATTGCTATCAAACTCAACTTGTCTATCAAACCATAGAGCAGGATTCAGCAAGAAATGCCCATGAAACTTTGAAAACCACTTTCAACATGTTTGATCATTTGCATAGCTTTCTCCATAAAGTGCACAATTCAATTTTTGTGCTTGAATTGCATTTTTATCACTTTTAAAAGTAAAAATGCAAAATATACTAAAAATCTTTATTTTCTGTCATCATCAATATGAGACTTAATGATATATCATCTGTCACAATAAAGAACCTTTTTTTTTAATAAAGTTTATTAAAATTAATGGTATTTAATAACAAAATAAAATTAGTCAAAATTATTAGCATCTCATGATAAAATGGGCAAGTCTGTTGTATTGACATTTGCACCAATGCCCTTGGGAAAGGCATGAAAACATCACTTCTCCCTCTGACAGCTTTTGTTTAAATAGCAGAGGATACTGTACTCTCTCATCTTCTGGTGCCAACCAGTCTAAGAGAAAGAAAACTCTGAATTCTAATCTGTGGAAAAGTCAATGAGAAAACATTCCACTATATTTTCTAAGAAGTAATGGTAATTCACAAATAATAACTCAAAGAAATCTGTGGAGAGTCATGATCATCTCTTGAAGGGATATGGCATTGAAAAGGAAAAAAAAAAAATCAAGTATTAGCTTTTGGATGTGCGGCTAATGTATTTGTTGTCATTGTGGAACGGGGAATCAGCAAGTTGTCTCTGATGTTCACATTTTCATAAATGCCCTTGGTAAAAGTATGAATCTGTCTTTTCTCCCCACAGGTATGGGTTAAATAGCAGAAGGGATTAGGTTCTCTAGACATGAGTGGCAACCAGTCTAAGAGAAAGAAAACTTTGAATTCAAAACTGTGGAGAAAGCAGTTGGAAACAACTCTACTGTATTAGTAATTCTTAGATGATAATGAAAATGTATAGAGAGCCATAACTGCCTACATCCAGACTGAACATGTTATTAAAAGAGAGGAAAAAATATTAATAATCAACTTTTTAACCAAAGCAATAAATACATTGAAGATCTAAACTGAACAAGGTCTTATTATTGAAAATCTGCCACAAAGTCTCCAAATAACCCTCCTTATGCCTGAATTCAGAATTTTCTTTCTAAACTGGCTACCACCCAAAGAAAAAAGGACCAGTCATTAACATTAAAGGTTTTGTTTGGACAATTCATCTTGTTTTATAGGAATAAAGTGTCACTGCTGACACTTGAGTTTGAACTGAATCTCACCAGAATCTATCGCAATATAGATTCCTTGTGCTTTTTCTATAAATACTTTCATCGTAATTGTTCTGATGAATTTTCCTCTATGGTACCTAGATATTATAAATTTAAGCACAGTATTAGACGGGTGGCAAGGTCTCCTTATTTTATAATTGAAATGGCTAGATATAACCACAAGTTCTATTCAAACAGTATCTTTTCTTGTACTTCTCAATAGTGGAACTTTTCCAGCTTCTTGCTTTCCAGTCAACTTTGATTTTCAAAAATTTAAATGCAATGTCAATTGTTATCTTCTGTCTTCTTAATTCCTGTTCATTTATTGTTCACTCTCATATTCTGTCACACTCAGTAACCCCCTTAGTGGCTTTATTGCTTTGATTGAGGTGAATTGATAAAAAAATTAAAAAAAAAGATTTCTGCATAAATATATATTAGGTAAATGAATGACAAAGTGGAAGAAATTGTAACACGTTTCATCCTTGAGAAGGACTTCATCAGACTAAAGTAATGTTTTTATATGGCATTATATATGCTTAAGGGAGAGAGGAGGGTAGATAGAAAAAAAATATCAAGTGTCAGTTATAATTCTGCACCAACAGGAAATGGTGAAAATATTGGAAAGCATAAATTTAAAAATTTTCTGCTTTTAATAGGCACCTAGGCATGTATCGAGATTTCATGAGAATTTCCTTATGTTTTTGTTTTTATTACTTCAATTATTATTTGGAAAGTGCCTGAAAACCATATTCCGAGTTGACCCAAGCCTTGTGAGTGAAATTGGGTAGACGGAGTCCTTGGGCCCATCAATAGCTGTGCTAGCATGAAGTCACAAGTCATCATGGCCGAAGGCTTCAGCATGCTGACCCTGTTCAAACTGTTGATCATGCTAGATAACACGCTCTTTCCCAGAAACTGTAACTAAGGTCTGCACACCATAGTTGCAGTATAAACCACAGGTGGGCTCTGTGAGTGTTGAATAAACACAAATATGCCTGAGCAAGTGTCTGCAACAGGGATTGTCTACCCGCCCTAGTAGACAGGTATCTTTGAATACAAGTGGCCAGCTATACATACATACATGTAGAAATTTATATATCATATTCTCCAACAGATATATTTTTGACTGTAAAGGACCATAAAGATGAATTATTCAATAATCCTTCATTTTAACTAATAAACCCAACCAGAATTGGGTAAAATAAACCAGGAAATACTGAAAAAATGTATGACTTATTAAGGATCACTGCAAAAGCTAACCAATGGAAGGACTCAGTGAGTGCATTTCTTGGTTTGATTTGGTTTGGTTTGTTTTACGGCATATCAACCTCAATGGGTTATTTAATGACGACAAAATTTTTATTGCTGGTAATATTTTGTTTTGTTAAAAATCTATTTCTGGTAATAGGTTTCCTTCAAAAATGTATTGCTGGTAATATTTAAAAAAAAATGTATTGCTAGTAATATTTATTTTTTAAAAATATTGTTGGTAATATTTTTTTCAGAACAGTATTGCTGGTAATAATTTTTTAAAGTATTTCTGGTATTAAAACCTATTTTTACACTTTCATGGTGTTTTGACCCCAGTTTAGGAGTTACCTATTTGCCCATTGCTGGGACCCTAATAGGTGCTACTGCCCTGGGTCAGGGTGGACCTGGCAACACCAGCAACTAAGAGGTGGTTCCACACTCCTCGAAATCTCCTGATCAGAGGCCTTGCTGCTGGACGTAGCTTATCATCTTACCCAGGATACAGATGTAGTTTATCATCATACCCAGGACGGGAGTGTATTTCTTGATTCCATGATATTAAAAATAAATATACATTTATAAAATATGACATAAAAATTTTTTATCCATCAATATCTAAAAAGGGACTACTTGAGGCTTTGGATTTTGCTAAGAGCTTCGTAAATATAACACCTGAACAAATGGACATAATTTTATATTGCCGTAAAGCAATATCATTCCACAATGGAGAAGCTTGATTTAAAAAATCAAAAAAGGGTTATTTCAATGTACTACAAGGTTCATTTGATTGTACTGAGGTTTCAGAATTAATAGGCCTATATATTTTATATAAATTCAACAAAATAGTACTGTTGTAACCTTTATTGAATAAGGAATAACTAAAACAGAAGTTGGAAATGAAATGGTAATCTTTATAACATCAACAAAATACAATACTTGCCAATGGCATGGAATAGGTAAACCACTGAATGTGGTGAACTACTTAGCATATAACCCCCCCTCCCTGTTACAATAGTGTCCAATGTATTTATGAGGATTGGGACAAACCCACTAGTGTTCATAAGTATTGGTATATAAGAAGTACACACAGACAACCACAGCCTGTATAGTGATGACGGGCTGATGAAACTGCTAGACAATGGAAGAGTAAATGACAATATAAGAAAAATGCTCTTCAAACTCTTCAAAAGTCTAGACTTTGAAATAGAGGTTGATATGAATAAGAGGTTTTACCAATATTTGGATTTAGAATTAAATCTACATCTTCACATAAATGAAATCCATCAAAAAAATTAAAAATATGTGAATACTGGATCCAACCACCCTGTGAGTATAAGAAAGCACATCCCTAAAGGAATAGAGTGCAGGTTATCTAAAAATTCCTCAAGTAAAATAATTTTCAAAGATAAAAAAGAAAGACTTATAAAAGGACTTTAAAAGAAGAGGAAAACAACAAATGAAGAATAATTCAAGAAAAAAAAAATATTTGGTTTAACTCCCCACCTCTTTTAATTTTGAGGTCAAATGTAAAATAGAGAAAATATTTTTCAAACTGTTTAATAAGCACTTTCCCCAAAATTCCAATATATATTATACTATCCAATATTATATATACTTTAAAAAATAAGAGACCAGTTGCATCTGCTATCTTGGTTTCAACCTTATGGTATTCTCAGGGGATTTTCATCAAATGACCTTTTAACGCTTTATATTTTTTTAAACATAATGAATACTATATTATTTTTTTTTAAATAAATAAACAAATGACTGATGTTGGGTGTAATAGAAAAGGAGGAGAAGAATATGAAGAAGGAAGGAGAAGAAGTTTGAAGAAAAGAAAAGCATGGGTATTATAAAAAGGATCGATGGGTGGGGAGTTAATGGAAATGTACATTTATTTTTTTTTTATCCAGCCTCACATGTGCATGAGAGGAATTTCTTAATATGTATGCAAGGACTCAAGACTTCAGTTTCTGGTTCAAAAGGTTCTTTGGATCCGGAAATGCCATTATTGCTAATTTTTCCTGTTGGCAGAGGTTGCAAATATTGTTGTGGTTGTTATAAAGATTTTGCCTTTTTTTAAATTTTCCAGTTTACAATCAGATCTCTGCTGATTTTTCTTCTAAATTCCATACATGATCAGCTAGTTTGGTAGAGCACCAAAGACTTACTAGCTTGAATGATGACCTATGAAAGGTACTTTTAAATGTAGATGGTACAATCATAGGTCGTCATTCAAGCTAGTAAGTCTTGTAATGTTTGAAAGTACCTTAAGTACATTCTATATATGTTTTATTTTGGTCATTAGTATCTGTTATTTCAGCTTTATAGATTATTGGTTCTGTTTTACAAGCTCCATCTAATGGACATCTATTCATATTTCTACAGTTGCATAAATTATTAGTGTTAATTATATTTTGCTGTGTGTTAGTTTTGAAATTTTGTCTATTATTGTTTCTAAATTACTAGTGCAGCTGTAGCTTAATTTAACGGTATTTTTTATTGAATATCTTACATAATTCTGAATTTTTTGGGAAGTGTTTAGTAAGTAACTTGAAAAATAATTTTTTAATCAAGTCAAATTTTTTTTGAATGGGGACTTTTCATGGACTATATCCTTTTAAATTTCCACCATGAATTTTCAATTGGATTTAGATCCAGACTGTTCATTGACCATGTCATTGATTTTACATGCCGTTCCTGGAGAAAAGCTTTCATCTCCTTTGCTTTGTGACCAGATGCATTATTGTCCTGAAAAATGGCTTCATTATCACCAATCCAATTTTCTATGGATGGAATGAGAACATTATCAAGGAATTTATCCTATTAAACTATATATTAGATTAGTGCAAAAATAAAGACATAATAATGTCGTTTTTTGACATATTTGTTAACGTCAAAAAACGACATTATTACGTGATTATTTTTGCACCAACCTAATAAATTAATGGTATACAGTGTAACCCGGATATAAGAGAGATTTTCTCTGGTCCAAAATTAGAGCCTGTGTTAATGTATATAAATTAGACCAAACCCAGATATAAGAGAAACCCGGATATAAAAGACTTCTCCGGTCCCGACAACTCTCTTATATCTGGGTTACACTGTATTATTTTTACAAACCATGCAGAAGAAAATATTATAGAATAACCAAATAATAAGGAAAGAATTATGGAATGTAACAACAAAAGAATATTGGATTAATACTTAGTTGTCGGTCCTTGACATTTTATGACAGCCTTAATTCTTTTCATGACATGGATTTCTCTAATTTAAAGCAATATTCTTTATCCAAGTGGTTCCAACTTTCTTAAATAGCTGTTAATAGATCTTCTTTATTGGATGAAGCTTTTTCATGAACCATTAATTTTTTTTTAAAATTTTACCATATATTTTCAATTGGATTTAAATCCAGACTGTTCACAAGCAATATCATTGATTTCAATTGCAATTTCTGAAAAAAAATAAAAAAAACATTTTGCTATATGACAAGATACATTATCATTCTGAAAAATTAGTTCATTGTCATCAAACAAATTTTCTATGGAAGGAATGAGAAAATTATCCAGGAATTCAATGTGTATCAGGCAATGATTTCCATCTCCCCATGTTCTTTAAATGATATGCAGCCCCGTGCCATGAATAATTTGGGAAATTTACTTGTTTTCTTCAAGCAGTCATCTTTAAATGTTTCATTTGAATGGTGCTAGACATTTTGAAGGAAAAAGGGGCTTAAATGGAAACAATGAGTAACATACCAAACAAGCTTGTGTAAATGGATGATAGAAATGGGAGAGATAGCGAAAGAGTTACAAAGGATAGAAAGTTGCGCAGAGATGACACAGAGAAGAAAATGCTTATGGCACAAGGCAAAATAACAGTAAAGGCTGCATTGTGATAAACGACTCATACTGGCCTTGAAAAGTCAACATTTGAAATCTTTCATCTGGGCTTGAACAATATCCACAGGGGTCAGGTCGAAATATGCAACTATCCAGGCCACAAGGCAGGGCTAAACACATATGCACATTTTATAATGCAAGCAGTAAAATAAGAATCATTTCTTCTTCCTGCATTATATTAACTGTGTTCTTTGACTAGAAATTGTACGTTTCAAACCTGTTACTTATTTCCATGTTTCAGTTTGTTTTATTACCTTTCTTTAGATCTTTAGACGTTTATTAGAACCATTTCTTTCAGCCTAACATATAAGAACAATAGCTAAGACCACTCCCTGGTTTTCCATTGCCCAGCATTCAGACAAGATGCCAAAAATTAATATGCAAGGCATATTGCCAAGATGCAAAAAAAAAAAAACACTATACTTATTTTCTGCAGAAGAAAAACACTTTCCTTTTTCATCCACTATATCTTCCCTTCCACTGTTTGTTGTATTTGGCCATGAATGATTCCACCCTCTAGTATTGATCTGCCGAAGCTGTTCCCAGGAAGCTGGGAATGTGTGGGGGTGACTGGGTAAAATGACGGTGATGTTTCTTTACTCTCTATCTTACAGGTTTTTTTTTTTTATTCTTTTGATCTTTCTTAGCCTCTTTTTTTTTATTTTTTTGATATTTTTCTTTATTAGACTCATTTTCTTGATGCTCTCTATGAATTATGTTTTCTCTTTCTCTTTATTATTTTTAATTTTGCCTCCATTTTTCTTCTCATTTTCACATTTATTTTTTCTCTATTTTTTGACCATTTTTCTATTTCTGTCTTCATCTTTCCATATTTCTCTTTCTTTTACATTTCATCTTTCTTTCTTTCTCTTTAATGTAGTAGATGAACTCCCAACCACCCCCCATTGAGATCTGTGCCAGTATGTTCATACCTTACCTCGAGAGGTGGACATATGATTAACACACATGTGCCTGAGACATTCATGTGTGGGGAAGAACCACATGACAGATATATACACATCCATTCCAGAGAGAATTTACATATCTTACATGAAGGTAAGGTCAACATACACACCCAGACTGACAAAGACTGAAAGTCTGAAGTCAAATGAACTATAATTTTATATATGAGTGATTTATGTCTTGAGTTTTTTCTCTCACAGATATATATCTACACACACATACA
>OZ010586.1:28474392-28521892 GCA_963932145.1 Acanthosepion lycidas
GACCCACTTTGGTATAAGTCCAATTCAGCGCAAAGGTGCAAGCTCACTTCGGTGCAGATCCTTTCAGTGCAACTTTTTTTTTTCTGAATAATACCCTTCCCACAGACACAAAAGGAATAATTAAATAATACTAAGCTCTGGGATATAGAATTAAAGAACTAGGTTAAGCAAACACACTAACATAAGTTTTCAATCTAAAAGCTTCTTTCTATCTTTACAATAAAAGTAAAATAAAAAGCCATAAAAATTAACAAAATATAATAAAAAAATATATTTCATCATAAAATACAAAAAAAAGTAGTCTAATTTTCTTTAAACAACTGGCTGAACCACAGTCTAATACCAGATTTTTTTCCCTAAATTACTGAACATAATTAGGGAGTCTGCATATCATCATTATTTTTTATTGTGGGTTTTTGTTGATAGAGCGTGACATTATTTGTGTGACTGTCATTTTCAAATTAACTTCCCCCAGCTATTTTTACTTGCTCTAATATTTAAAAGGTGTCTCCCCACAAAAAAAAAGTTTATAAGACAGCAGACCCTGTGTATATTTGTTTCCATTGGAGTATTATGAAAAGCTCATAAATTTTAAACCTACTTAATCTTTTACTTTATACGGCAATTTGTTGACCAATCTCATGACCAAAGATGTGGTGATTCTCTTCTCCAAATATCGATATTTTTTCAATGCATTTTTTTGGCTTGTAGACACATACACACACACATAACTATATATATATATATATATATATATATATAAAACTTTTACAATAAAGGCATCATCTGCACAATATCTTTTTCTTGCATTTTATTATTAAACTTTATTATAGCTTATATGTGGAATCTACATCAACGACAGAGAACAAATAATCATGAAGATTGTTGTATAGTAGTAAAGTGTTGCTGTAGACACTGTAGTTTGAACATAAATCACCAGAGAGCAAACACTTTTGAATAAGTAGATCATATGATGGTAAAGGGAAAGTGTGTATATATATATATATATATATATATATATATATATATATATAATAAAAACGCTTAAACACTAATATTCCATATTCTAATTTTTAACATTAGATCGTCTATGGTGTGTGTATGTCACCACGAAATGTATCTTTAATGTATTAGACATCCGACAACATTCATATTTCCCCCTTCCACTCACCTCTAGTTATATTTACACTCTCTCTAAATTCTATTTTTATTTCCGGAGTTGTTCTTTTCCGTTTTCTTTTTGAATTTGTAGGTCTGATGAATTGGATCGTATTTACAATTCCAATGGAATAAATTATGACCATGGAATATTAGTGTCTAAGCCTTTTTATTATATCCTTACTTTGTCCTGGACATTGAGTTCTACCTGGATTCTATCCTCTCGGAATTTTCTATTCAAAAAATATACATGTGTGTATATGCACCTGTGTATTTTGCATATATATGTGTATATTTACCACTAATATTATCTATCTATCTATCTATATATATATATATATGAGAATTAGTGTGATATCTAATTGACCACCATTTCTATTCTATCCTCTATTACTATACGGATCACTATTCTCTACTCTATCTACCATACTATTTGTCTCTATGGATTACTATTCGGTGGTTATTTTTCAAATGAGTATTATCAAGCAAGTACTATTAATGCAAGTGTTATGTAAAGGTGTCTGACACCAGTATTGTTCAACAGCATTACTATAGTTGTATCTGCGATTACAAAGTCTCTACTACAACAGGCATTACGAAAGTGGCAACAAGTGATTGGTTGACATTACGAAAGTGTCAATGAGTGTTTGTTGACATCACAAAACAGAAAAACCAAAGCCTGCAATGTGAATTACAAGTTAAACATCCAATTTTATGGAAATTTATCAATTGCCTATGTAATGTTCAGGGAGGAAAAGACCTTTACTATGAACAGCTTTTAGCAGGGCAAAATTCTCCTTTGAAGTTGAAAAAAATTCAGGGATGCTGATGTGGTTTAGTCAGGAATTTTGAGAATCTGATATATATATAGCATTTTTAAGAGGAATCTCTCGTAATTATGAATAGCAAATTCCTTAATTTTTTCTTTTTTAAATTTATCCTTCTTATATTTAATGTATATTGTATATAATTTTAGACAATTTATTTTTTTATTCTATGCAATGTGTTTTCAAAATATATTATGAATAATTATCTTCTATGTTATCAGATTTTTTATGCAAAATTAATTGCAATGCCACTTAATTAATCAT
Source organism: Acanthosepion lycidas (assembly GCA_963932145.1). Lineage (NCBI taxonomy): Eukaryota > Metazoa > Mollusca > Cephalopoda > Sepiida > Sepiidae > Acanthosepion > Acanthosepion lycidas. The sequence continues at coordinate 28,476,642 of OZ010586.1, forward strand.
CACGCTGAAGAGGTCCCCATGCTGAAAAGAGGCTGCATCTATATATCTCTGCACCAAGATATCTTAATGCCAAAGTGATTCATGTGCCGAAGCGGGCCATTCCCTTATAATAATCCTTCCACCACAAACTACATTTATACAAAAAATACATCCCTATCACAATCACCAAAACATGTTCTCCATGAGATCCTAAACTAATTCCCTATATTTATAAGTACATGGTGAGGGAGATAAAAAAAATATGATTTTTATTTACAAAATAATAAAAACATAACCCCATAACAATATGAAAAATTATACAATCAAAATGTTAGTATGGGACCCTCCCCTCAGCTAAATATAGCAGAAAAGACTTGAAATGACAGCAAACACATCCACCACCCCTAATTCATAGACAAAGCATACAAATGCATGCTGGGATTTCCTCTCAGCCAATAAGATTGGCCACTTCTTGGTCTCATTTGCCATATTTATGTTTTTTCTTGCCTTGTAGTCAGAATACTGCAATCACTTGTCTGCATCTTCTTTTGTGTGTTAACACAATTCTTACTTTGTGAACCTTTTTGTCTCATTACTATTGTTTTCTCTATTTTTGTCTTGTATATATTGTTTGCTTAGTATTATTTTTCCCCCTTTTCTTTTTTTTTTTGTTATCATTTACTGCAGACTTTGTCAATTCTGTTTTTTGGACATAGCCAATTACTCTACATGCACCTATACTGTGTGGTTGCCAACCATGTGTTCCTATTCAGTGGGGTTGTCGATCATGAGCCCCAATTCTCTGCTATTGTAGCCAAGTGCGTCTGTCCTGTTCAGTTGCCAACCATATATGCCTATTATCTGCAGGGCTTACTTATTCTGTGTGGTAGTCAGTCATGTGCACTTATTCTGTGTTGTTGTTGATCATGTGTGTATATTCTTAAGGGCTGCATTGGGTGGTCTTTAAGTTAGTTTACATCAACTATAAAATTTAGGTAAAAACATTTTCAGGACTGAAAGTAGATGAAATGAAAAAAAGTAAAGTTTGTACATATATTTTGAAACTGTGTTTGGTGCAAGGCCATCTTCACAGAGAACCTAATAAGGATTAAATCTGAAAGGCTGAATTTTAAAATGTGTGTGTGTGTGTGTGTGGACAAGGTGATATTCATTATCAGTATTTGAATGGTAGACAATTGGAACATTACATTTCTGAAATTGTGGAGATGTCTGCATTGCTTCTGTCCATGGATAGCAAAGTGGATGAACATAGATCCTTAATGACTGTGACCAGAGGCATCTATCTAGAATTGTATGTAGTAACCAAGAACACTGGTCCTGATCAGAGATACCAGAGGCATCTCCTCCAGTAGGTCAGTTTCAAGTTTTTGAATTCAGGTGGTATATGGAACAGAAGATCCACCAGGATGATCCTGTTAACACCACAACACTAAACACAGCTGAGCTCATGACATCACTAACTGGATACTGGAAGGTTGGCAACATGGGGTGTAGTCAAAGTTCCAGTTGTTTTGAGTTGATTTTAAAGAAAAGCATGGAAACATTTCTCCCTGCGCTCTGTCCTAGCTCAAAGTTTACTCCTTTCATTACTGTAAATTTTTCAAGTACCCCACATTATCAGAATCAATAATAACATTTTATACTGTGAAATGCCAATTTTTGATAACTCCCAAAGTTTAAGAAAGTAAATAAGCTCCAGAGGTTGGGGGAATAATTTGAAATTACTTTTCAATAAGTAAAAAATGAACAAAAAGAAATCACATTTTATATACTTCAATGTTTGTTATCTTTTTATGTAATAAATTTCGGAAAATAGAAAATCTTTTTTTCTCTATACAGTGACACAAAACGTAGAAAATTTTGTCAAGAATTTGAAAAGGCATTATCTTTTTTAAAATTGTAACATTTAGTCATTGGGTCCAACTTTAAAAAGCAGTTGTGGCCAAGAGCTTTTCAGCATCCCTCACACACACAGGATGTTGTGACAGGATCATGAAAACTAAATTTGAAAAGCAAGTTTAGATTTCTTATATTCACTTAGCACTAAAGCCTTTGAAAAGGCATGAAAGCACTTCTCCCTGCTCTTTGTTCCAACTCAAGGTTTAATCTTTCAATGTCATAGGTCCATCAAGTAACCGACATAATCAGAATAAATTAACATTTTAAACTGCCAAAGTTTAGAGATGCTCGAGGATTCATTTGAAATTATTTTTTCTTCTTATGAACTTAAAAAAAAAAATCAGTTTTATATTTCTCAATATTTAGTTTCATTTAAATGTAATAACATTTGGAAATTAGAAATTCATTTTTTGTCTATACAATTATTCAAAGAGTAGATTATTTTGTGAGGAATTTGAAAAAGCATTATTTTAAAACCTCTGTATTTGTTTGTCATTTAGAATTTCATTTGTTTCAAGTTCACATTTAAAAAAAAACTCTGCCATGATTAATCACAAACTTAACTTTACAACAATCTGCAGTTTCAAGATGGCTGACAACTGTTTATAGCCATTGTTTGCTTATTTGTACATTTTCCCAATCAACTCTTTCATTTATTTTCTCAAATTATAAATGATTTGATGATAGTTTTCAAATTGGACCTGAGTTTTTAAAAATTAAATAATTTCTCACCCAAGTTAATTACTTTGTTTTAAATCTATGAAAACAAGTAGTAGAATTTGAATTCTCATATTGATCCTGGAAGTATTGCCATAGCAACCATTTTTGTCTTGGCTTAAACATAGTCAGCAGAATTAACAGTGGCCAGTTGAATGAATGAAGCAGTTTTAATCTGTATTTTTTGTTTTTACTTGGTTAACAAATGTCTGGAATATGATCTTTGGATGAAACTTGAATATAATCTATTAATTTTTTGTATTTTAATATTATCTTGATTTATAAATAATAATTTTATCATTCATAATCATATATACTTAATCCTAGCATCAGCAAGGGACTTGCGTATCAAACATGAGTTTCTTGTATTTTAACACTGATCATAGTCATAATTTAATCATATATATTTAATTCTAGGATTATTCGAGACCTACAGGGTGGTTTGAAAATTTTGTCATCCCCTACCAAAAAGTAATGAGAACAATAGAAGAACAAGTAATACAGTAATACAAAGCACATGTACTGGATTCAGTTTATTCACTATATAACAGATAGACCATCATACTTTCTGAAGCGTTATTTCGTTAGAAACAAAGAAAAGACGGAAATTAATGCTATAAACTTTTGGAGTCAATAATAATAATAATAAAAAAAATCGAATCATTAGTAATAAAAATAAACAGAGTTCAATATGAAAGTCACTATTTCATTTTGTTTTGAAAAGGTGTGAGATCTGATATTTCCCTGCCAAAGATTATAGACGCCAACGGTAAAATATTGTCTATAACTGCGACTATAGTTAGAATAAAACAAAGCAGTTTAGAGATTTATTAGCAACAAGTTAAGCTACTGAAAGAAAAAAGAAAAAACATCCAAAATCCTGACGTTTGGTCTAAAAAATATGTCATTCTTCAGGATGGTAATGCAAATCTGCAAACAGTTCAGTAACTCCAAGACATTCTGGGATATTTTACACAATCTGGCATCTCAGCTTCAGTCACTTTACCAATGTCATAATGTAACACCATCTGGCCTGGTGCAGCTGTTATATATTTAGATATTCCTGATAAAATACAAAGAAAGTTCTGCAATATTATTAGTCCTGGTCTGGTATCTTGGTTTCAGTAACTTTCATACCACCACAACATAGCTTCCCTGGGCATATGCTTGCTACAGGGTGATCCAAAAGTCTTGTCACCCCATACCAAAAAGCAATAGGAACAATAAAATAACAATACAGTAATACAAAGCACATGTACTGGATTCAGTTTATTCACTTTCATTGATATGGTCACACATTGAGAAGGTCTGTATGAACACCACCATTTTCATGACACAAAATGAAGAGACACCATGTCCAGTGGGATATTTTACGAAGCTGTGTTTTGTAGATTGTTGCAAAAACTCTCTGAACAGTATTCTTCAACTGGTCTGAGATATCAAAAATTATCTCCAGAGTCACCTCCCTACTTATCCAGATTGCAAATGAATCTCTGAATAATCAACAAAAATATATCGGAAACAGGGTTCAAGTCTTCATTTCTCACCGTAACATTGTGAACATATGAATTAACTTTCTGACATGAATGAGAACAGAGATGCAACATGGCTTCGTATTTTATAGTTGGGGAAAAACTGAGAGGAACCTGTGGTAGGTTTACAACATTGTATTCAAACTAAAATTAACAAAAACCTAACAACAAGAAAAAATATGTTGCTCATAAGAGTGTGTTATTCTCATGTGGGGTGAGTCCTTGTCTTGAAAATCAGTATTCAAATTTGTTGCTTTTATCTGATCACTGCTGAAAAATACCTAACCATCTCAACTAATATGCAGGCTCTATTTAATCTACAGGGTGATCCGAAAGTCTTGTTAACCTCTAGCAAAAAAGTAATGAGAACAATAGAACAAGTAATACAGTAATACAAAGCCCATGTACTGGATTTAGTTGATTCACTTTCATTGACGCTGTCACACATCGAGAAGGTCTGTATATACACCATCATTTTCATGACACAAAATGATGCTGTGCGATGTCCTGTGTGACATTTTACAAAGATGTACTTTGTAAATTGTTGCAAAGGCTCTCTGAATGGTGATCTTCAACTGATGGGTATTCTGGTATCATTCATGTGAAACTTTCTCCTTGATAATACCCTCACAGAGCGTTGAAATAGAAAATTATATTATGTAAGAGTGACAAGACTTTTGGATCAGACTATAGTTTATCAAACAAGATTTTTTTTTTAAATTATTTTAGCATTTCATTTGTAATCATAATTTAATCATTTATATTTCATCCTAGAATCATTTGGTGACTAGTGTGTGAAACAGGCTTAGCCAAGTTTTAACTGATCATAGGTAACCTTTCCTCCATAGCCCACCTAACTACACAAAGTCGATTTTAGAGAACATTTTTTGAAAAAATAACATGAAGTTCTGCTGGTCTGCAGGCAAATATAGCAATTACAGAATTATAAGATTAAAGAATTTTTGCTATGTTTTTTTGTTGTTTTTTTTTTAGAGATTTTTATCATTTGACCCCAAGCAAGGCAATAAAGACACAAGGAGTTAGTGAGGTTGAAATAATAAGAAAAAAAGAGAAACATTAAGAAGTAAGAACAATAAAAGAAGAGAAATCAAGAAGACAGTAGATAAAAATTGATATTGATCTTCAAAAATTTAAATGCTAAGTTGGCTGGAAAGCCAGAAGAGAGTTACACAAGTGAGAAGTGTGAGAAAATAAACTGTTAGCAAAGAACTTATGATTACCTCCAGCCATTTAATCTGTAAATGATGAGATGTCTTGCTAATTTAGTACTGTGCTTAAATTCATAAAGTCTAGGTACCATAGAGAAAAATTCATCAAAACAATTACCCTGAAAGTATTTATAGAAAAAGCACAGGTAAGTGACATTACAATGGCAGTAAAGTAACCAATGTTGGGGTACCAGGTCAGGATCAATAACATTAATAAAAAGACAATGATGAATGAGGGATATGATATGAACAAAAAATAGATGGTAGAAAGTATAGATTATGAGGATAAGGAGCAAAGATGATAATTGTCTCTAAATTTGAAGAAGTCAAGATTGAATTGTTCTGGCATTCATTCTGTTCCATAAAGTGGGAGTTCTTAAGAAATGACTGTCTTAGCAAAACTTTCTTCTTACGATTGAAATATAAAGAAAAATGAAGGTGATTTGCCTCTGTGGAAATAGCATGGCGTTCCCTAGTTTTAAAGATCTGAACAGTTGGAACTAAAGAATAGAGCCCATTTGAATGTTTACTATAGAAATAGCAAGAGACTTGCAACATTGCATTTTCTGGAAAGAGGCTGCAGAGTGAAGAATAAATAACCATTTTGAGAGTATGATAAAGATGAAGAACCTGATCAAAATGAATTGATGTACATTAATAATCTCTATATATAAAAGGCAGGATGTGTATGTGTGTGTGTGTGTGTGTAAAGAAAGCACAACTGCAATTTTCGACGGATTTGCACCAAAGTTTACATGCACATACTCCAAGTTAGTAAGGAGGCCAAGACTGACTTTGCATTTCCCAACTCCCGTCGATAGTGGAAATAATCGATTTTTTCAAGCTTCTACGGCAGTTTTCATATAGTTTGCGGCCATTTTGTACTGGCCAGAGTGAGAGCCTATAGCTGGCTGCCACGAATAGGCAGGAAGATTCTATTGGCCAGCATGAGAGCCAACAGCAGGCAAAAAAATCAATAGCTGCATTCGTCACAAGTGGAAAAAATTTAAATCTGCATGGCACTTTACTCCAATTGGCTCATTCACTTGCTTAAAATCAATGTTGATTCTGATTTTGCAGAACTGGGTTGGGTGTGAAAAAGTATTTGTTGTTAACATTTTTTTTTTCATTTGGTTTTTCCAGTTACAAGTCCTTTTTTAAAGCTGATTGTTTTGTGTACATTTTGTTTAGTTCTTTTTTCGTAACAGATTTAATATTTAGTATAGAGCTTAGAAAAAATTTGTAGTGTGAGATAGGCAAGAAGTAAGGCATGTAGCAACATCAGCACGGCAAAGGGCACTCCTTTAAAGGCAAGGAAGGGCAAAAATATTTTAAGTCAAGTGATAGTGATTGCTGTAAGAGTCGTATGATTTTTTTAATCAAGCACGGGCAACGCCGGGCCATGCTGCTAGTATTTCTTATAAAAAATGCAGACAGGAAGAAAGTTGCAGTGTACAACAAATGAAATTTGAAAAGAAAATGTGACTAAATCAGTTAATGATCGTAACAATACATCATTTTTAAATTTCAGATCTAAACTTTCTTTTCCTGTAGAGAGGCAAGACTCTTCCAATGTGGACATCTACCAAAAAAAAACATGACAAATATTTACCTATGAATGACTTCAGTAAAATAAAAAAAATAATCTCAGCATTAAATAACACAATAAGCATTGATACATCATAAAATACACTGGTACCCAATCATAAAAGACAGGGAGGAATTGACAGTTCCATGTAATTATAGTTGTATGTTTACATAAACTGTGTTTGATCCTGTCATATATAAACAAGGTTTTGGTTCTAATCACTGCTGTTACCCTTTGGGATGTGGGCGATAATTGCTCTCCCCAACTTCCTATCCCTTGCAGCTCTTAATAAAAATAATTATGCTTGTTGAACTAGTCATTTTTAGTCCCTTGCCTTTACATCAATCAATTATGTGCCATGCATGATACATGCTTAAGCAATCGTGTATCTTTTGATACATGACTGATGAGACAGATTTTTTCTTGCAGTAGGTTGCCATTTCTTTCTGCAGTAGACCAGTTGCCATCCAAGGCTACAGAACCTGATCTGTCCTGCTATTTACCCATAGCTGGGGGAAGAAAAAGAGGATTCATACCTTTCCCAAGTAAATGTAATGGATTTGACTCGAATTCGAACTCAGCTCTCAGATTCCTCAATCCAAGCCACTATCCATTACTCTACGTTGCCTTTACATCCCAACTTATAACTGATTCTTTAGGTGGACATTGGTCAAGTTTGTACATGTTTGAGCATTGTTTGTGTTTGTCAGCTCCCATCCAAAAGGTGGTCTCCATTTCTGGGGTGGTCCTGTCTCCCTCAGAAGATGCTGTCTGTCAGTTCTAGGCCCTGATGACATGTAATCAACAGGAATGTTAGATAAGGAAGGACTAATTGGAATTGGTAAGCCAACTTAGTTAAAGATATCTTCTTATGAATGTCCTTTAGCTTGTGTTTCTGCTGGTTTCAATTGTGACTAAAACAAACTAGTTAGCCCTGGGTATAATGATAAACTACATCTGGCAGCAAAGCCTCTGATCAGGAGAGTGGTGGTTTTGAGAAACATGGAACCACTACTTATTTACTGTAATTTTTCTAAATTAGCATTAAAATGACTTTGCCCTTTCTGGATAAAAAATAATGATTTTTTTTAATCATTTTAGAATGAAGAGTTTCTATTCTTAATCTTTTGAACAGGAATAGAGATTTATTCCCTCTTTCCCTGTTTAGGATTGGGTTTCTGATTCCTTCTAAAATCTACTTCAACTTTATACTTCTGAAATTTATCACTATTTATTTCTTCTTCGCTGCCCCCATAGGAATAAATAGGTTTGCCAATTGTCTGATTCACACTTCGCCCCAGTCTTTTAAACAAGAGTAGAGGTTTATCACTTGTTTCTAGTTTAGGATTGAATTTCCTGTTCCTTCTAAAGTCTATACTTCTAATGTCTCTGCTTGAACTGAAATTTTATTCACTAATTAATTCTTGATCTCTTCAAGTCTGGAATTAGTTATTATCTTTCCTGCATCAACCCAAGAACATCACTTCTTGACCTTTCTTAAGCTAATACAACTCCACACAGTAACCCTCATGTTGAGTGGCTCTCGGGTCTTGTTTTGGGTGAACATTAGTTAAAAAAACAAAAAAAAAATTCCAGTGTCAAATTGATCCTAAATTTCTTAAAGAGTTATCTACCTTGGATGAGTTATTTACAAATGTCAAGTTTGAAACTGCTTATATCAGTGATAATTACATACCACTGATGTCCTTTTTCAGAATTTGTAATAGTATGCAGTTATCAGTTTTAAACATGGTATTTGCAAATAAAAACAAAGTGCAGAAAACTCTTTATGAAATCAGGGATCGATTTGACACTGTATTTATATTATGAATAGGACCCTCTCCTCCTAAAATGATAAAAAAAAAAATCAATATTTTTTGGTTTTGGACAAATATGATGGGTAGAGGAAGATCTTATTAATGCAAGTCTACGACTATTTATTCCTGTCTTAATAATATGTCTGATAAGGTCAAATTGGCAGCTTATCTCAAAAATGAACTCCAATCAGTTGTTAACTGGGTCAAGAAATGGTTTGTAAATTTTAATCTATTCAATACAAAACTGTTATGTTTTAATCATCAAAGAGAACCATTTTTGTCTTTTATCAGCATGGCAGGAGTTAACCTCCAAGAGAACAAGAAATTGCGGATTCATGGTCTTGTGTTTTCTACTGAAATAAAGTGGAGATTATAGTGAATCAATTGCTAAGTCTGCTGTTAGAAAAGTTGGTTCACAGTATAGTGCCAGACAGTTTTTCTTGCCAGAATCCATCTTGTATATTTACAAACCTATCATTTATCATTGTATTAAATATTGCTACCATATCTTGTCTGCTGCTATGGCTATATATCTTGAGATTCTTGACAAAATCCAAAGAACAGTCTGTAATGTTATTGGTCCTGACCTGGCATCTCAGCTTTAGTCACTTTTCTACTGCCATGGCATGGCTTCCCTCTGTCTTTTCCATAAATATTTTTGTGGCATTTGCTCCAATGAGCTCTCCTTCTTGGTATCTCGACCACATGAATTTAAGTCTACGACTCAATTGGCAATTAGGTCTCATTGTTTTACTGTTGAACTAGCTAGATGTAACCATAAGTTCTATTCTAATTCTTTCTTTTCTCACACTTCTTTCCTGTAGAATTCTTTTCCGTTTTCTTGCTTCCTTAAGAAAATTGTTTGTCATTCATTTTGTCTGCGATGTCGTGCCAGGACCCAAAGAACTGCTCATAAACCAAGAGAAGCCAAGGATATACAATGCAACAACAAAGAATATATTTTTCTTGTGATGAGGAAAAAATTGATAATTAAACACTGAATTTTACCAAAAAATATTTAGCACCCAGTCTGTATGTTGGCCATCGAGGAACAGGAAGAAAAGGATTGTCCATGGTCAAGAATTAAAACATTACTGACAGAACAGAGATAGTATACATCTAATTAAATGCATTGAATTAAGACTACAGTAATCCCAATGCAAATAATTTTATTCTAGAATTGTTAAGTGATCATTTTATTACATGTATCAAACTTTTTATACACAAAACAAATATATATTGGTTTGTTTTATGGCATATCAACCTCAATGGGTTATTTAATGCCAACAAGATTTTTATTGCTGGTAATATTTTTAAAAAAATGTAATGCTGATATTTTTTCCTTCAAAAATGTATTGCTGGTAATAATTTTTCCTCAAAAATATTATTGCTGGTATTAAAACCTATTTTTACATTTTTATAGTGTTTTGACATCAGTTTTGGAGGTTAACTATTTACCCATAGTTGGGACCCTAACATGTGCTGCCATCCTGGGTCAGGGTGGACCTGGGAACACCAGCAATTAAGAGGTGGTTCCACACTCCTCAAAACCTCCTGATCAGAGGCCTTGCTGTTGGACATAGTTTATTGTCTTACCCAGGACATGAATGCAGTTTATCATCTTACCTATGACACAAATACATAAAGTGTCACTTGGAAAATGCTAAAAGCAGATAAAGAAATGTATGATAATTATTTATTAAATACATCAAAACGTTTATATGCTAACAAATATTGATGCCTTCTATAGAAATTCATTGAAAATGATTTTAGTAAAGGAATTCATTATTATTATTATTATTATTATTATTATTTATTAAACAAATACATCAAAACATTTATTCACTCTATTCAGTCCATGGTTATAGTTGTTTGTTAAGATAAAAAGAAATGTGATTTCTTCATGTGCATGTGTGAGAAAGAAGAGGCAAGGTGGAAAGTGTAAGTGTCACGTAGCTTGGTGAGGAAAACTGGTGAATGAGTAAGGGAATTTTTTTTTAAGTTGAAACGCCATGAAACTGTTGCTGTTCTTTACTAACTTGTCTGGTCTAGAAACTTTGGTTAAATACCTGTCAAAGGGTTCATGAAGCATTTTTTTTATTATTGTTGATGGGAATGCCACCTATTGGTTTAAAAATGTTGAATAATTATTTTCAAAAAATTTATTTATTAACCAGAAAGATGTGTGAATCCTCTGAGAAACCATTTTTTTGTCATTTGGTGTTTGACTTTCTTGGTGTTTCTTTTTGACTTTGCTCCACAAAAGAAACAACCTTTAGGGATTTATTTTTATAAAACGGTAAAATTTAGGAAAGACCAAAATTCAGTAGTATTGACTAGTATGAATTAAATAAAGATAGACAGATATAACCAACTAGAGAAATGCTTTATTAAAAAATTAAAAATATAATATCCATTCTCTAATGAATAAGTGCTGATTGATTTTTTATAGCTTATCAACAATTATGCAGGTTAATTAAAACCAGAAAATATTTTTAGATTGTGAGAATTTTTCTGGAGATAATAATGGTTTGGTGATACAAGTCTTAATAATTAAACCATAGCTGGGGGAAGAAGAGGTGGATTCATCCTTTCCCAAGGGTATTTACCTGTAAGTGGCTATAACAAACCGAACTAGAATTAGAACTTGGGTCTCTGATTAACTATTCCAAGCCATTATCCATCACACCACCTGGTAGTAGTCACCCATTTAGGGTTCAATCTTGATTTATGGGAACTAGTGTTTCAACATAATGTGGCCATAAGCCAAATAAAAGCTAAGAATTTCAATGAAATTGGATAATTCGCTGATTTTTGGTAAATTTTTAAAATAAGAGGTTAATGTTATTTTCACATGTCAAAAATGCACATGATTTTGACAGCGCTATGTAATTATAGCTGTACATTAACAGCAACTGTGTTTGATCTTGTTACATATAAATAAAGTTTTAGTTCTTATCACTTCCCACTGAGTGCAATGTCCCTTCATGTGGCTATTCGTAACAAACAGATGCTAATGCTTGTCCAACTAGTAACTGTGCCTTGCCTTTATATACCTTAACTTATAAGTGTTTCTTTAGGCGGAATTGGCAAGCTATCTTAGTTAAAGCTATCTTCTTAGAAACATCATTTAGCTTGTGTTTCTGTTGACAAAAACAAACTCATTAGTCTTGGGTATGACAATAAGTGATGTCTGGCAGCAAGGCCACTGATCCGGAGATTGGAGGTTTTGAGGAGTGCAGAACCACCTCTTAATTGCAGGTGTTCCCATGTCACCCCTAACTTGGGTTGGTAGAAATCTGTTAGGGTTAGACAACTAGTGAACCTCCCAAACAAAAACAAAACACTATGAAAGTATAAAAATATATATTTATACCAAAATTACCAACAATACCTTTTATCTGTAGTTGAAGCCATAAAATTGTGTTTGAAATATTTAGATTTCAGCATTGAATAACCCATAGATGTTGATATGCTGCTAAACTAAATGAAACAAAAAAACAAATCTTATGGATGTCCTTTACTTTCTGTCTCTGCTGGCTTCACTTTGACTAAAACAAACTAGTAGGCTGGTTACTTTAGTTATTTTCAGAATTAAACTCAATTTTTCTGATGGTAGGGAAACAAAACTGATGATTAAACATTAAATTATGAATTTTTTGCTCATATTTTTTTGGCTAGGTTAAAAATTTAATCTGTATTTTGTATATTAAAATTTGTTTTCAGGCAAAAGAGAAAATTTACAAGAGTTTGTTGGCACTTAACTAAAAAGATTTGACAATTGACAACAGAAGAAAACAAAATCAAGTCTTGTTTCTGACTGTAAAATCAATCATCAATGGTCAATCTGCCATGAAAGCTATAGATTAATGTCCAGGCTGGTCTGCTCATTTCCAATTCAGACATGGTCTAGTGGTCACTAGTCAATTTGAAGCATACTTGATCATGATTTTATAAACAAATTTTGTAGTACTGCTTTCACTGTGCTCCCACAAAGTTAAAACCCTATGCCTGTTACTAAATAAATGTATTTGTACTGGTGGGGGTTTTAGAATGGATAACTTTTTGATGGTTATTTACAGATTTTTTTAATGAAAACTTTTCGGATCATGAGGCACAAAATCAATTTCTCAGAGGAAGGAAAATTGATTTGAAATACGGTTCTTCATTTCCTGTATTAAAAAGACAGAAGGATTTTAAGAAACAGGAACATTTTATTAGAAACAAAGAAAAGATTGCTATATAATATCAAATGCTGGATAATTTCCTCGTAGTTGAAGTGGATTGTTTGGTTTGTTTTGTTTTATGGCATGTCAACCACAATGGATTATTTAATGCCAACAAAATTTTTATTGCTGGTAATATTTTTTTCTTTCAAAAATGTATTGCTGGTATTCAAACCTGTTTTTACACTTCCATAGTGTTTTGACCCCAATTTGGGGATAGACTATTTAGCTGGGACCCTAACTAGTGCTACCACCTTAGGTCAGGGTGGACCTGGAGACACCAGCAATTTAGAGGAGGTTCCACATTCCTCAAAATCCCCTGATCAGAGGTCTTACTGCTGGATGTAGTTTATCGTCATACCCTGGACATGGATGTAGTTTGCCAATGAAGTGGAGACAAAGAAAGAGCAACCTGATTCTACACAGCGAATACCATGTACCAAACCTGTGAGCAACAAGGAAATTTTTAAGGAAAGTACAAACACAGTTGAAATTTCAGGGGACACAATTAGGAAAGAGGGCTTTTTACACTCACAAGACATCTTGAAGGCAAGAGGGACAGAGTGAAACATCAAATAAACTATCTCATGAGCTTGTATAAATAGATAGCAGAATTGGCACTTGGAGAGACGTACGTACATTGGTAGAACTCATTGCTGAGTATTGGGGTGCATATCGACATTTCCTTCTGTACAAAATTAGGCCTATGTTGGATCTGAAGAGACGTCAGCAGCCACTGCATGATAAGGTTGGACACTTTAGGGGATGGAGTGCTCTGGTTTTTCTTTGGGCAGGGCACTCTTAATCTCTTCTATTTGTCTTCTGGTGTTATCAAGTGTATTAATTTTTCATGAATTTTTCTTCTCTAATTGGTTCTTTCAGCAGCTTCTGTCTCCCAACTGATTGAAACAATTTGTCCTCAGCAAGTTATTTTTGAGCTAATCCTTGAATTGATGGTGTTGGGAAGCATGTATTTTCTTGCCAGAAAAACTGGTAGACGTTAATTTCAGTGTTTGTAAATAAACAGTAATAATAAATATTGCTGGATTGAAAAAATCCATTACTTAGTTAAATAAATATATATATATATATATATATATATATATGAATGTATATATTAGCACATAAAAAAATCCAAAATTACCTCATACGGGGGATAGACCAATTTCAACTGATGAAAACTTTGTAAGTCTTATTCAACCCTGGTATATAGACTGAGTTCATGTCAGAATTAGAAATTTAAATGTCAAATTAAATGTCAGTTAAATTTTTTTAATGAACTCAGTCTATATACCGGTGTTGAATAAGACTGACAAAGTTTTTGTTGGTTGAAATAGGTCTATTCCCCATATAAGGTAATTTGGGATTTTTTATGTACTAATTTATTTGCTCTGTAATAGTAAATACATTGAGCTCTTTTTGTGGATCAGTTTTAATATTTTATATTACGAGGATACACTTGGATTATATATCAATGGATTGGGCACCTCGAGGTGGTGTGATAGTTAGCAAACTTGTCTTGCTAGAACAATTACAACTGAGTTGTGAGTTCGATCCTTACTGGGTGCCCCATACTTTCAGCCTTGTGCCACATCTAGGCTACGCTTGGAAAATCACTTTATCAACAGATTTACCTTTACTATATATATATATATATATATATATATATATATATATATATATTTGGTCAAACTAGCTTGGACATTCATGAGTTTATCACTTAAACAATGACAGCCCTCCATCAAGGTCAGAGAATCATTAGTGTAGCATTCTATGTCATAACATAGCTGATCAATGTAGGTGATTGCAAGGTGACCAACCTGTCTTGCTCCATGGCTAGATATCCAGAGCAGTAGATCACTCAAATGTTTTTGTATTGCTTGCCAGCAAGTATCCTGCAAAGCACATTTTGTGTGTTTGTTAAATTGTAGAAATTCACGGATGGATTCATAGAGCTGTGATTTAGTTGGATGTTGTCTCCAAGAGATGTTGAGTATAGCTCTCAGCATCTAAGTTTAGGTTCCATCAAACTTAGACCCAAGAGTTTTTGGTAATGTCCAAGAAGTGGCACAATACATTAAAACTGCCTCTACAGAGGCATGAAAGAATCTCCCTTTTGAGATTGTTTGGTAGATCAGATTTCCAGATTACATCAATTTTACTCAAGGTGGCTCAGGCTTTAGCTATGCAAATTTTAGAATTTATTTTGCTTTCTCGGTATGTAAAAGATTCAACAGATTTTAGTGATTCACATGAGACAGTTTGTATTGAGTCTTGTTGGTTATACCTATAGAAATGTAGAAGCCTTGCTAAAAGCAGGAAGACAACAATGGACTGGACATCTGTATCATTGATTGCTACAAAAAAATCACTCCATATGGGAAATGATGGTAGTCAATTACTCTGCTATAAAACTGCATCAAGAGCCTGAAAGTGATGCAGATCAATGTAATAATAATAGCCACTTGTATTCAAAGATATCCATCTACTAAGGTGGCTAGCCAATTCCTATTGCAAATGCCTGCTCTGTGGTTTATATTGCAACTATGCTGAGCAGACCTTAGTTACAGTTTCTAGGAAAGAGCATGTTATCTCACATGATCAACAATTTGAACAATACTAGCATGCTCAAGCCCTTGGCCACAATGTCTTGTGACTTTGTGCTAGCACAACTATCGACAACCTCCCCTTATCAAGGGTTCTGTCTACTCGATTTCACTCACAAGACTTGGGTCAATCTGTGATATGGTTTTCAAGCACTTTTTAAAGGTACTGCATGCTGGCGTCAACTCCTCTAGTTTGATAACATCAGGAATTTTCCTTCCTAACAAATCGACCATGGTGAGATTCAAACCTGGGCCTCATGATCAGAATGTAAATGTTCTAACCAGCCAGCCATGTGCCCATGTCAATGTAAACAATTGGGAAGCACCAAAATGAATCTCTTTGTATTTTCGTTGAATACAATGAACAGTTGATGATGATATATTTACCCATTATTTTTATTATCATAAAACTCTGTGAACTTTGTTAGCTTGTGTGTTTGCCAGAAGTCATGCACAGAGAGTGGGTGAAAGAAAGATTTTAAATTTATTATTGGGGAGAGAAAGAAATGGTGTGTTCATCTCAGATGGTGACTTAATTTAACATCTGGATTGTGGACATAAATGGATACATTTATATCCACTTTTCACCACTCTCTCTCTTTTCACTTCTCTCTTTCCACTCTCTCTCTCTCTTTTCACTTCTCTCTTTCCACCTCTCTCTCTCTTTTCACCTCTCTCTTTCCACCTCCCTCTCTCTCTTTTCACTTCTCTCTTTCCACCTCTGAAATTTCATGCGTGCTTATTTATATTTCAGCATTCTTTAAACAAACAATATTTTAAATATTTAAAAATATTTTTTGCCATATTCAAAAAATATTTTCAAGTGAATATGATTTTAAAATATTTTTTGGCATATTAAAAGTATATTTTTACATTAATTTAAAAATAATTTAAGTGAATAAGCTTTAAAAATATGAGTTGTTTATACAGTAAGTATTTTTTATTTCAATTTTCTTCAAACAGACAATATTTTGATGTTGAAATCTACTTCAATGTTTTATAACCTGAAATGTCAGTGACCCAACGGGTCACAGGTAGTCTAGTTTAACCATAAAATTGAACCATATCTATTTGTAAACATAGTTTCTGAACAATCAAGAGTGTGAGACTCACCTTTACAAGGAGGTTTCCAACTAGCATCCAGTTGGTTGACAAAAATAAACAGGGTTGTAACTCAATACATGTCCTTGTGTTGAATAAGATCTGTCTGTTGAATTAGTCACAGTATGCTGGATATTTATTGAGCACAATATGCACACCGGAATCATCAGTCAGTCAAAAGCTACAGAATAGATTTGTCTAGGTACCAGATTAGAATCTCCCAGGCTGTTATATAAACCACCTACCAATTTGCCCAGCATACATGATTAGTCAGACTCAACTTCTATTAAAGTTCTATTACCAAATGCTACAATTTCAAATTTTGCATAAGACTTCCTTACATGCTTTTGTTTTATTGTTTACAGTTTAATTAGATATGGTAGCTTAACCTTTTAGCACTGTAGGAAGACAGCAGTTGTTTTGGCATGGGTGAACACATGGGAGTTCAGCCTCTTTAGAGAGGAGAAATCTTCTTCCCTTTTTTCTTTTTTACTTCCATTTAGGAAATGGTTAATACCTTCCTAACCACCAGGGCGTCTACATATGTGGAAAATGTACAGCCTAAAATGAAGAAAAAAAAAGTAATTTTGATTCACCTAGCTATGGACGGTCAACGGCCATAAGGCAGGTATGTTATTTTTTTGTTTGTTGTTCTGTTAAAAATTCTTGTCTTTTGGACAGTATGAACAATCATTTGTTTTGGGACATGTGTAAATTATTTTCATATGTGTAAGTTGTATTTGCCTTATTATATGTTTTGTTTGTTATGGCCATGTATCTTGTTTTTCTATATTCACATTCAGTGTTAGTGTATCAATGGCTACACTAATGCTAATATTAGTACTCAGTGTACAGGAAAGCATTATTCTTCTTAGCACTAAATAACCAGTAAACAATGGCTAGTTTATAAACAATACTAATAGCACTCTACATTATTGCAGTGAACTACCACAGAGAGCAAACAGACCCAGGGTTGCATGAATTTTTTACAATGCTAGAATAAATTAACTTAACTCCAGCATAAACAAAGATTTGAGTGTGTAAACTGTCTAAAGAAGAAAGAAATGGCGGCTTCGCAGGTTACATTTTTAAAAACACAGGTCCTAGAGTCAGAAACTCTTTTGTGAGGTTATCTTTGTGCATATGTAAATTTTGGCTATAAATGATACATGGGGGAATGAGAAGACAGGCAGAACGGTTTACTGTCGTGAACAGTAGAGTGTTTGAGAGGAAACTGATTATAGGCATTGTCTCCCCAGGAAAGAAAAGTTTAAAGCTATTTCAGCAGTTCTGAATTTTTCTACAAGATGTTGGAGAAGTCGTTTGATAACAGATTGATCCCTGAATTTAGTGGCATTGCCACTGATTTACCAATCATGGAATGCATTGAGCTCATTGAGTTGGTATGTGAGTTGTGCAACATGAAGTGGATCAATTGTGTCCTGGCACTATGATTGAGAGATTGGGCCCTTGCTGTATACCAGCAACTAAGTAAGAAGCAGAGGTCAGACACAGAGCAGATAAAGCAAGCCCTTGTAACCATGTACAAAATGGACTCCTTCAATGCATTTGACCAGTTCATGGTGACACACCATACTGGGGAAGGAAACTGTCAATGAATTATTGTCAGAGATACAGCACTTGGCTTGGCTGGTTGGTGAATAGTTGATTGAGCGATGGATGGTATCTTAGAGCATTGTAAAGAATAGAGACTATCATCTTGAAGCAACTTCTAACCTGAGCAAGGGCCATTATGACCAATAACCAAAAACCTGAAGAGTCAGTCACTGCAACCATTCAGCAAACACGTGCTGAGACACCTATTTCTGGCAGAATAGAGACTATGACCTTGCAGCAACTTCTAACATTATGGCCAATAACCAAAAACCTGAATAGTCAGTCGCTGTATTCATTCAATGAAGACAACTCCTGGTGGGCACAAGGTTAGCATCATTTGTTTCAACCACTTTGAGAAGGACTGTAAAAAAGGACCCCTGGAGGCCGACAGACAACCGGGTGTGCAGATCATGTGCGAAGTGCATTGCTTTCATTTCAACAAAGTTGAACACATCTTGTCTGAGTGTCAGGAGAAATGGTTTAGAGAAGTTGTCAATGCCAGTCTCCTCTCCAAATAAGTAAAGAATGATGCACTTGAAATGCTCGTAGATGAACAGAAGTACGTAGCTCTTGTAGACTCTGGCAGCTCACAGACACTAGTGAGCATATCCAAATGACACCTTTGGTGATGATGAGAGGTGAAGATGCTGACAGCCAAAGGGAAATCGCTAAAGTGATATGGCACAATCAAATATAGATGTTGGTCATGATTGACCCCCTGAACATCAAAGTTCTGGTTGTGGATGGAACATTGTTAGACTTTGATCTGTTTTGGGAATCGATGTAATCTGGAAGCTTGGCAGGCTGTACTTCACTAAACTGAGTCCATTTCCCTGAGGAAGATATACCACAGTGTGCTGCTATTTCTATGAAAGAACCTGATTTTAGTGTGCCATTCTACCACCAGAAAAAGGTTTGGACTGCCACATGGAAATGGGGCAGTGGTCAAACATCTGAAAGACGGAAAAACAGTGTTCCAGAGTACACTGTATCTAGTGCTGTCCAGGACAAATATGAAAAAGAACTGCAGCTGTGGCTAGATAATAAATGGCTGCTACCATATCTTGAAAATGAGCATGGTCCATCCAAGTGCCTGATTCTGTTGATGGGGATGGTTTAGGAGAACAAACAGGTTAGGCCAGTGCTTCATTACAGGGAATTTAACAATTTTGTGAAAGCATTTATTACCAATATGGATGTGTGCAACCAGAAGCTGAGGGAATGGTGGTAGTAGGGATTAGATTTGAGGAAATCTTACCTACAGATACACACTGCCAAGGCATTGTGGCCCTTGTAAAAAGTGCTGATCAAGGACAAGAGGTATTGGCTTACACAATTACGATTTGGCTTAAATGTTGCACCTCTCATTATGAAAGCTATCATCGACTTGGTCATAACCCAAAACATGTCAATCAAAGAGGCCACATCATCTTATATAGATGATATATTTGTCAATGAAGCTTTGGTTTCTATTGCACAACTGAGGAACCATCTATGGACTTAGTTACAAAGATCCAGAAAGACTGAAAGATGTGACCAAAGTATTGGGCCTGCACATCTGGTGTGTCAGGGAGAATGGTACTCTCTGATGGAAGTGAGGAAGTAAAGTCTTGAACCTTCCTGAAATCATTACTCACTGAAGCATTTTTTCTCTGTGTGGACAACTTGTGGGTTTACTTTCCCATGTGTGGCTGGCTAAGAATAGCAACCACTTATATCAAGTAAAAAGCAAGGCCCAATTGAAAATGCCTCTATTTGCTGCATGCTGAGTCACTAACGGTATAAAGAGGACACTATATTTTGCCAGGTCTGTTGACCCTTCAGTATCTACAACAGTTGTAAAGTCAGCGCTCAAGAATAGTGAAGCTTGCCAACTATTGACCCATCACCAGTACACTAGTAGAAGGGAAAGCTGGGTATGAAAAACAACTGGAGCAGATTAGCGATGGATATTACACACTACAGCAGTGAACACTTCCTAACACTTATTGATTGTGGTCCATTTTGATTTGCAATATGGCAACCACTTCATCAATAAGTCTCCACCAGTGTCACTAACATCAATCTTTTTTTGGGGTGGAGTCTACCAACTGAGATATCAATTGACAATGTCACTTTAGAAATTCCTCACTGACTGAGGCATTCAGTTTCGATTCTGAGGTGCTTATGCACCAACAAGGAATGGTATAGTCAAAAGGAGTCAAAGAAATATCAAAACCATTGCTGGTAGAAAACAGTGCTCCATACCAGAGTCTACTAGTCTAACACCAGATCTAAGGACAACCTCTCACCATTTACAGCATTGGCAGATGTGATGGCTCTGCCTGAACACTCAAAGAGCATACGAGATGGGAGACATTTTCATGGTTAAGACTTTGTAAGAGAGGTGTACAACCAAGTTTAAGATGGGATGCATAATGAAGTTTAAGAGTTTGCAGTCAATACAGGTTGACAGAATTCCCTGTCAAGTAAGGAAATGTGTCCCTTTCGGCAGTCACATTCTCAATCTGAACATGGAGGTGATTCAATAGAAAGTGAGTTGTTAGTTGACTTGAGACTGATTTTGCCAGGAGATTCTCCTGATACCAGCAGTTTGGAGTTTGGCATAGGAAAACCCAATGACTCGTCCAGTGGATATTTCATCTGAAGACAAACTTATGCTGCACCATCTCAGAGGAGTACCTGGTAGAAGAGGCCTCCCTGCCTGGTTGAGTTTGCTGTGATCATGAGATCAGGGGAGAGTGCAGTGAACTACAGCGGAATGAATTTTTTTAATGCTAGAATAAATAATGTACCTCCAGAATTCAAATGTGCCTTGTGTGTAAACTGTCCAAAGAAGAAAGAAATGGGAGCTTCACGGGTTGCATATTTAAAATCACAGATCCTGGTGTCAGATACTCTAATGCGAGATTATCTTTGTGCATATGTAAATTTTGGCTGTAAATGATACATAAAAATGGGGAGAATGAAGTAAAAGGCAGAATGGTTTACTGCTGTGTTTTGCCCAGTTCGTTTAGGATCAAAGTGTAGTATCTGTGCTTAGTGATCATCTGGCTGGCTTCTGTCGAACTCTCTAATGCAGAGAGGAACTCGGAGGAAGCTTTGCCGAAGGGCAAAGTTTCCTTCAGGGAGGTAGACAGGATTTGAACCCGTCTAGGCGGGTTCAAAGGTCATATTTTTGGCCGAGCCTACGGGCTTGCAGGCTACCCACATTAAACCGGCCTTGTGCCACATTCGGTCCTCGTGGGTGGATTGATAAATACCAGCAGAGTGTTTGAGAGGAAACTGATTGTGGGCATTGTTTGCCAGGAAAGAAACAAATAAGTTTACAGATTTTCTTTAATAAAATTATTAATATTACTTCCGACAGCATTTTTTTTTCAAGGGCTCTCAATTGCAGTATTTTTATTGTTAATTTCATCCAAAGTTGTTTTCTGTTGCCATAGCAGGATATGACAACACAACTATAAAATTTAGACACAATATTCTTTAGGGATCAGAATGAAATGGACATGCAGCATGATAAAGGTTAAACAAAATATGAAAAAATGTTTTGTATCAAAAATGGCTGGCATGAAGAATTGGGAGGTTGATGAAACAGTTAAATATTAACAGAAAAAATGTTTTTAATGTGTGGAAAAATTTTCAAGAGGAGCAAACAACTTTACCAAATCCAATTCCAGGAAGAAACTGTTCAGAAGAGTCATTGAAACCACCAAGAAGAAGGTGAAGAGAAATTCATGAAAAAGCATGAGGAAGATGGTAGAAGTTGGATATTTTGGATAGGTCACTAAGGAAGATTGCAAAAGACAATTTAGGGTGAAAACCATACAAGATTCAACAGTGACAGCTGCCTCCAAACAAAAATGGCTTGACAGAGGGAATAAAATGTTGGAGGTGCAGTATGCTGCAGATAAAGTTTTCATTTGATTGGATGAGAAGTTTTTCACTGTGGAGGCTGTGGTCAACTTCAAAAATGATAGTGTCCATAATCACTTCAGTAGGAAACATTCCTGAAGGTGTCAGAATACATTTCAAGTAAGTGAAACCAACTGCTTTGAGCTGATGTTACTTCTAATTGTTCGACATTGCCCACGTTGAGCCAAATTGAAGAAGAATTTACCAGCAAATATTGCCTTGATTGTCATCCACATTTAGAAGTTGCTGTGTCTTCAATCAAGCCAGAGCTCCAGCGCATATGACCAATTTGATGCAGAACTATGGATTTTTTTTGACAAGTCAACTTGACTTCTATCAAGTCCTGACATTAACATTATGGACTTTGCAATATGGCACATATTAGAGAGTGATATTTCATGTATCTCATATTCAAGTGTGTCAGACCTGAAAGAAGCTCTTATGATGTTGTGACACAATTTGAGCGAAGAGTCAGTGAAGGAATCATGCAATTCAGTTGAGAAGAAATTATGGGATACACTGGAAACAAAAGGCGACCATTTTGAATGGTAAATATATTTAAAATATGGTCAATAAAGATAACAATCAGCCTGCAAACTTTCATTAAACAAAACCTAAAACTTTTTTATTTTATGATGAAATGAATAATGGGTAAATGTATCTGCCACATTGGCCTCCAGATGACTTTGGAATCCTCCTGTAACACTTCTGGATGGTCTCCTTGTTTAAACTGGGGAATGCTGCCATAATCCTTGCCTTCAGTTCATTTTTGGTGCTACAAGGAATTTTGTTGTCTCTCACTCAACTGTGCCCCAAACATAATAATCAAGGGGGTTGCAGTTTATGGAGTCAGGTGGCCAGATGTAAGGGGTGATGTGGTCACAGAAATTGTCTGACACCCATAAATGGGTTCTCCTGCTTGTGCAACATGGTGCAGAGTCATGTTTCCAGACATATGATCTTCCAGCAGGCACCCTCTTGACACAGAGCAGCACTACCTTCTCAAAGCACTTGATGTAGGCCTCTGTGTTTAGTCTGAAGCCCTCACCAACAAATTCAGGTTGTTCTCTGATACAAACTCTGAAATGTTTGTATTGGAGCTTCTGCTGCAAATACCAAGCAGTACAGCATGCTGTTTCCAAATTTCTGGTAGAGTGAATTGCATCATGTTGCTCTTTTTTCTCATAGATAGTGCCAATCTAACCCTACTATATCATGCAGTTAACAAACTGAAAAACAATGTGCATATGTGAAATTAAAAAATATAAAATACCGACAATTTACCCATCGCACCATATATATATATATATATATATATATATATATATAAATAAATGCTAGCTATTAATATATATAAAATTACATAAATTTAATGTACGTCAAGGTGAACAGATTTTCTACTAATTTAGTGCTTGACATTTGACTTGAGCAATAATTATTACTCAAACATAATAATGTTCAATACTACAATACTTCAATTAAGTGAGTTGCATAATTTTTCATTCATTGAATGTCCTTATGAGAAATGAGTGAACAATTATAAAAAATGAAAAGCTGACATTGATAGGTACTGAACTATATATATATATATATATATATATATATGTATGTATGTATACACACACACTATTTAATATATATTTGTACTCATAAGGAAGGATTTATCATGAGAAAGATGGAAAAGAAATTGTCCTGTATATCCAACCTTGGTAAAATCGGATTGCACAGTATTTCAAAGCAATGTTTTATTCTAAACATTTGTTAACCAAGTAAAAACAAAAAATACAGATTAAAACTGCTTCATCCATTCAACTGACCACTGTTAATTCTGCTGACTATGTTTAAGCCAAGACAAAAATGGTTGCTATGGCAATACTTCCAGGATCAATATGAGAATTCAAATTCTACTACTTGTTTTCATAGATTTAAAACAAAGTAATTAACTTGGGTGAGAAATTATTTAATTTTTAAAAACTCAGGTCCAATTTGAAAACTATCATCAAATCATTTGTAATTTGAGAAAATAAATGAAAGAGTTGATTGGGAAAATGTACAAATAAGCAAACAATGGCTATAAACAGTTGTCAGCCATCTTGAAACTGCAGATTGTTGTAAAGTTAAGTTTGTGATTAATCATGGCAGAGTTTTTTTTTAAATGTGAACTTGAAACAAATGAAATTCTAAGTGACAAACAAATAGAGAGGTTTTAAAATAATGCTTTTTCAAATTCCTGACAAAATAATCTACTCTTTGAATAATTGTATAGACAAAAAATGAATTTCTAATTTTCAAATGTTATTACATTTAAATGAGACTAAATATTGAGAAATATAAAACTGATTTTTTTTTTTTTTAAGTTCATAAGAAGAAAAAATAATTTCAAATGAATCCTTGAGCCTCTGGAATTTATTTGGCTTTTCTAAACTTTGGCAGTTGACATTTGGCAGTTTAAAATGTTAATTTATTCTGATGCTGTCAGTTACTTGATAGACCTATGATAATGAAATGATTAAACCTTGAGTTGGAACAAAGAGCAGGGAGAAGAGCTTTCATGCCTTTTCCAAAGTCTTTAGTGCTAAGTGAATATAAATACCTCAACTGAAATCTGAACTTGCTTTTCAAATTTAGTTTTCATGATTCTGTCACAACATCCTGTGCGTGTGAGGGATGCTGAAAAGCTCTTGGCCACAACTGCTTCCTAAAGTTGATTAATGATTAAACGTTACAATTTTAAAAAAAAGAATTTATTTAGTTGGGCTGAGAACTTTTCAGCATGTGTATATATATATATATATATATATGAAAAAAAAAATTTCGCTTGAAGATGAAACAGAGCTCACTTTAACTCAATTTAATTCTAATAATTATATTGAAGTTTTCGGCTCTTGTTTTTGAAACATGAGACCTCTTATGTAGCGTGTTGGAATCATATTTATATATATATATATATATATATATATATATATATATATATATATCTGTGTGTCCAAGTGGTTACAATGTTCAATTTCTATTTGTAAGAAGGAGATTCAAATTTCAGCATGTTTAACTTGTCAAGAAGATGACAAATTTTATCAGCCTGGAATAGTAATGCAAGCATGTGACACATTTGGAAATTGTCTATCAACCATACCATGTATTGACTCAAATCGTATGAGTGAAAATGAGTAGATGGAATGTTATGGAAGCCAATAATGGTTGTGCTTTGCATGAAGACATGAGTCATTGTGACTGAGTGTTTGAACGTACTGGCTTTGTTCAAACTGCTGAACTGAACATACCAGATTATCTGCTCCCTCCGCCCGAAACTGTAACTCATGTCTGCTCAGCTTAGTTGTTGTATAAATCCCAGGTGGGTTCCTGGTTTTGGAGAAATGTAAATATGCCAGGGATGTGCATCTATTTGTTACAAACAGACCACTTAGTTTCAGTCGTGATCTGAAACATTCATTTTAGCCACGGAAGTAGATTTTTTTACTTTGTTTAGAAGAAAATCATTGCACCTAATGTGGAAGCTGGAAGTCGATATGATGACTAGTGACAACAAAAATTAGCTTTTATCAATTTTTAAGCATTTAGTTTTAAAGACAGTCTGAAAAATATACAGAAATAACTAATTTCTGTAGGTTTCTGCTTACAAACTGACTTTTACTATTTCAAGAATAAATCCAAATAAAGTTGATATCTTTTACATTAGATACATTGAATGGAAAATACAGGGTGTCCCAAAATAATGTATACATTCTTTGAATCATTATAACTTATTCAATTTACGTATTTTGACTTGTAAATAAGATTAATACAAGAGAAAGAATACACATTTAAAGAATTTGAGAGGAAAATATACAAAAAACATAGAAAATTAATTTTAGTAAAATAAAAGCTACTTGGGGCAATGGCAGAATGTTCATATAATGATAAGTTCACATCAAGTGCTCAAACTGGTTGCCATTCTATTCAATACACTTTTCATATCTTGAAGACCTACAAATGTCCAGTATCATTTCCTTTGGTATTTGAGCACATTCTTCTTCAATTGCTACTCTCATTTCAGCAATTGTTTCAGTTTTCCTATTGTAAACTTTGTCTTTTAGAAAGCCCCCACAAAAAGAAATCCAAGGGTGTCAAATCTGGTGATCTAGGTGGCTATCTGTTTTGCATATTTTCATCCGCATCATGGTAATGTATTATTAACTATTAATATTTAAAGAGTGTATACATTATTTTGGGATACCCTGTATATTCAAAACAGAATTCTAATTATGAATCACCTTAAGCAAAATATGAAATTTTTTTTTATTCTATTGTAAGTAAAAACTATAAAAAATGCAAAAGAATGTACAAAAGGCTACTTAATTTGTCAGACGATAATGAATAAAACAAAAAATTGATAAAAGTGTATATAACACCATAATACTACTGGGCACAAATGTTAAGACAAATGTTTTAAATTTGCAATGTTTATTGAAAATCACACTAAAACTACTGTACTGTATAACATTACATCAAAATATAGTAAAATTGTTCAGTATAACTTCCCTTTGAAGCAAATGAAGGTCTTTTTTGATGGCATAATTATTTAGTAATAATGTACTTATTCCATGCATCTTGTCTAAATAATATTTGTAAAGCTTCACTAAATTATGAATTTTGTAAGGCCATACTATAAGGCTTTCATTGATCACTGGAATTAAATTCCAACACTACAATTTTGAACCTCTTTAATCTTTAAAATCATTTCCTCAAAAAAAGATAAGGATTTAGAAAAGAATATTTTGTGTCATTATTCATCATGTCAAACCCCCAACTTACAAACTGAGCGCAATACCAGGGTTTTAAAATCGACCTGCCCTACTGTACATGTTTACAGATATCTTGCTTTGTTCCTTTCGTATTACTCTTGCTAGGATTGAACTTGTGGAATTACTCCTACTTGGTTTGCCAAAACACTGTAGGAACTATAAAAAAATGGGGCACTTCTTGTTTGTTCCTCCTTTTTCTTTCAGGGTGTAGTAGTAGAAACACCAACACAGAACTTGTCGTGAGCTTAGGGATATTTTTCACTGATGACTGAACTCTTCTACACGCACACACATACACACATACACAAACACACACATACATATATACATGCATACATACACATAATTTCTAATATTTAGATTTTAATGTCTTCTTTCTTTTCAGCTATTTTGGCATGAATCCAAGTATTTTTTTTATTTCTTGTTAATCATCTGTTAGCCTGTTTATAAAACATATAAAAAAAATGGCCGCATTGAAATTTATTCTGTTTCCTTTCCCCCATACAAGTAATGACATCCTGTTGTTTAAATGCAACTATTTACTCCTGCTTTAGTAGCAAGTCTGACAGATCCAACAAAGTAAAGCTGACAACTGCTCTCGAAAAGGACCTCCAGTCAGTGGTTAACTGGGGCAAGGAATGGCTTGTAAATTTTAACATGTCTTGAGAGACTCTTGAGCCTTAAACTCACACTTGACCTCAAGTGGAACTTGTACATACTAAAGATGCAGGTAAGATGGTCGGCTCCCTATACCACTCTAGTAAGAACCTAACTCCATGTGCTATCCTCTACCTTTAAAAGAGCCAGATCAAGCCAAAAATGGAGTAATGTTGGCATATTTGGGTGGGAGCTGCACAAATTGCACTTTCTAATCTTGATAGACTCCAAAAGCATCTCTGAGTCCTTGTCGGTGACAAATTATTTTCTACCCTCCAACCTCACTTTCACAGGTGGGATGTGGCAAGCATCTCCAGATGAACTACATTCCTTAGTTCCACCAGACCTAACCTTCAGGGCAAGGACTAACCATGACACTTGCATTGTAGCAAACCACCCACTTTCCCTCTGTATTGCATTGGTGAGAAGTAGGTTCTGTTTGAACAGCTTCTTCCCATGAACCATTCCTCTGTGTAACCAACTCCCAAGAGAATGTTTTCCCGAGCACTACAATCTTAACCTGTTCAAGTCCAGGATTAACCATTACCTTCCTCGCCAATCCATACAAACTGCTTCCTAACATAACCCTCCACCTCGAGTGATCTCCAGGCCTTGTATAGTGTGAACCTTACTGTAAAAAAAAAAAAAAAAATAAAATAAAACTACTTTCATTTAATTGCCATAGAAAACCTTTTCTGCCTTCTCTCACCATGGCTGATGCTAACCTCTGTGCACCTTCTTGGCTCATTTTTTTCCACAAACATCAAATGGAATTATTATATTGAATCAATCGCTTTGTCTACTGCTACAAAAGTTGGTTCACTGTGTTGTGCAAGTCAATTTTTCTTTCCAGAATCCATTTTGCCCATTTATAAATTTACCATGTGTCTAGGCATTGCAGCCATATACAGTCTTGAGCTCCTGCTATATATTTTGAGATTCTTGACAAAATCTAAAGAAAGGTCTGTAATACAATCAACTCTGACCTGACATCACTTTCTCACTGCTCCGTTGTAGCTTCTCTCTGTCTTTTCTACTAATATTTTCATAGAAATTGTCCTTAGGAACCTTCTTCCTTGATGCCTCGACTGTTAGATGCAACGACATGTTCAAATTCAATTAGTTTCTGTTCTCATACTTCTTGTCTGTGGAACACCTTTCAGATTTCTTGTTTTCCTGCTATCTCCACAATCTTTAAAAATTTAAAAAGGCAGTACCAATTGTCATCTGCCGTCTTCCTAAGTCCTGTTCTTTTAGTGCCCTTTCTCCTTACTAAGGTCTTTTTTATTCTCATACCTATTGCATCTTAGTGGCATTATTGCCTTGCTTGAAATTAAATTATAAAAAAGAAATGTGTAAATATTATTTACCTTTGCCTTTAAACCAACTAGAAGTAGATTTACGATGACCCTTGTTTGACTCCTGTAAAATATGACATATACATTATAATATATATTGAAGGATTTATTATCAAAAGGATTCGGTTATTGTAGTTCAGTAGATGTAGTGATTTTCTAAGCCTGGCTTAGATGTGGCACAAGGCCGAAAGTATGTGGCACCCAGTGAGGATCGAACTCACTCCTCAGTCGTAATTGATCAAGTAAGACAAGCTTTCTAACCATTACACCACGTTGAGATGCCCTATAATGATCTTCCGAGCGTAGTTTAGATGTGGCACAAGGCTGAAAGTATGGGGCACCCAGTGAGGATCGAACTCACTATTCAGTCGTAATTGTTCTAGTGAGACAAGCTTGCTAACCATTACACCACGTCGAGGTGCCCCGAGTTCAGTAGATGTATGAAAGTTCTTGTAATGTGGTTGTTAGTAAATGTTTTTGACTTTTATGTTTGTCTTGGTAAAGGAATTATTTGCAAGTGATAAGTCTATCATTAAAAGGTAATATTAAACATGAGAAAGTGATATTTGTGTAAAAGACTTATCTATGGTCTTCATTTCTAGAGCTGCTCATTTCCACGTGCTCTCCTTGTGAGCAACCAATGTAAAAGAGGAAGTCTTTAAATTTCCCACCAATAGGGTGATTTTTGTTTTCTCTATGGAATCATGGGAATTAGTTGTTTTTTTTTTTTTATTTCTTGTGATCACAAGATCACTACAAACTCATAGTTATGATACTTCAAAGATAAAGATGTTAGTCCAACTGTAATAATAAGTAATCAATCAGAAATTCAAACAAAAAATTTAGGTCAGTTATCAACCTATAGTTAAAATAAATTTTTCCTTCAGTGTTGTGTTTGTTCAAATTTTCAGAGATTTGTATATGAAAACTCAAACCAGAAAAAAAAAATTAGCACTGCAGTAATTTCCATTTCACTGCTTTCTAAATGAGACTCCATTAGTTGCGTGTTTGAGTGATGGAAGACATATTCAGTCATCCATAGTGTTTACATGAATATTTAAAGCCATATTGATCCTGCAATTATTGTATCTGGGGAAACAAAAAAAAAAAAAAAGACATTGATCTTATAACAAAATAACAGGAATATGTTAAAACACCTTGATTAAAAAAATCACGCATAAATTTAAAAACTGTTTAATTTCACTTCCATAAATATGCAAAGGCTTAACTAAGTTGTGCATATTTTGCAAACTATTAGTGGCCATATTGGATAAAAGTATATATACTTGTATACAGTGATGGCCCTAGGGTTTCTGGCACCCTGGGCAAAATGAACTTTGGCACCCTTAAATTAATAATTTTTAAAAATTTTCACAGGGAGAAAAACTGAAAATGTAGAATAATGAGTTTATTATATTATACAACTTAATACAAGTTAAAGAAAACATTTTTTTAGCCTTTAGAGCAGTAAATCTTTTCATGGCACTTTCTGCACCAATCCTCTTTACAAGATCATTTTCTATTGACGAAGAATTTAATCTATCTTGAGTCATGGATGACTGAAAATATGTTTTTATGAGCTTAAGTTTTGGAAGATCCCAAACACATGGCATAGCACCCCAGACAACTGTCCAAGTTGCCAGTACATTGAGCCAACCCTGAATCTATATTAAACAGAACAACTGCTTTCATATTATTCTGGGCTTACAACTATATTACATTGAAATACTGGTTCTCAACTGATTACTGAAGTTAAGCAAAGTGGAGCTTTGTCAGTACCTAGATGAGTGACCACTTAGGAATACAAAGTACCATAAGCTTCGATATGCAGTTTTTGCAATGGATAATTGCTCAGAATGAGAAATTGAAGAGCTGATTTCCAATTCCATTCAGGTTTGTTATATTCACATGTGCAAAGATCTTTAGCAAAAGGTATGAACCCACTTCTTCCCTCCCCAGCTATAGGTTAAATAGTAGGTCTTGTAGGAGAAAACTCTTATTCTCTCCCAAAAACAATTGAAAAATAGCTTTAAATAACCTGCAAAAGGCCGATAAGCCATAAAAATGAAATCAATCAATCCATGTTATTCTAAGTTCAGTAGAACTGAAAAGAAAATTTAAAGAACTGAATTATTCTTCTGTGTTATGTCCCTTCAGGATATAGGTGATTATGGCTCTCTACAACTTCCTATCCTTTGTAGCTGTTAATAATGTTCTTTTTTTGTCCTTTCAACTGCCTGTTCTACCATCCATTTACACAAGTTTGTTAGGTAGGTTACTCACCATTTCTCCCTTATCATGTCAATATGATCTGCGAGTATCAAATTCGCCAAGTCCTCTTTCCTCATAATTTATCCCAGAAATTTCAATTGTCTCTTTCTGATATGAAGTATGTGTCTTTTTTGTCTGTATTTTCCTTAAAGCTTCCATATTGTTCACATGCTCCTTCCATGGTATTCACAGTATCCTTCTGTAGAACCACATCTGTTGGCTCAAGTCTTCTCACCAACTGAAAGGAAACTGTCTAGTATTCACTGCGAGATATGGAAAAAAAATCTCTTAATGATGCTGTGTATATTTTATAAATTATTGGTGGCCATGTTGGAGGAAAATGTATGCTCTGTATAGTAAAGAGAACAAGTGGTTCCATATTATTCTGAACTCGGTCTAATTGATTCATTCATTCAGTTTCTAAAATTTTGCAGGTTATTTAAAGCCAGAAAATATTTTTAAATTGTCAGAATTTTTTTAGGTAATAATGATTTAGTGATAAAAGTCTTAATAATTAACCAATAGCTAGAGGGAGAAGAGATAGATTCATACCTTTCTAAATGGTATTTGTGTGCAAGTGAATAAAATGAACCCAGCTGAAATTGGGACTTGGATTAACAATTCTGGGCCATTATCCAATACACCACCTGCACATCCAAGCTTACAGCACGTGGTATTCCCAAGCAGTCACCTATCTAGGCACTGAACAGGCTTGCTGTTGCTTAACTTCAGTGATCCTACAAGAACTGGTGTTCCAATGTGATATGGCTATAAGCCCAATCAAATAAAAAATAAAGTTAAGTCAAGCTTATCTGTAGAGATTGTGGTCTAAATTTTTTTGAGGGACTGAGAAAACTGTTGTCCTATATACGAGCAATCAGATAAAAATTGATCAATTGATTTGTTTTTTACTGCTTATCTTATTTAAGGCCAGCATCTATTTTTTTTAGATCATAAGAATTTTTTGAAGATAATAATAATTTACTGATAAAAATTATACTAATTAACTCACAACTGGATTAGAGAAGAGGTAGAATCATACCTTTCCCAATGATATTTGCATATAACTGAATATTCCGAACTTGACTGGAATTGGAACTTGGACCTCTGATTTTAAATTCTGAACCATTATCCATTACGCCACTTGTACATCCGTTATCCATTACACCACCTGCACATCCAAGCTT
The DNA here is from genome assembly GCA_963932145.1 of Acanthosepion lycidas. Classification (NCBI taxonomy): domain Eukaryota; kingdom Metazoa; phylum Mollusca; class Cephalopoda; order Sepiida; family Sepiidae; genus Acanthosepion; species Acanthosepion lycidas. Next base: position 28,509,167 of record OZ010586.1, read on the forward strand.
ACAGCACCTGGTATTCCCAAGTGGTCACCTCTCTAGGTACTGACCAGGTTTGAAGTTGCTTAACTTCAGTGATCCTACAAGAACTGGTGTTCGAATGTGATATGAAGCCCAATCAAATAAAAAAATAAAGTTAAGTCAAGCTTATCTGTGGAGACTATGGTATCATTTTACTGTGTTGAGTCATTCATTTATATTACCTGTATAATAAAGGAAGTATCAAGTTGTCTTGAGTTAAAAATAAATTGCATAGTTGACAATGAAAGTCTCATGAAGGGATTGTATTCTTTCGAAATAAATAGAAGATAAAAAGTTATGATTGGATGTGGCAATGATTAAAGATCTGTGAGACACAGAGGATTAGATAAACAGTGTCACCTGGATGCTTTACATTACAACAGATTATGAACTGTTTGACCAAAAGGATTATCAACACAAAAATGAAGAGATGCTCTTGGTTGAGATAAAGTGGTTCAGTAATATTCCTTAAAAAACAATGAAAACCATTAAAATTGTATGATGGAACCTTTCAACTTTAAAAGGCTACCTCACTTTTCTACAAATGGACCCTTTCTCCAATGGGAAGGGACAGCTCAACACCACTGACTGATCACCAGGACAACTCAGGCTAGAAAGTAAATCATAAATTATTAAATTATTTTATATAAAAATATTTTAGAATGTTGATTTACTTTATTAAAAAATACATTACATTTTACTTTATTAAAAGTAATTATAAACAAAAGAACTGGTTCATATTTTATATAATGCTTTTTCAAATGCCTTATTTGAAGAAAAATATACACTAATTAAGGTCCTAATCATTAATAAATTACTTTTACTTGGTTATAAAAAGGTTATATTTTTCTGGATTTGAGTTGCCCTTCACCCTTCTCCAAGGCTCAATAAATAAGTTAGATTTTTCACAGTCAGTCTATTTGTAATGTGAAATATAATTTCTTACAATTTTTAAAATATAATTTACAATAAAAGAAACATAAAAAATGCTATTGTAACTGCTATAATTCTAACAAAAACTAAAATCTCACTTATATATATTATATATATATATATATATATATATATATATATATATATATATATATATATATAAATGAAGAAGAACTGAAAAGTTCTCAGCTCAACCAAGACAGGATACCCCCAATAAAAAATTCTATTTTTTGGAAGAGCTGCTCTTGGTTGAGATAAAGTGGTTCAGTAAGGGGTGAATCCATAACTTTCCCAAGAGTATTTGTACATAAGTGAATATAGCATAACCAATGGGAATTGAAACTCGGTTCTCTGATTAATAATTCCAAGCCATTATTCATTACACCACCTGCACATCCAAGCTTACAGCACCTGGTATTCCCAAGTGGTCACCTCTCTAGGTACTGACCAGGCTTACTGTTGCTTAACTTTGGTGATCGTATAGGAACCATTTCAATGCTATATGGCTGTAAGCATTGAGTTCAGTCAGAGAGGAAGCTTAAAAAATTCCTATTGAATATTATTTTTAAAAACATCACAGGATTAATTTCTCAAAAGACCTACAGGTATCTATTAGACATAACTTCAATGAAGACACTGATTTTTTTTTTTTAAAGTCACGGCCTCTGCAGTTTAATTCTAAAGAAAATTAATATTGATTTTTCTTCACTATAAATAATAATTACAAACTAGAGCAAGTCTTTAAATTTATCTGTGTCGTATGAATTTCTCTCCATATACTCACGCATTCTTTTGGATGCCGAATAAACTCCCTACCAGTGCTCGTTACTTTGCCAATTTTTCCAAATCCTGCTGTTTTAATTTCTGATTTTTTTTTCATAGCCATTTATTTATATTAAAACATTAGCAAGACTTCATAGAAATATTTTCATTGACAAAATAGAACAGCTGATTTTATTAAGCAGCTCAGGAATGTGAAGGTTTATATGTCAGCCCATTTCAGGAAATAACATTGGGAAGAACATCTGCACAGACATCATCGAACCAATCTTCAGGAATGCCAACATACAGAATGAATATTCTGTGTTTGGTTCACAATTCAAACAAATATCACCTGAAGAAGGTCGGTGTGTACAAAGACTGAAACTTTGCGGATGTGATAATAAAAACGAGGACAACAGTCTGAACAATATAAACAGTGTAAATATTAGGTTGGTGCAAAAATAATGTCGTTTTCTCACATAGTAACATATGTGGGGAAAACGACATTATTTTTGCACCAACCTAATAGTTACAATAACTCATCTCAGAAATATAGACAGAGCCTGAAGAAGGTTGGAACATACAACAGCTGAAACATCATGAATATGATGATAAAGATGAGGTCAACAGTCCGAAACAATGTAAATACTGTAAATAGTTACAATCATCTCAGAAATATAGACAGATAGATAGTTCATTAAAGTATTTTACTTAAAGACATTGATGGACAATTTTTTTAATTATTTTCTAAAATCATTCCCACACCTACACGCGAGCAAGACAATAATGCCACTAAGATACAAGAAGTTACCGAGAGTGGAAGAGAATGAGAAAACTTTAGTGAGGAGAAAGGACAGGCATCAGGAAGACAGAAGATGGCAGTTGACATTACATTTAAATCTTTGGAGAGTGCAGGCAAGCAAGAAATCAAAAGAGGGTCCCAAAGGCAAGAAGTGTGAGAAAAGTAACTATTGGAACAGAACATCTGGTTAGATCTAACTCTTTCAATAGTAAAAGGAAGAGACCTAGTAGCCAATTTAGTAGTATGCTTAAATTCATGTACTCAAGATACTAAGAAGGAGAGCTCATTAGAACAATTTCCATGAAAATATTTATAGAAAAGGCAGAGGGAAGCCATTTCAAAGAAGGGGGAAGGTGACTGAAGTCAAGATGGCAGATGAGGAGTGAGAACATTACAGATACTTCTTTGAACTTCATCATAAAATGTATATATCTCAAGATATATAGCTGGGGAATCAAACCAGATGTGGCAGCAATATTCAGTTTATGGACGAATGGTAGATTTATAAAGGTGTAAGATGGATTCTGGTAAGAAAAATTGTCTAGCAAAACACAGTGAATAAACTTTCTTAACATCAGACTTAGCAATTCATTCAACACTCCACTCCGTGTCAGTAGAAAATATGAGACAGTGCAAGGAATTGCTCTCCTGGAGGTTAGCATCAGCCATGCTGATAGAGGGCAAAAAGGGTTCTCTATCATGATTCATTTTTCAGGGGTTAAAATTTACAAGTCATTTCCTACTCTGGTTAACAACAGGTTTGAGGTTATTCTTGAGAGCAGCTGTCAGTTTTATTTTGTTGGACATATTAGTTCTATTTCTCTGAGATCTTATAGTTTAAAAGATTTGTTTCCAATCATGTCCTATTTATTACAACCTCCCACGTATTATATTTTCTCATTACTCTTAATGGCCACATTTGATTACTCCTCCATTTTCCTGATCTGTTTTTGCCCTTCACTATTTATGAGGAACCCACCTTTATTTGGCACTTGACTGTATAGCTTCACTTAACTGTAGTTAAATTATTATCTGCACCAGTCAAGCTTTGCAAAAGCTACACTGATATATAACAATGAGACCTAATTGCCAATCTAGTCAGTAAGTCATTAAGTGCCATATGGGATATACACTTGAGGTAATCATGTCTCTTTCGATTTATGACTGACTAGGCAGAAGATTTTCCTGGAGTAGGTTGCCATTTCTTTCTACAGTAGACTGGTTCTCAAATCAGGCTATAGGACCAAGTCTGTCCTATTATTTAACCCATAGCTGGGGAGAAAAGAGATGAATTTATACCTTTTCCAAGGGTATTGGTTCTTAAGTGAATGTAACCAACTTGACTGGAAAATCAAAATGGTTCTCTGATAACTCTTTACGAGCTGATATCCATTCGCCAACAAAGCACCAAAGCTACAATAATATATAAAATTTGTATGTATCTTAATAAATTTAATCACCAGGCCGTAATATTATTCTTTAAAGGAGTGTTTACAGCATGTATCTTGTCATGCAGTAGGCATACCCCTATCAAACTTTCCGAAAACTACAAATGTTAATGTAAACAACCATCAGAGATTACTCGGAAAATTTCTGGAAAAAGCTGCCTACAGAAAAAAATTCAGTTCATTTATACAACCAAAGATGAATTTTAAAATTCAACCAAGAGAAAGTTCACCCTATTAACCCAGATAGTTGCATGTAACTGAGATAGTTGCTTGGGTGATTTTGTTTAGCAGCATATCAACATCTCTATGGATTATTTAATGCTGAAATCTAAATAATTGGAACATAATTTTATGGCTTCAACTAAATATATTTTGAATGCAATTGTATGACTTCAAATACAGATAAAATGTATTGCTGGTATTTTTACTATTAAAATGTATTTTTTTTACTTTCATAATGTTTTGGTGGTGGGGTGGGGTAACTATTTGCCCATAGATGGGTCCCTAACAGGTGTTACCACCCGGGATCAGGGTGGACCTGGGAACAACAGCAATTAAGAGGTGGTTCCATGACCCTCAAAACCCTCCAATCTCCCAATCAGAGGCTTTGTTGGTGGATGTAGTTTATCGTCATACTCAGGACAAGAAACTGAGATAGGTGGAGAGAGCTGATCAGACGTTCAGCTGCGCAGTGACCCTGAAAGCAGATCTGGTCATGGAACTGATGATAATGTTTATGATTTTACAGCACATATATGAGTCAAGTACAGAAACAGATCAACAAATTTGGGATTATTTTGACTTCAGCAGAACTACCTCTGCTGAGAGGTTTTTTTTATTTTTTTTTATTTTTGGTGATATAATTCCTGTTACAGAATTTTTTTTTTAAGCACTTCACCCCAAGCAAGGTGGGAAGCCAGTGGCATGCAAGGGATTACAGAGAGTTGGAGCGAGAGCAAATAGGAGTGATAGAGAAAAGGATGAAGAGGAGGATAGGGGATAGATCAGGGCATCTGGAGATGTCGCTTGACATTACATTTGAATAATTGGAGATTATAGCTATCAGGGAAACAGGAAGAGGGGAGGGAGTTCCATAGGCGAGAGGTGTTAGACATGAAGGTATTTGAGTAGAAGAGACGGCTACATTTAACAGTTTCGACGGTGAAAGTGTGTGAGGGTGATGGCAGCCTAGTAGAACCCTTCAATTCATGAAGTCTGGGAACCAGCGAAAGCAGCTCCTTGGAGCAGTTACCATGAAAGTATTTGTAAAAAAGACAGATGGAGTCAACTGCAGACAAGATGCTAGATCAGGGCCAATTACGTTGCATATCCGTCTCTGGATCTTTTCAAGAACCTTGAGACAAACATAAGGGGCACCAGACCATATATGGCAGTTAAATTCATTTTGAAATTGATGCATTATTTTGTCAAGATGTTCTAACCAAAAAAGAAAAATGAAAATATACCAAGCGCATCATAGAAAGGAAATGTGTATAGATTCCATATAAATATTTAATAAGATAAGTGTAGTCTTGAATCATTCTTACTTTACAGTGGGTGGTCACCCTTCCCACATGGGTATCCACACTGGTTCATCATAAGCCTCACTTTGTGGTTTCTCAGAGTGTCTGCTATCAGTCTAATGTCTAGAATATGTTGGGGCATGCAGTCAAGTGACACATTATTTGCTGAATGTCTTCTTCAATTTGCCAGATTTATTAATCTGATCAGATTTTATTACTTAAATCTTATTTTTATTTTTAGTGGATATCTGTATTTGAGTAGAAGTATGTATATTTCAGTTGAGCACTGTTGAGAGATAAGCTAATTCTATAAACAACAGCCATCTCTGTTAATGCAAAGCTCTTCAGTAAAATGAATTGGAGCACTCTGACTGATTAGCATTTGTTTACATTCATGAAAACAATACATGAGATTTAGCTGTTTCTCTTTGTCAAGTGAAGATAGCTCAGTGGTAGAGACTGTGACTGACACCAAATCAGTTGGTTTTAAATCTGGGCTTGAGGCATTTGGATGTCTAGTCACACTGAGGAGCTGTGACACAGTGAAACAGTACTGTCTGTTTGGTTTAGTTTGGTTTGGTTTGGTTTTTGTTTTACGGCATATCAACCGGAATGGGTTATTTAATGCTGACAAAATTTTTATTGCTGGTAATATGTTTTTCTTCAAAAATCTATTTCTGGGAATATTTTTTCTTGAAGAAATCTATAGCTGGTCATATTTTTTTCAAAGAATGTATAGCTGTTTGTATTGCTGGTACTTTTTTTTTTAAGTATTGCTGATAATAATTTTTCCTTCAAAAATTATTGCTAGTAATAATTTTTTTTTATTACAAAGTATTTCTGGTATTAAAACCTATTTTTACACAAGTTTGGGTGTTAACTATTTCCCCATAGCTGGGACCCTAACAGGTGCTACCACCCCAGGTCAGGGTGGACCTGGGAACACCAGCAATTAAGATGTAGTTCCACGCTCCTGATCAGAGGTCTTGCTGTTGGATGTAGTTTATCGTCTTACACAAGACGCGGATGTAGTTTATCGTCATACCCAGGATGAGTCTGCAAATGGCATATATATACATATAATATGGGGTAGTAATATATACATGTTTTATATATCAAGAATAGTTTTAAGGGAAAGAAGTATGACAAAGCAGTAAAGGTTTTTATGTGACACGTTTTGTCCTTGAGAATTTCATTGGACTTAGTTTATAAAGTTCATAAACCTAGTCTGATGAAGTCCCAAAGGACGAAACAAATCACACAAAAAACTTTTTCCACTTTGTCATATTGCTTTCCCTTAAAATATGTATGTATGTAAGTATGTGTGTGTGTATATACATTCTGGAGAAAGAATGTATGATGAAGTGGGTAAAACATTTTCGTGTGATGTGCTGCATCTTTTAGCACTTCATCAGATTAGGTTTGTTTATGTTGATGTGACATCACAAGTGCATGAACAAGAGATTTCTCAGAATTATGTGTGTGTAAAAAGCAACTGCAGCTGTCCTTGCTATCAGTAAAATATTATTGACAGCGGAACTTAGAAAAATATTTACTAACTAGGTTCGATCCCAGTATATTTATATAAACTCCCTAAAGTGCATAAAATTAAGTATAGGAATACAAGACCTATTACAGATTCTATTGATTCATTCAATTAACTACTTAATAAATATCTGTGATTTATTAGCACCATGTATTAATATTAAAATTTACTTATTAGAACCATGTATTCATATTAAAATTGATTTATTAGAACCATGTATTAATATTAAAATGATTTATTAGAACTACGTTTTATATTAAAATTGATTTATTAGCACCATGTATTAATATTAAAATTTACTTATTAGAATCATGTATTCATATTAAAATTGATTTATTAGCACCATGTATTCATATTAAAATTGATTTATTAGAACCATGTATTAATATTAAAAATGATTTATTAGAACCAGGTATTAATATTAAAGTTGATTTATTAGAACCGTGTATTAATATTAAAGTTGATTTATTAGAACCATGTATTAATATTAAAGTTGATTTATTAGAACCATGTATTAATATTAAAGTTGATTTATTAGAACCATGTATTAATATTAAAATTGATTTATTAGAACCAGGTATTAATATTAAAATTTACTTATTGGAATCATGTATTCATATTAAAATTGATTTATTAGCACCATGTATTAATATATAGTTGATTTATTAGAACCATGTATTAATATTAAAAATGATTTATTAGAACTACGTATTAATATTAAATTTGATTAATTAGAACCATGTATTAATATTAAAATTGATTTATTAGAACTACATTTTAATATTAAAATTGATTTATTAGCACCATGTATTAATATTAAAATTTACTTATTAGAATCATGTATTCATATTAAAATTGATTTATTAGCACCATGTATTAATATTAAAGTTGATTTATTAGAACCATGTATTAATATTAAAATTGATTTATTAGAACTACCTATTAATATTAAAATTGATTTATTAGAACTACGTATTAATATTAAAATTGATTTATTAGCACCATGTATTAATATTAAAATCAACTTATTAGAACCAGGTACTAATATTAAAATTGTCTTAGAATGACATATTAATATTAAATGTAGTGGTAGATCCTTTTAACCTGCTTAAAGATTTCAATGATCTTGACAAGATAGGACACTTACTTTTGATATAATTTATTCACTAATATTCCACAAGAGGAGACAATGATTTTTAGTGATTAGGAAGATCTTTGAACATCATCTGATGAACATGTCAAAAACGCTTCTCCTCATCTATTTTTTCCTTTTCTGTAAAATATATCTCAGCTGCCATCATGACTTGACAGATTAGCACATTACACGTTTTCTATCACCATATTCATTAAATATTAATCAGCTGACATTGTGTTCAACTCTCCTGTCAATTTTTTTACAATTAGTAAAAAGCAATAACATGTATAACAATGTGAGACAGGTGTTGTATATATTTTGTGCAAAGAAATTTCTTATTGGCATATAAATAATTTAATATATGTACTTCTATAAAAATGCCAATAAGAATATATTCTAAAATTCTACATATTGGCTGTACCAAAAAATAAATAAATATGGTCTTATAGTATATCACTTACCATTTAGTGGTTATGTAAATTTTTTACATAATTCTCAGTTACATAAGTTTTCCTAATATATGTAACCACTTTGGAAAATAATAAATTTAGTAGTAGAAAAGATCATCATCAAATGAAAATGTCAAAAAGACAATTAAAAGAATGATTCAAATTTACCATATTTTTAAATCATTTTTTGTATAATAGAGGAACATTATAGGATGCGGATGCAGGTCACCATTAGCTCTGATTCTTGCTTATTTATTTGTGGGGCATAATGAGGAAGATTGTTGCGCAATTATATATAGATATATATATATATATATATGTGTGTGTGTGTGTGTGTATATATATTTCTTTTATGTATATATGTATATATATGTGTATATATTTCTTTTATATATATATATTTCTATTATATATATGTGTGTATATATATTTTTTATAAATATATATATATGAGTATATATATATTTCTTTTATATATATATATATATATATATATGTGTGTGTATATATTTCTTTTATAATATATATTTTATAAACATATATATATATATATATATATATTAGGTTTCTTCAAAAAGTCGTTTTCTCACAAATGTTACTATGTGAGAAAACGACATTATTTTTGCACCGACCTAATATATTTTTTATATATATATATATATATGTGCGTGTGTGTATATATTTCTTTTATAAATATATATATGTGTGTGTTTATATGTGTTTATACGAAAAGTGTCTGGTAGCTCTCCATTAATATTTAAATGAGAACTAATTGGGATATGGTCAGAAAGGTGTAAAGTGCGTCTGCGTGTCAAACATGTTGTAGTGTGGCCCATATTATCATTTACGAATTTTGATTGATCACGAATACAATTCCTTAATGGGCATTTAACATTAATAACAGACTTGTTAGCAACACTAATATAATAGCATCATCTACATGCAAAAAAGGCTAAAAATAATGCAAGCCTTATTAATAAATACAAAATACCAACACTTAATAATATTAACTTTGAACATGGATACAATATCTTGACAGTGTTTTGAAAAAATGAAAACATTTTTGAAAACATACATACAACAAACTATTTCTTATTTTAACAGTTAAAATATTTAATCATTGAAAATGGCTATATGTATAGCTGAAAGCGCTTGGATAAAAAGAACATTCGGACAGTTTTTATATAATTTGTCACCTGAAAAGAAAAAAAGTATTAGATCGCATGAGAAATTGTATAAAAATCTAAACAAAAGTACCTTGTCTGTCATTTTAATGAAATGTGCATGAAAGAATTGCTGCCTAAACACACAAATATATATTTGTTTGATATATATATATATATATATATATATATATCTTTTATATATATATATATATATATATATATATATATATATATATACACACACACACACACTGCGTGCCAAATTATTAACTAGATAACTTTTTTCTAATATTTCAAAAACTGTCTAATCAATTCACACAAAATTTTCACACAATGTTGGCAACACTGATCTGCAAAATCACTGAAATTTTTGTAATGATCTGCGCAATGTAAACAAACTGGCGCCATATTTGTTATCAGCACGGTGATTTGACCGTGCCAAATTATTAGAAAGATTTAGTAAAATTCCCAGAATTGAGCAAACAAAACATTTATTAATGTTTCTGCTACACAGTTCTAACCATGTTTCAAAAATGCAAGGTCCAAATTTAATTTTGTAATTAAATTAAAGACATTAGTTCCATTTGATCCTCAAGTGAATTTTGGAGTAACTTTTAAAATTACTGGGTTTTAAAAGAATTACTGGGTCAGCAAGAATCATAATTCACGTTTCCAAGGAAACAGAGAAATTCATTTCAACCAGACGAGGGGTGTTTGCGTATTCATTATGTCTGTATTTTGATGTATCAATTTTGGTAGGGGTTAGGGATGTATTCTTCAATGAAATCTGATATCCGTTAAATGCATGTTGTCTGGATTTTTTTTTTTTTTTAAATTTTATTGTTAACGGCAAAGATTCTTACGGCATTTTTTCTATTTGTATATTTAAAAATTTGGGGTGGGTATTTAGGTAAGAATACGTTTTATTTAACTACAATTTGAAAAATATTTTCACTTTTAATTTTTAATATACTATATTTCTTTTAAGAGTAAGTAAATGTATTGGAATCCCTTACAGTATGTAGAGTTACTTTCACATCAACTATAAGTATGTATATTATTAGGTAACAATTTTTTTTTTTTTTTTTTTTAATATTATTTAAGTAAACTTTATGACAATGACGCCAAATAAAGCTAATTGATTTCACTGGTTTAGTAACCTTTTATTTTTTATTTTTTATATAAAGCTAGTAATATCTTGTTTCTCATGTAAGTACAAAGGACATGGGTCATTCGATAACTTACATCTTCTAGCTTTTCATATTAAATTCATTTTACTGTAGGTGTTTTATTGGATTCCTTTAAGTGCTTATAGGGAGATCTATATGTTAGAATACGATTTATTTAATTACAATTTTAAAAGATGTTAAGGTTGGAATTTCTTTTTATTTAACTACAATTTTAAATACAACTTTAAAATATTTTCACTGTTAGTTTTAATAGACTATATTTCTTTTTTAAAAGAAGTAAATGTATTAGAATTACTTACAGTAAGTATAATTATTTTTACATATCAAGTATAAGTATGTATATTACGATTATTAAAATTTTTTATATTTAAATATTATTTAAGTAAAATTTATGACAATTACGGTAAAAATAGCTAATTCATTTCTCTGATTTAGTGAACTTTTTTTTTAATTTTTTTTTTTTTATACTTAGTAATATATAGTTTCAGAAATCTGTACAAAGGACATGGGACATTCAAAGGTCTGCATCTTATAGCTTTGCATTCATAATTTCATTTTTCTGTAGGTGTTTTATTGGATTCTTTTAAGTGCCGGTAGTACTTTGAGAGAGGTGTTTTGTTTAGAATACGTTTTATTTAACTACAATTTTAAAAGATGCTTAGGTTAGAATTCGTTTTAACTAAAATTTTAAATACAACTTTAAAGTATTTTCACTGTTATTTTAATAGACTTTTTTTCCTAGATGTAATAGAATTACTTACAGTATATAAAATTATTTTTTCCATTAAATATAAGTACGTATATTACCAGGTTGCACTTTTAAAATTTATTTTTATTTTTAAATATTATTTAAGGAAAATTTTTGACAATGACGGCATAAAATAGCTATTTCATTTCTCTGATTCAGTAAATTTTTGTTTAATATAAACTTAGTAATGTATAGTTTTTCATGTATGCACAAAGGACATGGGTCATTTAATGACCTACATATTCTAGCTTTTCTTATTAATTTCCATTTTACTGAAGGTGTTTTATTTGATTCTTTTAGGTGCCAGAAGTACTTCGAGAGAGATGTTTGATTTTTATATTTATTTAGCCTAAATGAACTTTGATGTTGGTTGAATCTTTTTTTGAACTCATGGCTTGTGCAACCTATATATATTTTTATGTTTTCAGGATTTTCAATTGAAGAGATATTGCATTGGTATACTAATGATTCAGTGCAACATTTATTTTGTCGAGGGCAATTTTGAGGGTTTCTACAGTTACATAATTTTTGTTTATTTTCATCAGTTTCTATTATATATATATATATATATATATTTCTTTTATATATATGTATATATATATATGTATATATATATACTTCTTTTATATATATGTATATATATTTCTATAATATATATGTGTAAATATATTTCTTTTATATATATGTTAAATATTTGTATCTATAAAAAGAATGTATAAAGATATAAAATAATTAAATAATTGCCGGTCTTTATCCATTTCATAATGCGTGACATCATTTATTTATATTTGGATACACATCAAGCAGATATGAATATACATGAGAAAATCATGGAGAATTGTAGTTTAAAAACAGTAACATCGACCTTGCTAACCGAAACTATCCTCTGTGGCTCAATCGGTAATCCGTATAGGATACAGGCTAGATTCCTGTTAGAGGATGAATATTTTCTATGAAAATTTCTAAGAAATTCATGCCAGTAAATGTTGTTAATACTTTTTATTATAAG
>OZ010586.1:28524392-28614392 GCA_963932145.1 Acanthosepion lycidas
TATCAAGTGATGATGTTGAATGCAAAACAAATAGTTTTAAAACTTTCAAATTAGTTAACGACCCTTCACAAAAGGAAAACGTTCTAAAATCTAGAATGACCAATCAAAATAGAAGTATAGGAAAATTCAAAATGCCTGACAACGAAGTCATGTTATAATAGCTATTCAGATCGTTAAAATATGGGTAAAACTAAAAAAAGAATTTATTCTAACCAATAATTATTAAATTATATGATAGAATTTGATATTAAAATTAAAAACTGCCAATTTTAAAATCAAAATTTAATCACTATTAAGTTTAAAATTTTCAAGCACTATATATATATATATATATATATATATATATATAATTTTCTTTATATACATATATATAATTATTTTATGTATATGTGTATGTGCATATATATATATATATATATATATATATATATATATATATATACATAATTATTTAGCTCTACATTGTATTGAGCCCTCTTTTAAATTAAATGTTATGTGCAGTTGAATTATACTCCATTTGTTCTCATTTTACCTGGATATATATATATATATATATATATATATAGTCATATAGATAGATATAGATAAGACACAGTATAAAGCAAGATTCCAAATTCTGGAAACTGCTGTTATAAAAGAAAATATCTAACATTAAATAAGTTATCTTTCTTCACAGGGGATCATATATGAAAGTATGTTTAAAAATAAAAAAAGAAAGAAAAATACACATAAAAATTTCAAACTGACCGTTTAAATGATGTCAACTTGAGTGACTTGAAATTGGTTCTATCAAACGTGAGAAGTCTGGAATTAAACAAAAACAGTTGTATAAATAGACACAAAACAATCCTTGAAAATAAATTTAGTAAGATTTGAAAGTATTTAGAGAAAAAAATAATACAAAATAAAAATAAATATGAACTTTCGCACGTTTACTGATAACACAAAACACCGAATTTGGAAATTTTAAAAATTAAATAAAAAGTTTGGTAGACAGAGCTTGTCAATATTATTTAACCAAACATTCACACTATTTATATCGTTCAGAGTGTTGGTCTCATCTTCATTGCCATATTCATGATGTTTCAGTCATTGCATACGCTGGTCTTCTTCAGGCGATATGAGTTGGAGTTTGGAACTGAACCCTTTATTTAATCCATGGGGGTAGATTGTTCTAATCCCATATACCATGCCTTATTGGATACTTCAGGTTCAGTTAATTCCCTTTAGTAGCTTAACTCTACAAGTTTTTGTTCATCTCTGCTGTGGCCAGGTATTGAAATCACAACTCTTTAGATCAAGTTATTCTATGGATTACTCAACTAATGCATTTTTCCACTCTTTTTATTAAATGAAACAGATATTTCTGAGTAAATATGTCTGCTAAGGTGGCTAGCCATTCCTTGCTGCAGACAACTGCTCAGACACATTCATGTTTGTTCAACACCCAAAGATCCCACCTGTGGTTTATCCTACAACTAGGCTGAGCAGATCTTAGTTACAGTTTTTGGTAAAGTGTGCATGATTTGGTAGGATCAACATTTTTCTTTAATAAGGACAGTACACTCAAACACTCAGCCATGATGACTTGTGGCTTCATGCCAGCACGAACCATCAACAGCTTTCAAACAGTTCCATCTACACAATTTACAAGACTTTGATCAACCAGTGGTATAGTTTTCAAGAACTTTTTAACAGTGCCACAACACCAGAATCACCACTCCAGTCTGATTGATTGATGTGTTTTCTACAGTTTATCTGCACTTCGCAGGCTATTTAAAGCCAGAAAATAATTTTAGATTGTAAGAATTTGTTGGGGTTGGGGTGAGATAATAATGGTTTAGTGATACAAGTCTTACTAATTAACCCATAGCTGGGGGAGAAGCAGTGGATTCATACCTTTCCTAAGGGCATTTACGTATAAGTGAATATAACGAAAACAATGGGAATTGGAACTCAGCTCTCTGATTAAGAGTTCCGAGCCATTATCCATTACAGCACCCACACATCCAAGCTTACAACACCTGGTATTCTCAAGTGGTCACCAATCTAGGTACTAATCAAGTTCCACAGTGCTTAACTTCAGTGATCATACGGGAACTGGTGTTTCAATGTTATGTGCCCGTAAACCAGTCCAGGCCGACAACATTAACAAGATACCTCTCTACCAAATTGACCATAGTGAGATTCAAAAATGGCTCTCGTGGTCAGAAATTGAACATTCTAACCACTCCCCCATTATTTTGATATATATAAGTCTACACTTTATCCTTGCTTAGAATATTTCTGATACATTTGGTCTGGTACTCCTGCTATATATTTAGAGATTCTTGATAAAATACAAAGAGGAATCAGCAACATTATTGGTCCTGACCTGGTATCTCAGCTTCAGTCACTTTTCCATTACCATAAAGTTGCTTCCCTGTGTCTTTTCTATAAACACTTTCATGATAATTGTTCGAATGAGCTCTTCTTTATGGTACCTAGACTTGATGAATTTAAGCACAGTACTAGATTGGCAACAAGGTCTCATCACTTTACACTTGAATTGGCAATATATATATATATATATATATATATATATGGATATAATCATCAGTTTCTTTTTTTGCACTTCTCACTTGTGTAGCTCTCATCCAGCTTCATGCTTTCCAGTTAACTATAATCTTCAAAAATTTAAATGCAATGCCAATCATTATCTACTGTCTTCCTGATTACTCTTCTAATGTTCTTGTTCCTTAGTAATGTTTCTGCTTTCTAATTACTTCATATCCAGTAACCCCTTGTGGCTATATTGCCTTAATTGGGGTAAATTTATATATATATATATATATATATATATAGATAGATAGAGAGAGAGAGAGAAGTAGACAGTGGCAAGAAAAAGAGACAGAATTTTTAGTGTTCTGGTCAAGATGTTTGTATAAACAAAATAAATTTTCCTAATTTACATTGTTAAATGAATGAATGAGAATTCATAAATAATTGGTCATTTTGTAGAGGTTAGTTAGTTGCTTGATTTGGTTTAGTGGCATATCAACATCTCTATGGGTTATGTAATGCCAAAATCTAAATATTTTGAATGCAATTGTATGCCTTCAACTGCTGACAAAATGTATCGTTGATCGTTTGGCTATAAAATATATTGCTGGTCATTTTTCTATAAATATGTATTGTTGGTAATTTTTTATATAAAAATTTATACCTGGTATTTTTATTCATAGTATTTTTTGTGGGGTTTACTATTTGTACTATTTGCCCATAGGTGGAACCCTAAAAGGTACTACTACCCCAAGTCAGGTTTGGTTTGTTTTACAGCATATCAACCTCAATGGGTTATTTAATGCCTATGAGACTTTTATTGCTGGTAATATTTTCTTTTTCAAAAATATATTGCGGTTATAATTATTAAAAAAAAATATTGGTGGTATTGAAACCTATTTTTATACTTCAGTGTTTTGACTACTTTTGTGAGGGTTAACTATTTGCCCATAGCTGAGACACTGACAGGTGCTACCACCTTGAGTCAGGGTGGACCTTGGAAGACAAGAAATTAAGAGGTAGTTTCACACTTCTCAAAACCTCCTAATCAGAGGCCTTGCTGCTTGATGTGTTTATTGTCATATCAAGGACTACTTGTGTATAGGCAGATAAATCATTTCTTAAAAGTGACTCATTTATAAGCAACTGTAATCAAACTCTACTACTGATATCTATCTGCTTTAAGCAACTTAAGAAAAGAAGGTAAACACAAAATTAAAGAAAAAGAATTATTAAATTAAATAAGTTATTATTTTATACCGTATTCTACCAATTCTACTAATTTAGGTCCCTTTAAAAGTTCTTTCTTTTCTCTTGATTAAATTCAAAAGTAAAAAAAATTTAAACAAACTTTTAAGCAACTGTTATAGACAAATATATGGTAGCATGGAGGAACAAACAAAATAACAATATCATTGGTGAGGTGAAAATAAGACAAGAATCATAAATAACAAAAAAAATTCTTTTGTATCTAAATGTAGATGAGGAAGATCACTTTGAAGGCAGAAGTTGGTAAGGACTGGAATTGATGTGTTTCTTGGGTCAGTTGACCGAGGTCACGGTGATGATGTCAAGAGAGCCTGGAGTAGATTAGTGAAACTTGAGGTTTGCTGTGAACCTGTCTTTGCCAATACAGAGCATGTGAGAAGAATGTCTCTGTGGGTATCGTGTAGGTTTTTGTAAAAGGGTGGGTCTTGAATGGATATATGTGTGTTGGATCGGTTGACCGAAGCCACAGTGGTGATGTCAAGAGCCTTCCAGCCATTGACAGCTCACCTGTTGGTCATGTTCCATTGTCAGTTGTTTATGAGTGACTTTCTTAAAAGCAAATTGGATGGCTCCTGGGACCCTCTTTTTACTTTGACAGAAATGATTGGCTTCTTTGATGTTGCATATTTTGTGGGGATTTGTTTTGTGGGCTGGATGTGATTCTCAGAGCCCCTGCACAGAAGACGACTTTTTTAATTTATTTTTGGCTTTGCTTCCTTAGCACTCACATTCAATGAATATGTACAATGAAATGGAAAGAGATCTAATTTGCAGCAGAGTTTGACACAATTACTAAGTCTTGTGTAAAATGTAAACAGCCGAAGTACTGATCAAAATTCTAAGTTGCTTATAAAAAACAAAGTATAGTTCCTCTATATTGATTTTATTTACAGCATGTCTCTTCAGCATGTAGGAAATCATTCCTTTTCGTTATTATTAGGTTGGTGCAAAAATAATGATGTAATAATGTTGTTCTTTGACGTTATTACGTCATTATTTTTGCACCAACCTAATATCTCTGAATTGGCATGACTTCTTGTGAAAGACTGGAGTTATATTCTTTTGCCTTATCTGTGATTTAAAGTTACAGGGTTGTACTTCTAGACAGGAGGCATGGTGGAGTAATGGATAGCAGCTCGGATTGCAAAATTGGAGACCCGAGTTTGAATTCCAGTCAGATCCATTACATTCACTTAGAAAGTAATACCCTTGTGGAAGGTATGAATCCTCTTTTTCTCCCTCCAGCTATGGGTAAATAGCAGGACAGACTGGGTTCTATAGCCTTTGATGGCAACTGGTCTACCGCAGAAAGAAATGGCAACCTACTGTGAGAAATAATCTGCCTCGTCAGTCATGTATCAAAAGATACATGATTGCCTAAGTGTGTATCCTGTATGGCATATAACTGACTGAAATTCACTTGCATGCTAATAGCCTTGGAAAAGGTATGAATCCACCTCTTCTCCCCCCAGCTATGGGCAAATAGCAGAACAAAGAGGGTTCTATAGCCTTGGATGGCAGCTGGTCTACTGCAGAAAGAAAGTGGGAAAAGAATCTGCCTCGTCAGTCATGTATCAAAAGATACATGATCACCTAAGTGTGTATCACACATGGCGCATAACTGACTTTTAGAGTGGCTGTCATCCAAGGCTATCCTGTTATTCAACCCATAGCTGAACAGAGAAGGAATAAATTTATGCAAGGGCATATGTATGGTATGAATGGAAATGATTAGGCCTGGATTTGAACTTGGTCTTCTGGTACCATTTTTCTGGTTGCTAACCATTATGCTATCTACATATACTTTGTAGTGTTGTAACTAGTTTCAAAAAATCCCCACAAAACCTAGACATCTTCATTGTCTTTGAGAAGAGAGGCTGGGAAGTTTTATGAGTAACTAAATCTTGATATACAGCAGCTATAACTGAATCTCCTTTGGCCAAGGTTCTGGTGAGGGAATTATTGCTCATTAATAAATCATGTCTTTCACCAGAAAATAATCTTTTATTGAATGTCATTCATTTCATCTCTTCATACACTGCCTTGTTTTTCAGACTGTGGAAAAATCATGATGTGAAAAAATTCCACAAGGTGAATATGGCAAACACAGTCTTGTAGATGAATTGTTCAAGAGGATGTGGACCATACAAAGATTGGTAATTGATGGATTTAAGTACTGGCATTGGAATTTGATATAGTTCTTGCCATAAGGTGCAAGCTGTATTAATTGGGATATTGGGAGAGAAATCGAAGTTCAGCTGTTTGTGATGATGCTGTTAGGGCAGCTTAGGAGTTTCCGAAGAAGATATAATGCTTTATTTCATCGTTTGATTGTTTTTGTCTTATTTGCTGACCTGCAGAGGAGTATAACATTGTTATTAGAAATAGTCTGCATAAAGTCGAGAGGTTCTTTATTAATGCATTTGGAGAGGAAAAAGTGAAAATAAAGCTGCAGAAGTAAAGATCAGACAAAATATTTATCGAGACTTATATAGACATTCAGCAAGACTTTTATAGAAGTTTGTATATACAGATGTTTATATCATGAATCTTATATTCAGAATTTTGCAAAGTATCATGAAATACTGAGTAGATTTTTAATTTATTGTATTCTCAAGTTTAATACAGAGATTCATATATGGACATTCAGTGAGTTTTATATTGCAAATATTATACAGAGGTTCATATATAGGCATTCACTGAGTCTTATATAGATTTTTTTATATAGACATTCAGTGAGTCAAGTAAAATTTCTTACATAGCTATTCAGTAAGACTTATATAGAGATTCATATACAGATAATCAGTGAGCCTTATATAGAGATTCATCTACAGATATTCAGTGAGCCTTATATAGAGATTCATATACAGATATTCAGTGAGCTTATATAGAGATTCAATAACAGATAATCAGTGACCTTATATAGAGATTCATATACAGATATTCAGTGAGCAATATATAGAGATTCATCGACAGATAATCAGTGAGCCTTATATAGAGATTCATCTAGAGATATTCAGTGATCCTTATATAGAGATTCATCAAAATATATTCAGTGAGCCTTATATAGAGATTCATCTACAGATATTCAGTGAGCCTTATATAGAGATTCATCTAGGGATATTCAGTGAGCCTTATATAGAGATTCATATACAGATATTCAGTGAGACTTATATAGAGATTCATATACATACATTTAATGAGCCTTATATAGAGATTCATATACAGATAATCAGGGAGCCTTATATAGATTCATCTACAGATATTCAGTGAGCCTTATATAGAGATTCATCTACAGATATTCAGTGAGCCTTATATAGAGATTCATCTACAGATATTCAGTGAGCCTTATATAGAGATTCATCTACAGATATTCAGTGAGCCTTACATAGAGATTCATCTACAGATATTCAGTGAGCCTTATATAGAGATTCATCTACAGATATTCAGTGAGCCTTATATAGAGATTCATATACAGATATTCAGGGAGCCTTACATAGAGATTCATATACAGATATTCAGTGAGACTTCTATAGAGATTCATATAGAGATATTCAGTGAGCCATATATAGAGATTCATATACAGATATTCAGTGAGCCTAATATAGAAATTCATATACAGATATTAAGTGAGCCTTATATAGATATTCATATACATACATTTAATGAGCCTTATATAGAGATTCATATACAGATAATCAGTGAGTCTTATATAGAGATTAATATACAGATAATCAGTGAGCCTTATATAGAGATTCATATATATACATTTAATGAGCCTTATATAGAGATTCATCTACCGATATTCAGTGAGCCTTATATAGAGATTCATCTACATATATTCAGTGAGCCTTATATAGAGATTCATATATATATACATTTAATGAGCCTTATATAGAGATTCATCTACATATATTCAGAGAGCCTAATATAGAGATTCATCTACAAACAATTAGTGAGCCTTATATAGAGATTCATCTACAGATAATTAGTGAGCCTTATATAGAGATTCATATGCATAAATTTAAAGAGCCTTATATAGAGATTCATCTACAGATATTCAGTGAGCCTTATATAGAGATTCATCTACAGACAATTAGTGAGCCTTATATAGAGATTCATATACAGATAATCAGTGAGCATTATATAGAGATTCATATATATACATTTAATGAGCCTTATATAGAGATTCATATACAGATATTCAGTGAGCCTTATATAGAGATTCATCTACAGATATTCAGTGAGCCTTATATAGAGATTCATCTACAGATATTCAGTAAGCCTTATATAGAGATTCATCTATATATATTCAGTGAGCCTTATATAGAGATTCCTCTACAGATATTCAGTGAGCCTTATATCGATATTCATCTACATATATTCAGTGAGCCTTATATAGAGCTTCATATATATACATTTAATGAGATAGAGATTAATATACAGATATTCACTGAGCCTTATATAGAGATTCATATACATAGATTTAATGAGCCTTATATAGAGATTCATCTACATATATTCAGTGAGACTTATATAGAGATTCATATATATACATTTAATGAGCCTTATATAGAGATTCATCTACAGATATTCAGTGAGCCTTATATAGAGATTCATCTACAGATATTCAGTGGGCGTTATATAGAGATTCATATACATACATTTAATGAGCCTTATATAGAGATTCATCTACAGATTTTCAGTGGGCCTTATATAGGTATTCATCTACATATATTCAGTGAGCCTTATATAGAGATTCATATACAGATAATCAATGAGCCTTATATAGAGATTCATCTACAGAGATTCAGTGAGCCTTATATAGAGATTCATCTACATATATTCAGTGAGCCTTATATAGAAATTCATATATATACATTTAATGAGCCTTATATTGAGATTCATATATAGATATTCAGTAAGCCTTATATAGAGATTCATCTACAGATATTCAGTAAGCCTTATATAGAAATTCATATACATACATTTAATGAGCCTTATATAGAGATTCATCTACAGATAATTAGTGAGCCACATATAGAGATTCATATACATACATTTAATGAGACTTATATAGAGATTCATCTACATACATTTAATGAACCTTATATAGAGATTCATATACAGATATTCAGTGAGCCTTATATAGAGATTCATATACAGATATTCAGTGAGCCTAATATAGAAATTCATATACAGATATTAAGTGAGCCTTATATAGATATTCATATACATACATTTAATGAGCCTTATATAGAGATTCGTATACAGATAATCAGTGAGCATTAGAGATTGATATACAGATAATCAGTGAGTCTTATATAGAGATTAATATACAGATAATCAGTGAGCCTTATATAGAAATTCATATATATACATTTATTGAGCCTTATATAGAGATTCATCTACAGATATTCAGTGAGCCTTATATAGAGATTCATCTACATATATTCAGTGAGCCTTATATAGAGATTCATATATATATACATTTAATGAGCCTTATATAGAGATTCATCTACATATATTCAGAGAGCCTAATATAGAGATTCATCTACAAACAATTAGTGAGCCTTATATAGAGATTTATCTACAGATAATTAGTGAGCCTTATATAGAGATTCATATACAGATAATCAGTGAGCCTTATATAGAGATTCATATATATATACATTTAATGAGCCTTATATAGAGATTCATATACAGATATTCAGTGAGCCTTATATAGAGATTCATCTACAGATATTCAGTGAGCCATATATAGAGATTCATCTACAGATATTCAGTGAGCCTTATATAGAGATTCATCTACAGATATTCAGTGAGCCATATATAGAGATTCATATACAGATATTCAGTGAGCCTAATATAGAAATTCATATACAGATATTAAGTGAGCCTTATATAGATATTCATATACATACATTTAATGAGCCTTATATAGAGATTCGTATACAGATAATCAGTGAGCATTAGAGATTGATATACAGATAATCAGTGAGTCTTATATAGAGATTAATATACAGATAATCAGTGAGCCTTATATAGAAATTCATATATATACATTTATTGAGCCTTATATAGAGATTCATCTACAGATATTCAGTGAGCCTTATATAGAGATTCATCTACATATATTCAGTGAGCCTTATATAGAGATTCATATATATATACATTTAATGAGCCTTATATAGAGATTCATCTACATATATTCAGAGCGCCTAATATAGAGATTCATCTACAAACAATTAGTTAGCCTTATATAGAGATTCATCTACATATATTCAGTGAGCCTTATATAGAGATTCATATATATATACATTTAATGAGCCTTATATAGAGATTCATATACAGATATTCAGTGAGCCTTATATAGAGATTCATATACAGATATTCAGTAAGCCTTATATAGAGATTCATATACATACATTTAATGAGACTTATATAGAGATTCATCTACAGATATTCAGTGAGCCTTATACAGATATTCATCTACAGATATTCAGTGAGCCTTATATAGAGATTCATATATATATACATTTAATGAGCCTTATATAGAGATTCATCTACCGATATTCAGTGAGCCTTATATAGAGATTCATCTACATATATTCAGTGAGCCTTATATAGAGATTCATATATATATACATTTAATGAGCCTTATATAGAGATTCAACTACATATATTCAGAGCGCCTAATATAGAGATTCATCTACAAACAATTAGTTAGCCTTATATAGAGATTCATCTACAGATAATTAGTGAGCCTTATATATGAGATTCATATGCATAAATTTAAAGAGCCTTATATAGAGATTCATCTACAGATATTCAGTGAGCCTTATATAGAGATTCATCTACAGACAATTAGTGAGCCTTATATAGAGATTCATATACAGATAATCAGTGAGCATTATATAGAGATTCATATATATACATTTAATGAGCCTTATATAGAGATTCATATACAGATATTCAGTGAGCCTTATATAGAGATTCATCTACAGATATTCAGTGAGCCTTATATAGAGATTCATCTACAGATATTCAGTAAGCCTTATATAGAGATTCATCTATATATATTCAGTGAGCCTTATATAGAGATTCCTCTACAGATATTCAGTGAGCCTTATATCGATATTCATCTACATATATTCAGTGAGCCTTATATAGAGCTTCATATATATACATTTAATGAGATAGAGATTAATATACAGATATTCACTGAGCCTTATATAGAGATTCATATACATAGATTTAATGAGCCTTATATAGAGATTCATCTACATATATTCAGTGAGACTTATATAGAGATTCATATATATACATTTAATGAGCCTTATATAGAGATTCATCTACAGATATTCAGTGAGCCTTATATAGAGATTCATCTACAGATATTCAGTGGGCGTTATATAGAGATTCATATACATACATTTAATGAGACTTATATAGAGATTCATCTACAGATAATTAGTGAGGCTGATATAGAGATTCATATACATACATTTAATGAGCCTTATATAGAGATTCATCTACAGATTTTCAGTGGGCCTTATATAGGTATTCATCTACATATATTCAGTGAGCCTTATATAGAGATTCATATACAGATAATCAATGAGCCTTATATAGAGATTCATCTACAGAGATTCAGTGAGCCTTATATAGAGATTCATCTACATATATTCAGTGAGCCTTATATAGAAATTCATATATATACATTTAATGAGCCTTATATTGAGATTCATATATAGATATTCAGTAAGCCTTATATAGAGATTCATCTACAGATATTCAGTAAGCCTTATATAGAAATTCATATACATACATTTAATGAGCCTTATATAGAGATTCATCTACAGATAATTAGTGAGCCACATATAGAGATTCATATACATACATTTAATGAGACTTATATAGAGATTCATCTACAAACAATTAGTGAGCCTTATATAGAGATTCATATACATACATTTAATGAACCTTATATAGAGATTCATATACAGATATTCAGTGAGCCTTATATAGAGATTCATATACAGATATTCAGTGAGCCTTATATAGAGATTCATCTACAGATATTCCGTGAGCCTTATATAGAGATTCATCTACAGATATTCAGGGAGCCTTATATAGAGATTCATCTACATATATTCAGTGAGCCTTATATAGAGATTCATATATATACATCTAATGAGCCTTATATAGAGATTCATATATAGATATTCAGTAAGCCTTATATAGAAATTCATATACATACATTTAATGAGCCTTATATAGAGATTCATTTACAGATAATTAGTGCGCGACATATAGAGATTCATATACATACATTTAATGAGACTTATATAGAGATTCATCTACAGACAATTAGTGAGCCTTATATAGAGATTCATATACATACATTTAATGAACCTTATATAGAGATTCATATACAGAAATTCAGTGAGCCTTATATAGAGATTCATCTACATATATTCAGTGAGCCTTATATAGAGATTCATATATATACATTTAATGAACCCTATATAGAGATTCATATAAAGATAATCAATGCGCCTTATATAGAGATTCATCTACAGATATTCAGAGAGCCTCATATAGAGTCATCTACAGATATTCAGGGAGCTTTATATAGAGATTCATAGACAGATATTCAGTGAGCCTTATATAGAGATTCATATACATACATTTAATGCACCTTATATAGAGATTCATCTACACATATTCAGTCAGCCTTATATAGAGATTCATATATATACGTGTAATGAGGCTTATATATAGAGATTCATATACAGATATTCAGTGAGCCTTATATAGAGATTGAAATATATACATTTAATGAGCCTTATATAGAGATACATATAAATACATTTAATGAGCCTCATATAGAGATTCAAATACAGATATTCAGTGAGCCATATATAAATATTCATTTCCAGATATTCAGTGAGCCTTATATAGAGATTCATCTACAGAGATTCAGTGAGCCTTATATAGAGATTAATATATATACATTTAATGAGCCTTATATGGAGATTCATATACAGATAATCAGTGAGCCTTATATATACATTCATTTCCAGATATTCAGTGAGCCTTATATAGAGATTCATATACATACATTTAATGAGCCTTATATAGAGATTCATCTACAGATATTCAGTGAACCTTATATAGAGATTTATATATATACATTTA
This sequence comes from Acanthosepion lycidas, assembly GCA_963932145.1. Lineage (NCBI taxonomy): Eukaryota > Metazoa > Mollusca > Cephalopoda > Sepiida > Sepiidae > Acanthosepion > Acanthosepion lycidas. The sequence goes on from OZ010586.1 coordinate 28,537,407, forward strand.
ATGAGCGTTTTATAGAGATTCATATATATACATTTAATGAGCCTTATATAGAGATTAATCTACAGATATTCAGTAAGTCTTATATAGAGATTCATCTACAGATATTTGGTAAGCCTCATATAGCAAATCATATACATACATTTAATGAGCCGTATATAGAGTTTCATATACAGATAATCAGTGATCCTTATATAGACATTCATCTAAAGATATTCAGTGAGCCTTATATAGAGATTCATCTACAGATATTCTGTGAGCCTTATATAGAGATTCATATATATACATTTAATGCGCCTTATATAGAGATTCATATACAGATATTCAGTAAGCCTTATATAGAGATTCATCTACAGATATTCAGTAAGCCTTATATAGAGATTCATATACATACATTTAATGAGACCTATATAGAGATTCATCTACAGATAATTAGTGAGCCTTATATAGAGATTCATATACATACATTTAATGAACCTTATATAGAGATTCATCTAAAGATATTCAGTGAGCCTTATATAGATATTCATCTACATATATTCAGTGAGCCTTATATAGAGATTCATATATATACATTTAATGAGCCTTATATAGAGATTCATATACATACATTTAATGACTTATATAGAGATTCATCTACAGATATTCAGTGAGCCTTATATAGAGATTCATCTATATATATTCAGTGAGCCTTATATAGAGATTCATATACATACATTTAATGAGCCTTATATATAGATTCATATACAGATATTCAGTGAGCCCTATATAGAGATTCATCAACAGATATTCAGTGAGCCCTATATAGAGATTCATCTACAGATATTCAGTGACCCTTATATAGAGATTCATCTACAGATATTCAGTGAGCCTTATATAGAGATTCATCTACAGATATTCAGTGAGCCTTATATAGAGATTCATATATATACATTTAATGAGCCTTATATAGTGATTCATATACAGATATTCAGTAAGCCTTATATAGAGATTCATATACAGATATTCTGTAAACCTCATATAGAGATTCATATATAGATAATCAGTGATTCTTATATAAAGATTCATCTACAGATATTCATTGAGCCTTATATAGACATTCATATACATACATTTAATGAGCCTTATATAGAGATTCATCTACATATATTCCGTGAGCCTTATATAGCGATTCATTTACAGATATTCAGTGAGCCTCATATAGAGATTCATATATATACATTTAATGAGCCTTATATAGAGATTCATATACATACATTTAATTAGCCTTATATAGAGATTCACCTACATATATTCAGTAAGCCTTATATAGAGATTCATATACAGATATTCTGTAAACCTCATATAGAGATTCATATATAGATAATCAGTGATTCTTATATAAAGATTCATCTACAGATATTCAGTGAGCCTTATATAGACATTCATATACATACATTTAATGAGCCTTATATAGAGATTCATCTACATATATTCCGTGAGCCTTATATAGCGATTCATTTACAGATATTCAGTGAGCCTCATATAGAGATTCATATATATACATTTAATGAGCCTTATATAGAGATTCATATACATACATTTAATTAGCCTTATATAGAGATTCACCTACATATATTCAATGAGCCTTATATGGAGATTCATATATATACATTTAATGAGCCTTATATAGAGATTCATATACAGATATTCACTAAGCCTTATATAGAGATTCATCTACAGATATTCAGTAAGCCTTATATAGAGATTAATATATATACATTTAATGAGCCTTATATGGAGATTCATATACAGATAATCAGTGAGCCTCATATAGACATTCATTTCCAGATATTCAGTGAGCCTTATATAGAGATTCATATACATACATTTAATGAGCCTTATATAGAGATTCATATACATACATTTAATGAGACTTATATAGAGATTCATCTACAGATATTCAGTGAGCCTTATATAGAGATTCATATATATACATTTAATGAGCCTTATATAGAGATTCATATATATACATTTAATGAGCCTTATATAGAGATTAATCTACAGGTATTCAGTAAGCCTTATATAGAGATTCATCTACAGATATTCAGTAAGGCTTATATAGAGATTCATCTATATATATTCAGTGAGCCTTATATAGAAATTCATATTCATACATTTAATGAGCCTTATATAGAGATTAATCTACAGATATTCAGTAAGCCTTATATAGAGATTCATCTACAGATATTCGGTAAGCCTCATATAGCGAATCATATACATACATTTAATGAGCCGTATATAGAGTTTCATACACAGATAATCAGTGAGCCTTATATAGACATTCATCTAAAGATATTCAGTGAGCCTTATATAGAGATTCATCTACAGATAATTAGTGAGCCTTATATAGAGATTCATATGCATACATTTAATGAGCCTTATATAGAGATTCATCTACAGATATTCAGTGAGCCTTATATAGAGATTCATCTACAGATATTCTGTAAACCTCATAGAGATTCATATACAGATAATCAGTGATTCTTATATAAAGATTCATCTACAGATATTCATTGAGCCTTATATAGACATTCATATACATACATTTAATGAGCCTTATATAGAGATTCATATACAGATATTCAGTGAGCCTTATATAGAGATTCATATATATACATTTAATGAGCCTTATATAGAGATTCATATACATACATTTAATTAGCCTTATATAGAGATTCACCTACATATATTCAATGAGCCTTATATGGAGATTCATATATATACATTTAATGAGCCTTATATAAAGATTCATATACAGATATTCACTAAGCCTTATATAGAGATTCATCTACAGATATTCAGTAAGCCTTATATAGAGATTCATATACATACATTTAATGAGCCTTATATAGAGATTCATATGCATACATTTAATAGCCTTATATAGAGATTCATATACAGATAATCACTAAGCCTTATATAGAGATTCATATACAGATATTCAGTGAGCCTTATATAGAGATTCATATATATACATTCAATGAGCTTTATATAGAGATTCATATACGGATATTCAGTAAGTCTTATATAGAGATTCATCTACGGATATTTAGTGAGCCTTATATAGAGTTTCATCTACAGATATTCAGGGAGCCTTATATAGAGATTCATAATATATACATTTAATAGCCTTATATAGAGATTCATATACAGATATTCACTAAGCCTTATATAGAGATTCATATACAGATATTCAGTGTGCCTTATATAGAGATTGATATACATACATTTAATGAGCCTTATATAGAGTTTCATCTACAGATATTCAGTAAGCCATATATAGAGATTCATCTACATATATTCAGTGAGCCTTATATAGAGATTCATATACATACATTTAATGAGCCTTATATAGAAATTCATTTACATATATTCAGTGAGCCTTATACAGAGATTCATCTACATATATTCAGTGAGCCTTATATAGAGTTTCATATACATATATTCAGTGAGCCTTATATAGAGATTCATATACATATATTCAGTGAACCTTATATAGAGATTCATCTACATATATTCAGTGAGCCTTACATAGAGATCCATTTACAGATATTCAGTGAGCCTTATATAGAGATTCATCTAGATATTCATTAAGCTTTATATAGAGATTCATATATATACGTGTAATGAGGCTTATATAGAGATTCATATACATACATTTAATGAGCCTTATATAGAGATTCATATACATACATTTAATGATCCCTATATAGAGATTCATCTACAGATATTCAGTGAGCCTTATATAGAGATTCATCTACATATATTCAGTGAGCCTTATATAGAGATTCCTCTACATATATTCAGTGAGCCTTATATAGAGATTCATATATATACATTTAATGAGCCTTATATAGAGATTCACCTAGATATTGTGTAAGCCTTATATAGAGATTCATATATATACATTTAATGACCCTTATATAGAGATTCATCTACAGATATTCAGTGAGCCTTATATAGAGATTCATCTACAGATATTCAGTGAGCCTTATATAGAGATTCATATATATACATTTAATGAGCCTTATATAGAGATTCACCTAGATATTGTGTAAGCCTTATATAGAGATTCATATATATACATTTAATGACCCTTATATAGAGATTCATCTACAGATATTCAGTGAGCCTTATATAGAGATTCATCTACAGATATTCAGTGAGCCTTATATAGAGATTCATATATATACATTTAATGAGCCTTATATAGAGATTCATCTAGATATTCAGTAAGCCTTATATAGAGTTTCATATACATATATTCAGTGAGCCTTATATAGAGATTCATATATATACATTTAATGAGCCTTATATAGAGATTCATCTACATATATTCAGTGAGCCTTATATAGAGATTCATATACATATATTCAGTGAGCCTTATATAGAGATTCATCTACATATATTCAGTGAGCCTTATATAGAGATTCATCTACATATATTCAGTGAGCCTTATATAGAGATTCATATATATACATTTAATGAGCCTTATATAGAGATTCATCTTGATATTTAGTAAGCCTTATATAGAGATTCATATATATACATTTAATGAGCCTTATATAGAGATTCATCTACAGATATTCAGTGACCCTTATATAGAGATTCATCTACATATATTCAGTGAGCCTTATATAGAGATTCATCTACATATATTTAATGACCCTTATATAGATTTATATATAGACATTCAATGAACCTTATACAGATTCATATATTGTTATTCAGTGTATCCTATGGATATTTGAGTCTTTATAGACCTTGGTAAAAACATTCAGTTGGCTATATATATTGATTCATATACATTAATTTAATGAACCTTCTATAGAAATTATTTCATAGGGATTCAGTGAATTTTATATAGGGAATCTTATAATCATATATTTATATACAGTGAATCTTTTAGAGAGAATCATGTATAGGCGTTAATTGAGTTTTATATAGCAAATATTATATAGAGTTCATTACATATATATTCAGTGAGTCATATAGATTTTTATACAGACATTTGGGTCGTCTTATATAGTGAGTCTCCTATAGAGTTTCATATACAGACATCCAGTGAATCATATACAGTTTCAGTGAGCCTTATACAGATTCATATATAGACATTCAGTGAGCCTTATTGTTGCAACCTAGTGAATGTTAATGAATAGAATATTTGCATGAAGGTTGGTAATGAATGATAATACTTAGGACAAGAACAACACATATAAGTTTTGCCAGTGGCAAGTAGAAGAAGTAGTCAACTGCTAGAAGTAATCCAAGTGAATTCCACAATGAATCTAACTGTAGACCAACATACAGTATTTACTACTGTAAATATGGGAATGGGGGCAAACCATTATCTGTAGGTATGCGACAACACTTATGAAGATTCACATGGATATTTGACAGCTGCCACTTGATATCCAGCAATACCATTGCTTGATCCAGCCTCAAATATTGGTAGTGAGATTTGACTTTTTAGTTTTGCTATGGTCTTACATTCTCTTGCACAGATGTGGCAACATTGGTGGGCATTTGATGTAGTTGTTACATAAATGCCACATAACATATAATGTATGTCTTCTCTTTGCTACTTAGTTGTCAACCAACTCATTGGGTATGAGATATAGCTATATATATATATATATATATATATATATATAAGCTATATCTCATGGCCAATGAGTTGGGTGACCAATGAAACTCAAGTTGCACATCAAATGTAGGTATGTGTGTATTTATTAAAATATATTTGTTAGCTCTGTCTTATCACATCGAGCACTATTATGTCTACACTGCTTGACTAAATTTGGTAATATCTGTTGGTTAGCTTGCAAATGGTCTGATACACAAGTAGACTCGTGTACACTGAGTCATTTAATGGAGAGATATATGGGTGAATAGTCCACTCATGCAAATGTGTTGGGCAGGTCCATTCCAGCAAAGTGGACTAACCCACCTGCTGCATCAGGTACTCTCCTATAAATGAGGTAGAATTAGCTGGCTCGCCTTTACAAGGAGATACAAGAAGGTAGACATGTTAGCAGGTAAGTCATTTGACTTCTACAATATCTACTTATCTCATTTACCTAACCCTCTTGAAATATATATATATGAGAGACAGTGAGGCATACATATACAATCTTATTTAGATTATTAGTCTTAAGTTTTCCTGATTTTTAAAAATATTTATGAAAGGATTTAAGCAGATATTTGCATGCTTAATATACAGGTTGTATGACACTGGATGAGAGGATAAAACAACACGTGTCTGGTAAGATCAGGAATCACACCTTGAGTTCAAATGTACTTTATCCCAAATACCTATGGATCCTCAATTTGTGAGCACCTTTTAAATAACCATAAGTGTGCCCCTGAATTCAGTGTTGACTGGCTTACTGTTTTGTCCTGGTTGCACTCTTTATTTCATCTTAAAGTATTGGAGTCACTGTATATAAAGTCACGCCAACCATCACTGTAAACAGCGTGATTGTGTGCTTGGGCTTGCTATCATTAATCTCTAGTACTCCCTATTCCTCTCTTTTTTTCTGGGCCCTCATTAATAATTTGCTAATTATATTTATTGTATTTTACCTTTTTAAGAATCTCCTGATTGAAAACTATGAAAAGCAGGAGCAAAACTGGTTAGTTTTCTCCTTTCTTTCATTTCTTTTTTCTATCATCCATTTTTAATTATGCTAAATAATATTCAGTTTAAAGTTTTCATAACAACGTTTTACATTTTTATATATCTATATATATATATTACAATGTCTCATGTAAATTTTAAAGATGCATTAACTCACTAATCACTCAATGAATGTTATGATCCATATTTTTAAAAAATTATAAACTGTATTAGGTCTTACTTAAATATGCAAGTACTTTCAACACTTCCTCTGGTCATCATCAGGCATGGAAACCATTTTGTTTTTGGCAAAATTCAGGATTTGGATTATATTTTTTCATCTCAGATGCTACCAGAATTTTACCAAAAGCAAAATAGTTTCCATGCCTGATGATGACCGGAGGAACCATCGGAAGTACCTACATATTTAAGGAAGACCTAGTACAGTTTATAATTTTAAAAAACATGGATCATAACATTCATCGAAAAATTAGTGGGTTTATACTAAGTTTAGTTAGTGAAGGGATTTCACCATTTTATATCATTAACTTTACTAATTTACTTTTATTTGATTATGTATATATGTGTGTGTGTGTGTGTGCGTGTGTATGCTTTTCCACAGTTTATATATGTGTGTGTATGTATGTATGTATGTAAAAACAAAGAGAAAAAGAAATGGGGAGGCTGATTATCGTCTTCCATACCAAGTAATGAACTCATTTTTAATGCCACAATTTTATTCTAAAATTCATGAAAACTAAAAGCCAAAATACATCAAGCATTTTTAATGGACAATCCAAAAAGAAAAAAAAAAGAGACATGAAATCTGAATCACAATGAAAAAATAACTTTGTAATATTCAACCACTGAAGCAAAGGTTATTCAGAATATCTGAATTGTGAAAATTTGTGTTTATTGTCTTCACTCTGGGAAAACTGTTGCTATGGTTACACAACACATGATTCCTTTGAGCACTGTTAAATATTTAAAAAATATCATTTACTAAATTTCTCAGGTACTTTTTAGGTGCTGAATTTACATTAGAAATGTGCAGATTGTAAATTAAAAATTAAAGTTAATTTTATAAAAGAAATATAAAGCACAAGACCAAATGTTGGCACATCAAAATCCAAAGAAAAAATCTGCAATATTATTGGTCCTGATCTGGTACCTCAGCTCCAGTCACTTTCTCACTGCTGTAACATAACTTCCTTGTGCCTTTTCTGAAAATATTTTCATGGCAATTGTTTGGATGAGCTTTCCTATTGGGTGTCTTAACTTCACAGCAGGGCCAGTGCAAGGGTCATATACCCCACTACTTGAATCTATGATATAGAGCTTCACTACTCTATTACATCTCCATTTTCATAAGGTACTATTCATATAAAATACAAATTTTATTGTAACCTAATTATGTACAATAATGGATGATATGCAAAATAGGTGAACAATTCAACTAGAAAAATTGAAAATAAATCCAATGTATCTAATTATAAATTAGAGACATGTCATAATAGATCATCCATCTTAAATAAACCAACAAAATGTTGTGGAAATTTTTAACAATAATTTAATAATTTTCTTGTTAAAAAGTTGAATAATTTTAACAAAGTCAGCATTATGGAAAAAAAAATAATAATGATTTTTATATAGCGTTTTTTCAAGACTTAGCATGAGCAAAACAAATTCACTTGATTTGGACAAAAAAAAAAAAAAAGACAAGCTCAGAATGATGTCAAAATCAGCCAAAGTTTTTTGTCCCATAATTTTCAGTTTCTGCTTAGTTTAATTTATAGCATATATAAATGTAGGTAGAAAAAAAGCAAATGCTGATAAGATAGCATGAGTTACAAAACACTGCCAGCAGTCCCCAATCAGGCTTGGTCGGTAGGGTATAAGGGTAGTACATGCCAGCTCTGCTTCATAGATCTAAGTAGAGTTAGTAGATTGGTTGTTAGGTTTCATCATTTTCCTGTTGGAATTGCTTGATGTTACCATAAGTTCTATTCTAATAGTCTCTTCTATTGTTCGTTACACCTGTAGAACTCTCTTCCATCTTCTTGTTTTCCCATCAACTACAATCTACAAAATATTTAAATGCAATGACAGTCATCAACTTCTGTCTCTGGGAATCCTGTTCTTTTTATTGTTATTTCGATACAGTAATATCTTCCCAATTTTCATCACTCAATTGTTTTTTTTCATCTGCAGTATCCCCTTATAGCTTAGTAGCTATATCACCTTGTGAAATTATTTCTAAAAAAAAAATAATAATGATTAAATAAGCTAACAGTTCTGTAAAATACCTGTTCTGTAACATATACCAGGTGTAACAGAAAAATTGTTCAAATCATGCAACAACAAATTTGTCTGTTAGATTAAACTTTGAACCATTTTATCTTAAAAATGATTAATGACATTTTTCTGGAATTCACCAAGGTTTTTATAAAACTATTGGACTCTACTTTTAAACAATAAGAATGTATTTAGCTTTAAGTTTAAAGGTTGATCCCTCTTCCTGTCGTGACCTCCTGATCCAGCTTTCCTCTCTACTGTTCCCTCTTTTTTAAACTTATTCACTGTTCTTTTGATGGTTCTTGAATGGACTTTGAAGATGGAAGCCAGAATATGGATGTTGGTACCATTACTAAAGGCCTGAATTGCTCAGTTGGGAAGACATAGTAGAGCTGACACAAAACAATCTTAACCTATTCTCTTTCTAGCTGAATAATTCAAAGGGATTTTCAGTGATTCTTATAATAAATGGTGTCAAGATAGCTAACACTCTTATCTGAAAACCTAGAAAAAAGAAACTCAGTTTAGTATGTTTTTTAGATATTAAACATTCTTTGGGATGGACAATAATCCCAAGCTGTTACATGATTTGGATGATTTTGCTGTTACAGCTGATATATCTAGAAGCTCTAGAAATTCCATCTAGATTTAGGTATGTCTAAAAATTATAGAAAGTAGATAAATCTAGAAATTCATAATGAAAAATATGTATCTTGTTCTATATAAATGGTAAATTTTCAAATAAATTTCAACAGTAAAGCAAACATGTGTAAAAAAAATCACCAAAAGGAACCTATCACAGATTTATGATAAGTAGTAAAGGAAAGCAAAAAGGAAGGATTAACCAACGAATGTAAAAAGATACCAGAGAGTAAGTAAGATTAGTTAGCAGACAATTACAAATGTAGAGAGTTAAAACATACCACAAAACTTGTGGCCTTCTGCCAAACTAAGTTTAATACATATCAATAAGTATCTTGGAAAATACAGTGAAAGTTTCTTTTTATTTTTACCCAATACAAGGCCTAACTATCACTCAAGGTAGAGAGTTACTAAATTGTGAGGGCATGTAGCGAGGAAACAAAAATTGTGTATTATGAGGATATTGTTATACCACACTGCAATTAGATATCTTTCTGATTCACTCAACATACCGGCCAGATGTGGGCACTAGGAAAGTAAAACCCAAAATAAAAAAAGTCATTTTCTGCACAGTGACTCTGAGCATAACATCCGGTTCAGAAAACAAATCCCTGCAAAAATCTAAATTACAATAGCCAATCATGTATGTTGCTGGCAGCTACCAGATTTTCTTAAAAGAAAGCTTCTCATAAACAACTGACACAATCCTAGTCCAACAGGTCAGCTGTTGACAATGGCATCAGCTCTCATCATTATCACCATGACTGCTGTCAATCCAGTGTAATGCCAACTAGATTACTGACTGCAACAAGTCTTTACATTGAGAATGTGGCTGACAGGCCAACTGTCATCACCAGACCTCTCTTGACATCACCACCATCATTTCTAATGGTTCAATCAAGCTTCACTATCAAACTCCAAACCTCTCTCGTCATCACCAATGTGACCTCGGTTAACCAGCACACCTTACCAGGCCTTACCACAAATCAACCTTGCATATGACACCCCACTAATACTACCACTGATTCATGAACCCACTGCAGGCCTCCATCATCATCGTCACTGTGACCTCGGCCAACAACCTTCTACCCACACTTACCAACAACACCCTTACACCTAATCACTTTCCTTCCTAATGGCAATTAAAGAATGACATATCAACAAGTTTGTCACTGCTTAGGTCGAGGAATGTCATCTAGTCCTTATTTAGTACTGCTTAATGACTGATTGTGCGTCTCCACTGACTGCAAGTATACACTGCCCAGCCCAGGGATTGAACTTGCATTTACTGAGCAGTATTAAATAAAAATAAGAACTAAACCATATCTCTAGACATGAGCAGTGGAATGGGAACAATCAACCCCCATAGATTAAATAAAGGGTTCAGTTCAGAATTCCCTGTAGGTTACCCAGATTGATATACACCTGAGGAAGGCTGGAGGGGATAACAGATGAAACATTGTGTCAACAATAACAAAGATGAGGACAATAGTCCAAATATAAATACTGTAAATAATGACACTATTTATATTATTCAGACTATTGTCCTCATCTTTGTTGCCATAAATATTACAATGTTTCAGCCATTGTACACTCCAGTCTTCTTCAGGTGGTTGGAATGTCAAACTGAACCCTTTATTTTGCTCACTGGGGTAGACTTTATCCACTGTGCCATGGGTGTCCTCGAGGACACATGGCACAATAGATGAAGGTGTTAGTTAGATCCAGTGACAGGGCCCAAAGAGTGTGAGTTCAATACCTTGTTAAGGCGGTGGATTACTTGGAGAGGGGAATTAACAGGAAATTACTGATAACTGACAACCATTAGACCTGGCACGTGAAACTAGATCAGTCTACCTCAGTGAGCAAAATAAAGGGTTCAGTTTGACATTCCAACCACCTGAAGAAGGCTGGAGCCTTGTGATAAATATGAGGACAATAGTCCGAATAATGTAAATAGTGCACATAATACCTCATCTCAGGAATATAGACAGATATTGTAAATAATAATGACTCCTAATCCCTGAAATTCAGACACAAGCTGTTATTGTTTAAATGGGAAGCAGTGATATCACCATTCCTGATCCTTTTAATCTATTTTTTTTTATTCATTTCATATTTTTATATTTTATTAAAAAAAAAAAAAAAAAAAAAAAAAAACCTGGCAAAATTAAAAGGGGGCAAAAAAAGAACACATTTTTGCTAGTTCACAAAATGACAAAAGAATTGGTATTACACAGTTCTTGCCCTACCAAATTTAAAACATATTACACAATTTCATAAAATATTTTTCAATATTTATCAATTTGAGGAGGTGGGATATTATAGGAAATAAACCCTATTTCCAACACAATTATATACCCACATACAAACCATATAAAATCATGCCTGAACTTTATTTTCCACCCAATGTAACAATATTTACAAACATGCTGAAAAGATTCCACAATACAACAAACTGTTTAAATCAAAATATCTATTAGTTAAAAACTAACTTCACCATGTGAAATATTTGATCAGTCAGAGAAAACTATTTTTTTCAAGCCTGCTTTCATGAAAAAATTTCTTATAAGAACCCACAGATTTCAACTTTGAAATAGCAGAAAAATGTTTGTCTCCAAGCCAAACAGTATTGATGTCATTGCCTCAAAGCTGATAATTCTACATAGCTTTTTCTTCCCTACAGCATGTGCTGAAAGAAATATATGTTGGTGACTTTAAAATAAATCAGCTATAACAACAAAGATGGACAGTAAATCCTCTCTAATGATAAGTGTCTTTTTTTAACCACAGCTTTTTCTGTGGAAAACTATTGGAGTTTTTTCTAAATGACACCTTTTTCAGTGTACAAACTACCCCAAAACTAATTCAAGTAAAGATTATTTTTACTCATTTTTGACTCTTTTGAATTCATATACATATGTTTGTAAATACCCATTTTATTTAACAGGCATCCCCATATTTTCATGATTTGTATTTTATTACTGTTTGGAATTCGGATGATCAGATTTTTTTACATAAAAATCCTAGATGATGGAATTTCCTACAAGTCATCCAGTTCTCACTTCTTGTTCATCAGAGCTCAATTGAGGAAAGTAAAAATTTTTTGTGCACAGTGACTGAGAAGAAACAAGGGATTTTTGATAGGCCTAATTATAATTTGTTAGTAAAAATATACTATTGATATATGTGTATATTCTTTTTCATGTTTGATTTTTAGTTGGTTGTACACAAAAATTTTTTTACTTTTCTTGATCGAGTTCTAGTGAGTGTGGAGTGATAACCGGTTGGCTCATTCTATTGTTCTCTTAATTTTTGTATGGCTTCAAATTTTGTAATGCCAATTACTGTAGTTTTTTTTCCTTTTTGTCACTTTTAATCTTGTCTTTCTATTGTGATAATTAATTTTTTTTTTTTTTCCAAAGAAATGGAATCCATGCAAATGGTTAAATTGAGATTTTCAAATTGTTTGCATGACGACTGAAAGAAATGTGTAATACATTCTTCTTGGAGTCTTAATCACACTGAGCAATTTTTATTCCCTTTTACTTTGTAAACTTTCCAATTCTTTTGGTATTAATTCTTTTTTTTTTTTTTCCTTACCTTCCTCTTTCTTTTCCATTATGAGACAAAAGGAGGAAAGGAAATCATTGACTAAACTTAGTAATTTTAGAGAAGGAAAATAAAATAAGTCCCTCAAGCTGCCATGATAAAGCAGAAACTATAAAATCTTCTCTTTCACTTATTCTGCTGACAATTTAGGCAGGCTGACTGGCAACATATCTCTTATCAGAGTAATCACCTTATCATCTTAATACAAACTTCTTTCCATTTTGGGGTCATTACAACAATTTTTAAGTGCTTTGTCTCTTCCTTTTGAAGAAAATTGTCAGAGATTATATTAGGCTGGTGCAAAAATAATGTCGGTTTTTGACGTTAAAAATACGTAAAAAACCGACATTATTTTTGCACCAACCTAATACTAATTTCAAGAATAGCGTGGAAAAATGGGGAAATCAAAAATGATTGAATTACAGGCCAAGCAAAGTGACTCTAATTTATAGGAATAGATAGGCCCACCTATCATCTGGTCTGCACTTCTTCCATGTCTATTGAACAAGAGTAGAGTTTCTTCCCTTGTTTCCAGATCAGAATATGGTTTGATGGTTCTCTTTCTTCTACCAGGCAATAATAATTTAACTGTGTTAACTTTTTGGTGATCAGACTAACCAGTGGCTGTGACTTTCCATTATGAGGGTACCGGGTTGGCAGTTTGCTGGCTGCTGCTTCCGATTGGTCGTTAGGAACCTGAACTTTTTGGTAGTGCTTTGAGAGGCTGCTCTGATCAACAGTCACCTAATATTGGGATATCTGTAGTGCCATGTCATGCATGGGTAGGTGTCCCTGCATATATTTCTGGTGGGCAACCCTGAGGCCATATTATGCTCTGCTCTCAGCCATGCACTGGCTGGTCCATATTGCCATTGACGACAGATAGAAAAAAGACAACCATAATTGTTACTATCTCCTCAAATCAAATCTCATAAAAATTACAACGAAAAGAAATACAACTAAACCAGCAAACAAAAATCCACCTACCCCCATCAAATTTAATATTTGTGGTATCCATCCCAACTTTTACAGTGTAGAATCTTTTCTCCTGGAACAGTAGCTATATATCTTCTCCCTTTGTGAAAACAACTTGAATTCTCCTATTGCTTCCAATGAATTTTTGGTTGCAGGTTACCTTCCACTTTGCCAAAGAGAGTCCAGCAATCTCATGCATGACCTTGGTGTATACATCCGAGATAATCTTCCAACATCCAGGGAATTGTCTCTCAAGATTTAAGACTACTCATTCATGTACTTCTGTCTTTCATGACTAAACTCAGTCAGCTATCTCTTTTTCCTTTATTGCTCCCCCTCTTAACCAGGACTGCAGTGTATTAGCTGGCAGTGTAGGTAAGGTACATTCTCTCCATCCATCTGTGCACATCTTTGTCTTCAGCAACTTTAATGCTCACAATGACATGTGGCTGAAACATTCCTTGTTTACCAAGAGAATGAGGCACTGCAAAGCCCCTAACAACTTTGGCTGTTGTAATTAATGGTGGCTCTGTAAAAGAGTATTAAGTGCAAGGTCACTATGCCCCACCTCCTCTTCAATCAGTTTGAAATGTTATCCTCCTCTGCTGATAAAGCTGAATGCTTTGCCCGTAAATTCTCCTTAAACTCTACTCTTGACTCATCTGGAATATCTCTGCCTAACTTTCCACTTAGAACTGATTTTCTGCTGAGTGATATGCATATAAGCCCTTACATGGTTTCTGCTATCATCTCTAACTTTGATACCCAGAAACCATGTGGACCTGATGGCATCACTGTTATTGTCATCCAGAAGTGTACTCCTGAACTAGCTCCTGTTCTCTCTAAACTATATAATAAATACCTCACTGCCTCCTGCTTTCTGGAAGTCATTGTCTGTTGTACGAGTATTTAAGAACTCTGGTGAACTGTCTGACCCTTCCAACTATCAGCCTTCTGCCTCCGTTTGGGAAACTCCAACAGGACCTAATCAATACTGAATTAGTTAATCTCTCATCACAGGGCCTTTTCTCAGAAAAAGCAATATGGCTTTTGTTTCTCCAGGTCAATCATTGTTGTATTGAAGATAATTGGGGAAAGAGCACATCATGCATGGTACGTAGACTTTATGAATTTAAGCACAGTACTAGACTGGCATTGAAAATTTAATCAGTTTACAGTTGAACTGGCTAGATGTACTAGTAAATTCTATGCTAACAGCTTTTTTTCTCCTACTTCTTGCTTGTGGAACTCCTTTCCAGCAAACTTTAATCTGCAAAAATTTAAAAGCAATGTCAATTGCTATTTACTGTTCTTCTATTTCTATTTCTACTGATTATTAATGTTTCTGTCCCTAATTCTTCCATATCCTGTAACCCATTGTCTTAGTGGCTTTACTGCCTTGCATGGGGTGATACCAATTTAAAAAAAAAAAAAAGATAAAATCTTAAGGCAGGAATATTTAATTCTTCTTCTATGTGCCATGTCACTTCAGGACATTGGGAATTATGGCTCTCCACAATTTCCTGTCTTTTGTCACTCTTAACAAATTTTGTCTTTTTGCTATCTGTACTAAAATTTGTTCCGCCAACCATTCCCTCAAATTTGCTAGGCAGATTATACATTGTTTTCCACCTTGTGGTGGGGGATATTTAATCCCCCACCACGAGGGATGTATGAGGCATAAGGCCAAGTTTACCATAGGTTCTCCGAGCACATAGACTCAGCCAAAAATATTCCCTTAGAACCTGCATAAACGGGTTCAGAGCCTGTCTACCTCCCTGGATGAAACTTTGCTCTTCGACTTTGCTTGTCGAGGGTTCCTCTCTGCTCAAGGCAGAGAGTTCGACAGATGAACAATCTATGTGACTGTTGCCTGTGGACTGTTGTTTCTGTCAAGTTGAGGTCTTTTTATATGCCAGATCAGTTTTATAACAGTTGCTCTTCCTGGAAGGTGAAGTTTCTTCTCCTGGTTGTTTTTTAAAACATGGTAGTGCCAATAGGATATGACACCTACAATGTCTTGGGAGTATAAAATTTTCCAAGCATTCTTTACTCATTATGTGACCTAGAAATTCCAACTTTCTATTCCTGATGTTGAGTATAAGTGTCTTTTGCTTCCATTTTCTCTGAAACTAGGTATTCTCAGCATCCTTCTGTAGAACCACATTTCAAGTGATTCATATGCTTCAAGTCTCTTCATCTGTAAAGAGACTGTCCAGCATTCACTGACATATTGAAGGACTGATATTACATAGAAGTTTAGTTCTTTGTTTTTACTAAAGTTTTTGTGTTTCTTTATACAATTGCTTAGGTTTTGGAAAGTATCTTTCACTATCCCCAATATAACTTCTGATTTTAATGTCACATTTTTCATCTTTTTAAAAAAAAAAAAAAAAAAATTACCCAGATATCTAAATAGTTGTACTTGTTTTATTTTAGTATTTCCAATTTGGAAGTTGCAAGTCGAGCTGTCCCTTTTGCTAAAAATCATGCATTCTATCTCCTTACAATTGAAGGTTACTCCTTTTTTCTTAGTTTTCTTCACTACCTTCTTGAGGAATTCTTGTAGTTTTTCTTTCTGCTATCAACACTCTGTCATCTGCATATCTTATGTTAAGCATGTGGCTGGTAATAAGGAATCCATGTTGGACTTCTAACCTGTCTGGGTTGAATAAGTCAAGTGAGAAGATATATCCCTGTCTTACACTCCTTTCTATTTTTGTATATTTACTATATTTATTTTATATTTGTATGGAGACAGTAGAGATTCTGGATTATTCTAATATCCTTCCTAAATATATTAAGGTTTCTGAGCAGTTCCAACAGTTCCTCATGTTCTTTATCAAACGCTTTTGCAAGATTCAACAAAAGCAAAATATTAATGTAAAAACTCAAGTCCTGTTCTTATATAACCATGTTAAATTGAGCCTTTCATATGGATGTCCTTCATGGTGCCAAGCTTGTTTGGAAATATCTAAACTGTCAGCTGTACAAAAACCCTTTTTCATATCAATGGTTAAAAATTACTTTGAGTGAATGAAGTCTGCAGGATTTAGTAAGCACCATCCTTCTTCAAACTGCATGGACTGATGTAATAGAATAAGAAAGAACTGTACCAAATAAAAGAATTCACATCACTTGAGGACTTAAAACAACAGCAACAAATAAAATGGATACTGCACGTAACTTGAAGAGAAAACTGTAATGTAAGATATTAATGATCAACTCTACATTGAATAAAACACTTGGAAGGAAACCGCTACATAAATAAGGTAAAAACTGATAACAGTTACTGGAATTGAGAAAACTAAAAGAAAATTCTTTTAATAGAAAGTGATATAATTCTCATCTGAAAGTAGCACTAGCTGCTTAGTCAATGAATACCAAATATTTCCTTCTAAGAAATCGGCTACTGTTAACATTTTTACTCTTTTCACTTATATTAATTTTATTGCTTTCCAGAGACCTTTGCTAGAATATTACAATGAATATTATTTTCATCTACCATGAATAGCTTTCAAATGTTTTCTCAAAGAACATACAATAATTCTTCACATTTATCTTGATACTGTTTTTTTTTTTTAATCAATTCATCGTAGACAAGGTGATAATGCCACAAAGACACAATAGGCTGGTTGGAGTAAAAGAAAAGGAGATGATTTTGGAAGGAACTGGAAATCTAATCTTAAACAGGAATCAAGGATTAAACATCTATTCCTGTGCAAAAGACTGTGGAGGAGGGTGAACTGGGCGATAGGTGTACCTATTTACTCATATTCCAAGGGACTTATTTTACTGTATACAAAATATTGTAGGCTGTAAAATTACAAGTGTTTTCTTATTTCCATTTTCCTTAAAACTTCCTTGTTGCTTGGTTGGTCTTAAATTCTTAATTTCTAGTAACTTCCATCTTATATTAGATGAAAATTGTTTTTTGCTTTAAAAGGTTAATTTTTGATTATTTAGGATGATTCGGATTTTAATTTATAATTTTTTTTTATTTAGATATTTGAAAAAAACTATGAGAATGTGCAAATGGTGTAAAAACTGTAGCACCAAACAAGAACTTGGAGAACCAAGTTTGAATTCTGGTTGTTTTTTTTTTATATTCATTTAGTCACATACCCTTGAGAAAGATATTAATCCATCACCCTCCTCCAATTTATGTGTTAAATAGTATAACTGGAAAATCATTATTTTCAAAGAAATTATTAATGCAATGTTCACTTTCAAAAAATAATCATATAATATCTAAAATATACTTTGGCTTTAAATAATCTGTTAACTATGCTGACTCTTGTGGTGCTACCAAGGATTGAACTCTCCATCCTCAGCTGACGATATTAAACATCTGATCCTAAATGAACATGTTCTAAGCTAGCAGTCAGCAAACAACAGCCCGTGTAGGATGCCAAGCAATTTCCAATGGCATGCAGCCGCAAATGACATCTCTAGGTTCAAACCAATAACTACTTCAATGCAAAGAAGATATTTAGCTGTTTCAAAACTGCTCACTTGTTGGACTCTACTTGTTTCACCTTCTAAGCATACCACTAATAAATACACCAACTAATAGACAAGGAAACCTTTCTATGAACATGAATCTTTTATTAATACTAAGACCATGCAAGGGCAAGTCCCCCATTAATAATAAAAACTTTAAAAAAAAATTTAAAAACATTTTATTTCTATTAGTATGGTTTACATATTATTGTATATATTACTATATAAAATATATTGTAGAACAGGTATATTGACCTTGACTTGTATAAAAATATGTATACTGTTGGCACACTGAATGATTTTAAAACCCCAAGTTGGCATATAGTTAACAAAAGGTTGCTGGCCCCTTTTCTAAGCAGTTGCGGTAGCTGATGTGTCTCTCTTCCATCCAAAGTGAATTTAACCATTAGGAATTACTTAAGTTTATTGAAATTTCTTCTCAGAGGGAATTTTTCTATTGTCTAGTGAAGTGCCGTCACTTTATCATAATCCCAAAAATGTTGATAAGCCATAAAACAAATTAGTTAAATGAATTAATCATTTCTGGAGTATCAGTGTTTCGACCCCAGGAACACACACACATGCACTGATTCATATCTGGTTTGTATATATTTTTTAAAAATATTCCTTATCCCATGTAGATTGGAAGAAAGAATCTTTGCTATCAAATGAACCTTAGATGACTATGTTTCTGGTTCAGCAGCTTGATTATTGTGGGGAAAAACTGCAAGTTACATATTGCACAAGTCTGTGAAAAGAAAAAGAAATTTATTTTGGATGAGGCAGAAAAACATACATTGCTAATGAACAGTGAAAAGAAAAAGGACAAAAAGCCCCTATTATTGTTGGAGATTTTTTTAGTTAAATATTTGTCTCCCACCCACTAAAAACAGGAAGAAGGTAAATAGCTTCTAATAATAAAAAATTTGATTGGCTGATTCTTAGTGATGTCATCATGACACTTTGTATTAAAAAAAAATCTGATTGGTTGATTGGCAGTGAAGTCAACATGACACTAAGAAAAAAAAATGATGAAGAGGGTAATTTAGAGTGTTACATCATTCTTACTGGAACAGTATTCCAGGAAACAATATTTTATTTCAAGTATTTTCATTTTTCTTCTCACCTACAAAATAAGAACAATAGTCTAGAAAAGCAGGAAGAAAAAGATTGCCAAATAAAGTGTTGTGATAAACTGCAATATTAATAAACTAGACTAAAACTATATATATATATATATATATATATATATATATATATATATATATATATGTTTTTAAATTAGGATATATGATCCCATCAAAGTTTAAAATTTTTGACAAGTGGAATATGTTCATGAAAGTATATTTGTGTCAAAACATATCTGATTTTGCATTTCATCGTGCAAGGTTTCATCAGATCCAAAAGGAAAAATATGAGATGCATGTTTGTGTATTTGTGTTTAAATAATGTAATTTTATTATTTCTTCCCAAGCTGCTGGTGTTTCTTGTGACAGTTTCTGTTTTCTTTCTTTTTTCATCAGAGGAAACATGTGTGTATGTATATATATATATATATATATATATATATATATATATATTCCTGTGTGTAAGAAATATGATTAAAAAAAGAAAAACAAATGTCAGGCAGTGTATTTTGGGACCATAAGGCTTTCAAAATTAGCAGTCTTTCTAAGTAAAGCTCTCAACATTGGGTACGATGGATAAATTGTCGTCTAAATTAGGCAAAAAAAAAAAAAAAAAATGAAAACAACGCTGACATCTCATTTCAACAGATATATTTACGAAAATTACACAAAAATATTTTGATATACTAAAGAGTAAATTTATTTGATAAAAATCCCTATTGGCTTCAACCACGGCCTCTAGAAGACTTTGGAATTTCCTGCAACTCTTCTGGATGGTTTCCTTGCTTAAGTTGGTGAATGCTGCCATAATCCTTGCCTTCATTTCCTCTTTAGTGTTACAAGGAGTTTTGTTGGCCTCTCACTCAACTGTGCCCCACACCTAATAATCAAGGGTGTTGCAGTCTGGGGAATTAAGTGGCCTGATGTAAGGGGTGATGTGGTCGCTGAAATCATCTGACAGCTTCTCCTGCTTGTGTGGCATGGTGCAGAGTCCTGTTGCCAGACAAGGTCTTCCAGCAGCCACCCTCTTGACCCATGGCAGCAAGGTACTTGATGTAGGCCTCCATGCTGAGTCTGAGGTCCTGTGGGAAGATGAATGGAGGTATACCATTGTGATTACTCCAAACACCTTCGTAATCACCATTAGACTCATCCAACTCTTTCTGAATCTTCTGCATTGTCCTCAGATTGACCTGTCAAACACTCTAAAATGTTTGTATTGGAGCTTCCAGTACAGTATGCTGTTTCCAAATTTCTGATAGAGTGAATTGTGTCATGGTGCTCTTTTTCTCACAGACAGTGCCAAACTGACCCTACCATACCGCGTAGTCAATGAAATTAAAAATATAAATGTCAGCAATTTATCTATTTCACTATATATATATATATATATATACATATATATATAACACATAAGATCTGATCAAAAAGGTACTGAGACGGTTACTATAGTAATGGAGCTTATGCACACAGTGAAACCATTTTGCACAGATTTGATCTTTGAACACTGTCACACATGTTATGACAAGCTTGCTTACTAACATTGTTTATAGCAGTGCTTGGATGAAAAGTTGTGTAGAGTGTGGTCATCTCCCCACAGATGTTCCATCAGTGACCATGGTTTGTGCAACAGTTTTTGGACAAGTACACCATTCTCCCAGTCTGACAAATCGACCATGCTGAGATTCAAACCCCAGTTTCAAAAAGCAAACATTCTAACCACTCATGTGCTCATATATGCTCCTGAAAAATTCATTTCAGTTGAGCTCTCTGGGTAGGAAGTGTGGGTTTGTAAACAGTGACTATTATGGCTAATAATGCAAGACACTTCGGTAAATCGAATCAAGTTCTCTCAGTCATTATGTGTTTATCTAAAAATAAATACGCTTAAATTCACCTTCATCCCTGTTGTGCACCAATGGCTTAGTGGTAGTCTAACCACACTCATGAGATTTGATACAGTGAAAGAGTCTGTCTGTGGATGACAATATATATATATATATATATATATAAATAAAGGTAACAAATAGGAAATGTTTTGTTACCTTATCATTCTGTTGGAATTCTGATCTATATTTGATCCAATATATATATATATATATATATATATATATATATATATATATATATCATATTAATCACTTCAGCTTAAGCATGGCAGTAAGGCCACTAAGATGCAAGTGTTTACTGAGAGTGAAAGAAATTAAGAAAACATTTTTGAGGGCAATAAAAGACCACATTTCAAGGAGACAGTTGACAATTCACATTTCATATAAATTTTTGAAGATTGTAGTTAGCAGGAAGGCGAGATGCCAGAAGAGAGTTCTGCGAGTAAGAAATGCAAAAGAAGAAATTATTAGTAAAGAGCTTATGATCACAACTAGCAATTTCAACAGCAAAAGGATGAGATCTAACTGCCAATCTTGTACTGTGTTTAAATTCATGGTAGAAGTGCTGAAGATAAAAACTCATCAGAAAAAATGTCATGAAAATATTTATACAAAAGATATAGGCAAGCTATGTTACAGCCATTGGAAAGTGAATGAAACTGAAATGCCATGTCAGATTGTTGTTTGGATTTTGTCGAGAAAATCTAGATATATTAATTGAAAACATTAGACAGAGAAGGCACAATCCACTACCCTCTTGGAGGTTAGCATCAGCCATGCTGATGGAAGGCAAATAAGTTTCTCTTAGATGATTGGAGAGAAGCTTCATTTTAGAAGCAAGCCATTTCCTGCCCCAGTTAACAACAGATTGGAGGTCATTTTCAAGTTCAGCTGACAAATTTCCTTGTGTGTATCAGACTTACCATTAAGACAGGAGTAAATATTTTTATCATCAGCATAGAGACTAAGTTGGGAACTGATGACATCAGGGAATGTCATTGATGTGGAACAACATTGGCTCAATGACCTGACATCGTCATCAATGTAAAAGAAACTAAAAGAATGGCTGTTATGTGATTTGATAAGAAAAAAAAATTTGACCATAACCCTTCAACATGTGAAGACGAGCATGCTAAAACCTGTCAAGATATCTCAGGTAGGAAAGGGCTGCAAATGTAACTCTTGATAGAAATTACTTCAGTTTCTCTGTTTTTACGATGATTACTCAACTGGTATTAGAGATAATCAATCCAGGTTTTTGTGATAAAGCACAGGAATAAGAAGTGTGGGGATTTTTCAGCACTCCCATGTCACTACCGAATGTAACACAAGGTCAAAGTTTAAAGTGGGTTTATTAGCAATACTGTGGAAAAATTGCACAAGCCTCTTTGGCACTTC
Source organism: Acanthosepion lycidas (assembly GCA_963932145.1). Lineage (NCBI taxonomy): Eukaryota > Metazoa > Mollusca > Cephalopoda > Sepiida > Sepiidae > Acanthosepion > Acanthosepion lycidas. The sequence continues at coordinate 28,560,506 of OZ010586.1, forward strand.
CCCTTTTGAGGACATCTCAGGTACCAGGTAATAACTCTTGTTCCCGTGCTTCAACATTTTTATCTAAAGCTCTACAGATTCTTTCAGCAATAGTTGTTAAAGCATCAGATGTTAATCTAAGGAAGTGGCAGCCATATTGTTTGTTTCAAAGAATACACTGCAAGGTAAGATGCTTAACTTGGAGTTGATTAGAGCCACTCATTGTCTTCTACATACTGTGTCACTTTAGGATGCTGGTGATCATGGCTCTCCATAATTTCCTATCCTTTGTAGTTCTTAATACATTTTGTTTTTTTATCTCTACTAAAACTTGTTCTACCATCCTTTTACTCAAGCTTGCTAGGTTGGTTATGCATTTTTTCCCTGTCCCTCTTGCCTTCCATCTGTTCAAATTTTCCAAGCCCTCTTTCCTCATGTATCCTAGAAATTTCAACTCTCTTCCTGATGTTAAATATAAATATTCTTTTTGTTTCCATTTTCTCTAAAACTTCCTCATTACTTACATATTCAGTCCATGGTATTCTTAGCAGCCTTCTGTAGATTCACCTGTCAAATCTCTTTTTCCTCTATCAGAAGATTGTCCAGCATTCACTGCCATATAGGAAGACTGATATTAAATAACATTTCAGTACACATTTCTTTGTTGCTAATGAAATCTTACTGTTTCTTAATACTTTGCTTAGCTTTAGAAAGGCATCTTACACTATTCCAATGCATTTTTGCATTTCAGTGTTGTATTTCTGTCGTCTGTTAAGTCACTTCTCAAATATTTAAATTGTTGTACTTGTTTTATTTTGGTACCCACAATTTGGAACTTGCAAGCTGAGCTGTTCCTTTGGCTAACAATTATGCATTCTACCTCCTTGCAATTGAAGGTTAATCCTTTCTCTTTTTACTTTATTTCACTGATTTCTCAAGGATTTCTTCTAGTTTCCTTTCTATGTCTACTATCAATACTTTGTCATCTGCATATTTCATGTTGTTAGCCTTGTGGACACTCATAAGGAATCTTGGTAGGACTACTAATTCTATCAGAATTGCCTGTCTGGGTTGAATAAGTCCAGTGAGTTCACATGCTTCAAGTCTCTTCTTCATTTGTAAGAAGACTGTCCAGCATTCACTGACATATTGGAGGATTGATATTACATAAAAGTTTAGTATTCTTTGTTTTTACTAAAATTTTTGTGTTTCTTTATACAATTGCTTAGGTTTTGGAAAATATCTTTCACTATCCCCAATATAACTTCTGATTTTAATCTTTTAAAAAAAAAAAAAAAAAAAAAAATCCCCAGATATCTAAATAGTTGTACTTGTTTTATTTTAGTATCTCCAATTTGGAAGTTGCAAGTCGAGCTGTCCCTTTTGCTAAAAATCATGCATTCTATCGCCTTACAATTGAGGGTTAATCCTTTCTTCTTAGTTTTCTTCACTACCTTCTTGAGGAGTTCTTGTAGTTTTTCTTTCTGCTATCAACACTGTGTCATCTGCATATCTTATGTTAAGCATGTGGCCAGTAATAATGAATCCTTGTTGGACTTCTAACATGTCTGGGTTGAATAAGTCAAGTGAGAAGATATATCCTTGTCTTACACTCCTTTCTATTTTTGTATATTTACTGAATTCATTTTATATCCCTATTGTAGGCAGTTTGCAGCCAGTAGAGGTTCTGGATTATTCTAATATCCTTCTAAAATATATTAAGGTTTCCTAGCAGTTCTAACAGTCCTTTATGTTCTTTATCAAACACTGGCTGCTTAGTCAATGAATACCAAATATTTCCTTATAAGAAATCGGCTACTGTTAACATTTTTACTCTTTTCACTTATATTAATTTTATTGCTTCCCAGAGGCTTTCATATGGATGTCCTACATGGTACCAGATCTGTCCAGAAATAGTGAAGATTTTTAAATTTTGTCCACCAATAATGAATCCTGGTTGAACTACTAAATCTCTTAGAATTGTTTCACTGTACACGATGAATGAGTCTGTCTTACATTCCTTTCTATTTTTGTATATTTACTGTTATGGGGTCCACCCCTTTTTCATACTAGTGGACTCGATCAGTATGTACTTGGACTGCTGCCATTAAATACCCAGAGTCAGTCAGAGTAGAGAGAGCAGTTATTGTGATTGAGTTGGAGGTAGTGTAATAGTGTGAGGTAACCGCTTGTAGAAGTCACAGTTACAAGCGCGTAGACTCTAAGGAAGTCCTACTTCGAGACTGGATTTAGTAGACTGTGTATATATATTATTATTGCTACTAACCGTATTACCAATTGTATTATTGTGTAAATACATTGATTTGTTATATTTCATTCCTGCGTTTGTCATTCATTGGAGACCGGATTTCAGCTCGGAATCCACAACATTTACTAAATTCCTTTTCTATCCAGTTGGTTTGCTGCACATCTCAGTCCTGGATTATCCTAATATCCTTCCCAAATACGTCAAGGTTGCCTAGCTGTTCCATCAGTTCTTTGAAACAATCTTTATTAAATTCTATAAGACATAGGTATAAGTCCTTTTGAATTTGTAAGATACTTTAATACTTTGCTAAAAAAGGGTAAAAGACTAATAGGTTGAAGGATCAGATAGTTTGCTGAAGTTATAGGCTTATGGCCCTATCATATGATCATCCAGGTTAAGTAACATTGAGCTGAGATGGGTGACCACTTCTCCACTTGGGAATATCAGATGCTGTAAGGTTGGATGTTTGGGTAGTGTAATGGATAATGGCTTGGAATTGGAAATTGGAGAGCAGAGTTTCAATTTCTGTTGGGTTTTTGCATGTAAATGTCCTTGGAAAAGATATGAATCTGCTTCTTCCCCAAGCTATGGGTTAATTATTTAGACTTGTATCAGTAAAAATTATTATCTCCAAAAAAATTCTTACAACATAAAAATATTTTCTGGCTTTAAATAACCTATAAAAAGTTGATAAGCTATAAAGAACAATTCAGTCAATACGATATCAAAAAGTATTGAGAATGTTGCTATGGTAACAAAGCTAAAGTATGCTGGGTAAAATCACTTGGCAGAAATTGACTCTGTCGTGCATAAACACTAAGTTATAAAGTTGTCATTCACTTCCGTTGTTTATAGCATTGATTGGAAGGAAAGTGTGTAGAGTGTGGTCACCTCACCACACCACAGAGATTCCATCAGTAACCATGGCTTGTGCAGCTGTTTTTGACAACATTCCCCAGGTCTGACAACAATCATATTCCCCAGATCTTGCCCCTTGTGACTTTTCATCCTCAAAAACCAAATCACACTTGAAAGGAACAAGATTTCAAGATTTTGAGGGAATCCAAATGCTGGCTAAAGTGTGTGGCTTCAGAAGTAGACTTCTTCAACAAAGATTAAATGCTGAATTGATAGGTCATGTAGTTTTCTTTTTTTATAGCACCAGTCCTGATACTTTTTAATCATACCATATATATATATATATATATATATATATATATATATATATATATATATATATATATATATGTATATATACACCATGGCTTCCCATACTTAATACTTCTCGAATTCACTCTTGCATGGTCATGTGATTTTCACTTCCAGCGTTTTATATGCACGAGTTTGTCGTTGCTTGGAAATCATCCATGTAAACAGAAACAGACTATCATCACATTCTTGTCCGTGTATTGCTTAATATATTGTACTGTAATTGTCATCTTTGATAATGGCTTATGTAAGCCGAAAGCTTAGATTGGATTAAAAAATATGGATCAATATTGTGATTTTTTCTTTGTATAATGATAATGTTATTAAGCTTATCAGATGTTATGAAAAGAATTTACACAAAATAAACAGACAGCACTTATTATTTAATGAAACATGTATGAATATATGTGTGTGTGTGTGTGTGTGTTTTAAGGCATGCTATAGTTATGGGTTAAAGTGCTCAATGTCTGGGATAGAGTGTATGTACATATAAAAGTGGACATTTATGTCAACACCCAGAGGCCTGACTGTTACCTCAAGGTGTTGATTTCAAAGTACAATTATATATATATATATATATATATATATATATATATATATATATATATATATATTGTACTTTGAAATCAACACCTTGAGGTAACAGTCAGGCCTCTGGGTGTTGACATAAATGTCCACTTTTATATGTACATACACTCTATCCCAGACATTGAGCACTTTAACCCATAACTATAGCATGCCTTAAAACACACACACACACACACACATATATTCATACATGTTTCATTAAATAATAAGTGCTGTCTGTTTATTTTGTGTAAATTCTTTTCATAACATCTGATAAGCTTAATAACATCAACTGGGCGTGTTTCCTAAAAAATACGCTAAAAATCCACCTTCGTCCCGACCGTGCGCCGACAGCTTAGTGGTAGAATATCCGCCTGATACCAATTCAGTCGGGTTTCGATCCTAGCTAGAGGCAACCGGATGTCTAGCCGCACTGATGAGCTGTGATACAGCGAAACAGTCTGTCTGTGGATGACATTATATTAGCTCCTGAATTAAATTTAATTCTAGTTGAGCACTCTCGGGCTGAGGTATGGGTTTGTAAACAGTGACTATTATAGCTATATAGCGAGACTCTTCGCAAGCCGAATTGAGTCACTGTCGGTCACTGGGCGTGTTTCCTAAAAAATACGCTAAAAATCCACCTTCGTCCCGACCGTGCGCCGACAGCTTAGTGGTAGAATATCCGCCTGATACCAATTCAGTCGGGTTTCGATCCTAGCTAGAGGCAACCGGATGTCTAGCCGCACTGATGAGCTGTGATACAGCGAAACAGTCTGTCTGTGGATGACATTATATTAGCTCCTGAATTAAATTTAATTCTAGTTGAGCACTCTCGGGCTGAGGTATGGGTTTGTAAACAGTGACTATTATAGCTATATAGCGAGACTCTTCGCAAGCCGAATTGAGTCACTGTCGGTCACTGGGCGTGTTTCCTAAAAAATACGCTAAAAATCCACCTTCGTCCCGACCGTGCGCCGACAGCTTAGTGGTAGAATATCCGCCTGATACCAATTCAGTCGGGTTTCGATCCTAGCTAGAGGCAACCGGATGTCTAGCCGCACTGATGAGCTGTGATACAGCGAAACAGTCTGTCTGTGGATGACATTATATTAGCTCCTGAATTAAATTTAATTCTAGTTGAGCACTCTCGGGCTGAGGTATGGGTTTGTAACAGTGACTATTATAGCTATATAGCGAGACTCTTCGCAAGCCGAATTGAGTCACTGTCGGTCACTGGGCGTGTTTCCTAAAAAATACGCTAAAAATCCACCTTCGTCCCGACCGTGCGCCGACAGCTTAGTGGTAGAATATCCGCCTGATACCAATTCAGTCGGGTTTCGATCCTAGCTAGAGGCAACCGGATGTCTAGCCGCACTGATGAGCTGTGATACAGCGAAACAGTCTGTCTGTGGATGACATTATATTAGCTCCTGAATTAAATTTAATTCTAGTTGAGCACTCTCGGGCTGAGGTATGGGTTTGTAAACAGTGACTATTATAGCTATATAGCGAGACTCTTCGCAAGCCGAATTGAGTCACTGTCGGTCACTGGGCGTGTTTCCTAAAAAATACGCTAAAAATCCACCTTCGTCCCGACCGTGCGCCGACAGCTTAGTGGTAGAATATCCGCCTGATACCAATTCAGTCGGGTTTCGATCCTAGCTAGAGGCAACCGGATGTCTAGCCGCACTGATGAGCTGTGATACAGCGAAACAGTCTGTCTGTGGATGACATTATATTAGCTCCTGAATTAAATTTAATTCTAGTTGAGCACTCTCGGGCTGAGGTATGGGTTTGTAAACAGTGACTATTATAGCTATATAGCGAGACTCTTCGCAAGCCGAATTGAGTCACTGTCGGTCACTGGGCGTGTTTCCTAAAAAATACGCTAAAAATCCACCTTCGTCCCGACCGTGCGCCGACAGCTTAGTGGTAGAATATCCGCCTGATACCAATTCAGTCGGGTTTCGATCCTAGCTAGAGGCAACCGGATGTCTAGCCGCACTGATGAGCTGTGATACAGCGAAACAGTCTGTCTGTGGATGACATTATATTAGCTCCTGAATTAAATTTAATTCTAGTTGAGCACTCTCGGGCTGAGGTATGGGTTTGTAAACAGTGACTATTATAGCTATATAGCGAGACTCTTCGCAAGCCGAATTGAGTCACTGTCGGTCACTGGGCGTGTTTCCTAAAAAATACGCTAAAAATCCACCTTCGTCCCGACCGTGCGCCGACAGCTTAGTGGTAGAATATCCGCCTGATACCAATTCAGTCGGGTTTCGATCCTAGCTAGAGGCAACCGGATGTCTAGCCGCACTGATGAGCTGTGATACAGTGAAACAGTCTGTCTGTGGATGACATATATATATATATATATATATATATATACATACTGATAATTGATTGGGACATTCAATAGATTCTCACAATGGAAAAATATTTTCCATTTTGTTCTGTTTGTAAGTTATACTTAAGGCTATAAAATTATTTTCTTTTTCTTTTCATAATTCTTTTTCGATAATTTCAACAAAGAAATCAGAAGAAGCTTTATCATTGGCAGTTGAGTATTTTTCAAGTAATGAAATTTCTCAATTAATATCAATTATTAACAGCTTTAATTCAATGAATAGCACAGACCCAAAATATATTTCTTTACAACATCTGAACACAGAAACAATTCAAGTACTTGAAAGATACAAAATCCCAACACCAGCAGTTTTATAATTTATATATTTATCATCTTAAACAAAAACAGCATTTTCCTTTGTGTTTTCTGGAAAGACAATATTCTTTGTGCAAAAAGACTATTCTTTTCATTACTATTATCTTAATTCTTCCATTCTGTAATGTTGTGGCTGTAGAATGAGTTTGATGTGACAAAGAATTAGTTATAGAAAGTACAATCCAACATTGTGAAAAGAGTGGCCTTGGTCTTTCTTTATCCCTGAATGGCATAGACAAAGTTCATTTTCTTTTATCTTATCAAGAATCGATTAATATGACGATGGGCTGAAAAGTTCATAATAAAAGAGTGATACTAAAGCTACATGTATTAATTTCAACTCCTCTTATTAATAATTGCATTGTTTATTTCCAGGTAAAATTATATCTGACTGTTCAAAGACGACTTCAAAAGTAACTAGTACTGACTTTTCTTGAAAATGGACAAAATTTGTCATCATTGTGTCATCAAGTACTTGCAGAAAAGGGTTTAGCTCTCAAGGACATTCATGCCAACATATTTGCTATATTAGGGGATGGTGGCACTTTATCACCAGTGCAAAAGTGAGCAGTTGAATTTAGAAGGCAGGCAGGCAGAGTCTGGAAGATGACTCGAGCGCATCCTACAACTGTAGCCACCACCAAGGAAAACATTGAATACTGTTCACTACATTTTGATGGATGACAGACAATTGACTATAAATCAAATAGCCAAAGCTATTAGCATATCCTGTGAGAGATTTGAGAATATTCTGCGCAATGAACTTGGCATGACAAAGGTTTCTGCAAAGCGGGTACCATGATTTTGGCACCTAATCAAAAGCACACCAGGCTGATCACAACACTGCAAAATCAGACTTTGTTTGAGGCAGATCTAGCCAGTTTCATTAAATATTTCCTAACCAAGGATGAGTGTTGGTTTCATCACTTTGAGCCAGAGATAAAGAGACAATGCGTGCAGTGGAAACACCCCTTCTCACCTGCTTCAAAGAAGACTCACTTCTTTGGGATGCAAAAGGCAGTGTATTTACTATCTCCAAAAGGGGCCACACCATCAATAGAGAGTACTAAGCTAAATTAATGAGACAGGCTCTCAAGGCCAAATACCCAGAAAGGGGTTTTGTTTCCTCAGGAAAATCCTCCAAAAGTCCTTGGTTTCAATGATTGCTGTGCATGATTGTGACTTTGAAGTGGTTGATCACCCTCCCTGTTCTCCTGACTTGACTATCATCTGTTCCCCAACATAAAAAACATGGTTGTGAACCAGTATGTTAGTGATAACGACATCATATCTGCTGCTTTTGAGTGAGTGCAAAGTGAAAGAAATGACAAAAAGGGGCAAATAACAATGACATTCTAGATGCACACACATGAACACTATAAAAAATGACCCTCAAAACTTTCCGCAATGAAAAGTGCATATAAAGAAGGAAAATCAAGAAGTATAAATAGTCAATTGCTAATAACCCCTGACGAGTGGATGGAGTGATTCCTGGAGGGTTCATCTATGAAATTATGGATTGGGATGCTGAAGGTAACAACAATCAACTAAGTGACAGACCTTTTACTTGTATTATATATATATATATATATATATATATATATATATCAATAAATGAGGGTGCGCTGTAAATTTCTTGCCTATCCAATTATTAGCTTAAGAGCATATTCCAATCCTTATTGAATATCTATACAGATGATACAAATGTTAATAGGTGCATCTCCAAAAATCTGGACAACCAGAACATAGCAGTTCATCTCTATTCTGACCCCACCCTGGTGACCCAAAGAATTATTTGTAAAATTCAATATGTCCAAAACCAAACTAGTAACGTTCCACCACCACCAAGCAGAACCTGAACTTTCACCCATTATAATGGATGGGTCTTCTTTCAGAAAGGCTCCTTGCCTTGAAGTCTATTCAGACTCAAGTGAAATTCCTATATCCAATCTATTACTAAAGATGCTGGAGAAATGGTTGGTTCCTTGCACTGCTCCAGTAAGTATCTGACTCCCCCATCTATATGAGTCAGATCAGACCAAAAACAGAGTATCCCTGCCATATCTGGGAAGGAACTGCACATTACTCACTTGTCTTGAAAGATTTCAAAAGCATCTATGCGGTATTGTAGCTAAAGAGTTATTTTCCACCTTGCAACGTCTTTTCCCACAAATGAAATGTTGCAAGCTTCTTGCTACTCTATCGCTATTGCCATCTCTATTGTTCTGATGAACTACATTCCTTGTTCCCATCAGCCCTGACATGCCACATGATGAAAGGATGATTCCTTGTTCCCATCAGCCCTGACATGCCACATGATGAAAGGATGATTCCTTGTTCCCATCAGCCCTGACATGCCACATGATGAAAGGATGATTCCTTGTTCCCATCAGCCCTGACATGCCACATGATGAAAGGATGATTCCTTGTTCCCATCAGCCCTGACATGCCACATGATGAAAGGATGATTCCTTGTTCCCATCAGCCCTGACATGCCACATGATGAAAGGATGATTCCTTGTTCCCATCAGCCCTGACATGCCACCATATACAAGGATGAAACACCTTCATTCAATTCATGTTACATTAGTAAAAATTAAGTTCCACTTGGACAGCTTTTCCCAAGAACTGCTGCTTCATTGTAGGATGTTTTCCCAAACACAAAATCTTGACCTATTCAAGTCTTGGGTTAACCGTTACCTTTCCTGCATAACCTCATGAACTTGCTTTTTTTGCTTACACAACACCACACAGTAACTGTCTACCTTGCGTACTGGGTGAACAATAGTGCATTATATATATATATATCTGTCTATATTTCTGAGATGAGGTATTATGTACACTATTTACATTATTTGGACTATTGTCTTCATTTTTGTCGCCATATTTATTACGACATTTCGGCCATTGTATGCCCTGGCCTTCTTCAAGCAGTTTGAATGTCGAACTGAACCCTTTATTTCGATCACTGGGGTAGACTGCTCAAGTTCCACATGCCATGTTTAATGGATATCAGTTATCAGTTATATCCTGTTAATTCCCCTCTCTAAGTTCTCCACTGCCTTAACTGGGTATTGAACTCACACTCTTTGGGTCCTGTCACTGGATCTAACCAACGCCTTTATCCACTGTGCCATGTGTCCTTGAGGACACATGCTACAGTGGATAAAGGTGTTGGAGAGGGGAATTAACAGGAGATAACTGATAATTGACATCCATTAGACATGGCACGTGGAACTAGAACAGTCTACCCCGGCAAGTGAAATAAAGGGTTCAATTTGACATTCCAACCACCTGAAGAAGGCCAGAGTGTACAACAGCTGAAACGTTGTGATAAATATGGCAACAAAGATGAGGACAATAGTCTGAATAATGTGTGTATATATATATATATACACACACACACACACACAATCTGAAAGTAATGCCTCCTATGATTTCCAAAAACCTTTGTTCTCCCACATGTCAACTCAATAAAAAATGCATAAAAAGTTAAGATGAAATAGATATTCTTTACTTTTTATGCATTTTTATTTTTTACTAGCAGCATGGCCCGGCGTTGCCCGTGCTTGATTAAAAAATTGTACAACTCATACAGTAATCACTATCACTTGACTTAGAATATTTTTGTCCTTCCTTGCCTTTAAAGGAGTGCCCTTTACCATGCTGATGTTGCTACATGCCTTACTTCTTGCCTATCTCACAGTGCAAATTTTTTCTAAGCTCTATACTAAATATTAAATCTGTTACGAAAAAAGAACTAAACAAAATGAACACAAAACGATCAGTTTTAAAAAAGGACACATAACTGGAAAAACCGAAATTAAAAAGAATGTTAACAACAAATACTTTTTCACACCCAACCCAGTTCTGCGGAATCAAAATCAGCGTTGAGTTTAAGCAAGCGAATGAGCCAATTGGAGTAAAGTGTCATGCAGATTTAAATTTTCCCACTTGTGACAAATGCAGCTATCGATTTTTTTTGCATGCTAGCATGCTAGTAAATATTCATGTCAGTCAGCTGTTGGCTCCCCCAACACTGGCCAATAGAATCTTCCTGCCTATTCGTGGCAGCCAGCTCTTGGCTCTCACTCTAGCCAGTAGAAAATGGCCGCAAGCTACATGAAAACTGCCGTAGAAGCATGAAAAAATTGATTATTTCCACTATTGATGGCAGTTGGGAAATGCAAAGTCAGTCTTGGCCTTCCCGCTAACTTGGAGCATGTGCATGTAAATTTTGGTGCAAATCTGTTGAAAATTGCAGCCGTGCTTTCTTTACACACACACACACACACACACACACATCCTGTCTTTTATAGATAGAGATTATTAATTTTTCAATTATTTTTAGTTTTAGTTATTCTATGCAGTCAGATATATAGAACATTTGAAGGCTTTATTGGAAGACAAGAATACAGAGACCTGGTACACATTGTGTGCCACAAGGTCTCCAAACGACATCCCCAGGTTTTGAATTCAGAGTTATCCTTCTCCTAGATCAGTTACTACCAAAGGCTATAGGATAACGGTCTGTTCTGATATTAGGGAAGAAGAGATGCCTTCATACCTAAGAGTATTTGCATGTAAGGGAATATAATGAACTTGACTGGAATTTGAACTCAGCTCTCTGATTCCTCAATTCCTTATATGGACAAATGGTTGAAAGATTAGAATCTTAATTTTTCTGGTCATGAGAATCAGTTTTGAATCTCACCATAGTCAGTTTTTCAAGGAGTTGACTTCTTCATAAAATTAGCCCAGGGGATTGTGCAGCACAGGTCATCATGACCAAGGGTTTGTGCACACTGGCCTTGTTCAACATGCTAAATTATGTACTCTTTCTGTGCATTTCTCACTGGTGGAACTCTCTTCCGGCTCCATGTTTTCCAGCCCACTTCAATCTTCACAAATTTAAATGCAATGTCAATCACTATCTTCTATCCTTCTGATTACTCTTCCTTTGTTCTTACTCCTTAGTAATCTTTGTGTTTTCTAATTCTTCAACACCCATTAAACCTTTGTGTTTCAGTGGCTTTACTGCCTTGCTGGGGTTGAAATTGATTTAATAAAATGTCTGCTCAGCATAGTTGCAGTATGAACTACAGGTTGGCTGTGTGGGTGTTGAAGAAAAATGTCTGAGCAGGCATCTGTAACAGAGATAAACTAACTACCCCAGCAAACAGGTATACTTGGAAAACAAGAACAAAAAAAAAAACAGACAACAATTACATAATTTGTGTATTGTTTTTCTCATGTATATTAGAGTGTTCCATTTTAAAAACATTTAAGAGTTTTTTTTAAGGCACATTGATGCATTCCTTTTGAAAAACATTGAAAGAATGAAATATCTTAAGAACATCCAAAAGTGGCCATTTTGAAAATTTGTGAAGCATGAAACAGGTTTTAAATGGGTAGATAAATAAAAAAAATGATGTGTGTGTGTGTAATAGGATATAGAATGCAAAGTTTGAAGAATATGACAAATGGAAAACCATATATATATATATATATATATATATATATATATATATATATATATATATATATATATGTGTGTGTGTGTATATATCACATGATTTTAGTGAGTTTGGGTAATAATAAGTCACCATTATGTTGCAGATATCATCTCTTTGGTTGTGATATGTATACACATTTTATATTAAATATTTATGGAATCCTGGAACATTTATCAAATAATATTGGCAGACTCATGCTTTCCCTTAAGAAACACAAAACAATGAGTTTAATGCAAATGGCAATGCATGTTATTAACAAAAGGAATTACATCTTTACACAATTATAATGAAAGGAAAAAATATTAAAACTAGTTATAACAATGTTTTTTATGTGTGTGTTTGTGTAACAGGTGTGTGTGTGTGTGTGTGTGTGTGTGTGTGTGCGCGCGCATGCGAGTTCAAAAGTCAACAGAGGACCAAGGAACTGAACGCACTCAGTGAGTAGTTTTCTTACTCAATGTTTAACTACAACTGTAAGCAATAGTCAAGAATGGCCAGAGAGAGGATATGATTGCCTTTTTGTAGACCTAAAGAGTGCCCCCCTTACAGGCATTTTGGCAAAGCCAAATCCAGTAATCCATATATTACAATAATCCTTATTCTTAATGGCAACACATATTTGATTTGTTATCCTACTATGTGCACCCACTAAAAATAATATTTATATGAATAAGACATAATGTTGGATAAGAATCTATTCATATATATATAAATATAAAAGTGAACATTGAATTCAACATTCAGAGGCAACAGGCTGTTTCATGCTGGGCACAATCGTCAGGCGGCCTGACAATTGCGTCCGACATGAAACAGCCTGTCACCTCTGAATGTTGACTTCAATGTTAACTTTTATATTTATATTTACATACACGATCTCTGATACTGAGCACTTTATCCTGTGAATATAGAACATCCTAAAACTTTATATATATATATATATATATATATATATATATATATATATATATATATTTGGTTTATGCAGATAAGAAATCAATTTTAAAAACCTTTCAAGGATTTTTTTTAATACACATAAAAATAACTTTATTTAGGCCTGTTTCATGCAAAACATTTTTTCAAAATATATATAATTGTTCATTGGATGTCAACCCAGGAAGTCTACCCAACTATTTAACATATAGCTGGTGAGAAAGAAGAGATTGATTCATGCCTTTCCCAGGGGGTATTTCTATGAAAGTGAATGCAACAGGCTAGAAGAGGCTGAATTCTGAACGGAGTTCACCAATTCCACTTTCCATGCCAAAAACTGCTATGTTACTTGCATGTCCTTTCTGTTATCTACTTTTGTGTGCCATGACCCTTCAGTATGGCGATCATGGCGATCATGGCTCTCCACTTCTTCCTATCTCTTGTAGTTGTCAATATGTTTTGTCCTTTTGCTACTTCTCCCAAACCCTGTTCTGCTATCCACTTGCTCAAATTCAAAATTTACATCATTTTTTTTATTATTTTTACAGCATAAGGGAGGTAATTTTTTTAATTTGATTTATTTATTATATATAAATTTTTATTTTTTGCTGCTACAAACATTTAAGAATTTTATTGGTATACTCATAGTTGATTATTTTGAGCTTTCTCTTATATAAAGGGCTTCTAGGAGTTATATATATAAATTGTTGCTATTTTATATTTTTCATTTCACACATATGCATTGCTTGTTTTTGTCGACTGCACAGTATAGTAGGGTCAATTAGATACCATCTGTGAGAGAAAAAGCACCATGGCAATTGACTCAGCATTGAAACAGCATGCTGTACTGTTTGGCATTCACACCTGAAGTCCTATTAGAAACATTTCAGCCTGTTTTGATGGGACTCTGGAGACAGTGCAGAGGATTTGGAAAGAGTTGAATGAGTAATGGTGATTATGTCAGCTTGGAAATCTCACTTCATTCTGATAAGAACTCCCAGATTTGTTGTGTTTCTACAATATATAAATGACATCCAACTCTTTCAGAAATGTTTAAACTATCAGCTATATTCAACTATTTTCTCATATCAATGATTAAAGAATATCTTTGTAAATGATTCTTTTAGGTCTTAAAGAAGACAATCCTCCTGCAGACACTATAGACTGGCACTACAGAATTCCAAACAAAGAGCTTTACCAAATAACTAAAAACACATTATTTGAAGACTTCCAATAGTAGCAACAATGTTGTAGTAAAGAAAAGACTGTCAACTGATAGTAGCAAGTGCAATAGATTTCTTCTGTTTCTTGACCACAGAACTTGTAGCCAAATCACAGTTCAAACAAATCTGTCGTAACAGTCCAACAAAGTAGAAATGACAAAATGTTGTTACACGTCCAGCTTCCTCACGAGCACAAATGCGTGTTCTACCAGCAGCTCAGAAAATCTTCTGCCTTTACAAGCGAAAAACAACGGCTTTGATTCATTGAGAGATTTTTCTGATTGGTCATGCCATTCAGAGGAGGGGAGAACATTAGCATAGATTATAGTCATTGAAGTAGATTTTTGCTAACTACTTTTTGTAATTTTTCTTCGGTAGATCGCACAGACTTTTTTCGGGGTAAATGATTATCTCTTTCACTACAAACAACTAAAATAGATAGCACAAGTAATTAATAGGGAAAAAAAGGATATCACCAAGATGCTGTCTTTTTATACAACTTTAAACAAAAAAGGGAAGCTCCCGTCAATATTGGGAAGTGTGTTATCAGTGGACAGGAGAATCATATTTTCCAGAGAAGAAAAATTTTATAAATTTCAAATAATAGTAAAATTGTTTAGTCAAACAATGCCAACTATTTCCTTTATTTAGCAGAATTTGTTGGATTACTTTTTTGTGGGTGGATTTTCCCTTACATGCAGAGTACACCATTGACATAATATAAAAAAAAAAAAAAAAAAAAATTCTTAAAAGTTACGTCATTAGAAGAAAATAAAAATAAAACAGTTTTACCTACAGACTGAATTTAATACACCTAAAGTGAGGCCGATTCAAACTTGTTTTTATAAAATGGCTTCCTTTATTTATGAAAAGGTGTGGCAAGTTTGATTAATGGGCACAAAATGTGCCAGTTCTCATGATGCACTGATACAAGTCACTGTCTCAAATCTGTTGCCCACATTTGTGCAACAAAAAAGCAACAAAACCTGCAACAGCTTGGGTTGTTTGAATACTTGATATGAAAGTAAAAGAAAAAAAAAACATAAAACTCTAAACAATGTCACCAGAATCTTCTACAGGTCTTTGAATGTCAGACCGAGAACATAAATCAATAATAGAAAAGTTGTTGCAGAGACCACTGCAAACTAAACATAATGTGCAACCTGACATCTATTACTCTAGGTTAATAACACTACAGGATAGTGTCTCTGCTGGGCTACCATATATAAACACTAAATATTTATACCAGAAGACTATAGAATATCTAATAAATTGAACAGCTACAAAAGAGTGTTGGAAACAATAAGGCTTATGGATAAAAAAAAAATTAGAAAACTTACGGAAAATATTAATTTCAAAGAAATGTTTCAAGAATGTAAGTAATGTTATTTTAAATATTTTTGCAGGTGTACAAAATTTTATTACAGCAATAAAAACAATCATTAACAAACATTTATAACAAAAGAGTGGAATTAAAAGAATAAATGTTACCATAAATTGGTAATACTGAGATATAACAATTAAAAACAGCTTAACTGGTTTATCAGTCCTCTCTCATCAGAATCTAAAATTGAGGACAAAAAAAATCTGCACAGTGACCAATAAAAATGTAAGTCTACCTTTAAGTCTACCAATCACTACTTCTGCTTATAGAGAGGTGGTTGGTAGGACTTAATATATACTGATTCAAAAACCTTCAGGTGATAATCAGTATTATTCTGTCTCGGCACTGAGAACATGTCCAAGCTATAAGATGGAGCAGACTGCAATCAAAATGTTCATCTATCAGTTAACCTGATAGATTAATACACCTATGTAAATTGTACATATTTTCCTTGTGAATATTGGCTGGCACATAATGGTTGATCCATGTCTCCAACCTTTGATCCATTCTTTCTACATTGTCAGCATTGCACTGACATCTGAATTTGTAAATTACAGAACTAATTAATCCCAGTTTCACTTTGTTGATCTGTATATTGGACTTCATATATTTGAAGCCCAGTTTCATTTTTTTGGTCCAAACTGGGGTAGAAATATATGAAGCCCAATAATGTACAGACCAACAAAGTCAAACTGACATAAACATATATGAAGGCCAATATACAGAATGCTTTTGATCAGTACTGCTGACTGATATTTCCTCAACACTATCCCACTCACACTCCTTATCCCAACTCTCCAGTCAATGAGTTAAGGCTATTACTTTCTTTGATTTTCACCAACTTTAAATAAGTCTACATTTAATTTGCCCTTTTTCAATTGATGCATTTCACTGAAAAACACAATAGTGTATAGAATAAATTATTTAGAAATGGAGATTTGAAAAGAATAAGTTGAAATAAAAATGTGTTTTGAAAAACAGGGTATACAAGTCATTAGAGATTTTTAAAAGGTTATTTATAAAATTAAAGCTAGAAATACATTACCTGTTCATGATTGAAATGACTCATATCTATGTAGCCTGACTAGCCTCATTAATTTTATTTAATTCTTTTTTTTTATTATTTAATTTCTTTTTTCTTCCTTCTTTATTATGAAAAATATCAACAAAATGCATTTCAGTCAATATTTTGTGGCATTTTGTTAAAACAAATAATTTTGAATTCACTTGAAGTCAAGAATGAAAACGACGCACAACACACTACAAAAGATTTTTGTTGCTTTGAAATCGATATACTTGAATGTTGACTTGCCTCAAAGTCGCCACTAATATATGTGATAAAATACAAAGTATCAAAAATGTATCTGCAAAACAAAAAAAAACTATAAAAATTGAGGATTCATTTATTCTTCCATATACCAAATATAAACTATCTTTTTTTTATTTTAAAATTTATTTAACTATATTCATCATAAATCATCTAAAAGAATTATTCAATCAACTTTGATATCATGATTCAATTAAGCAAAAAGTACTTTAAATAATATTAAAATAGATACTTAATTTTCTTAGTAAAATTTTTCAGTTAAATTCTATACTTTCCTCAACATCTGAATAATATATAATCATAAATTATTTTTTCAATTATAAGTATTCACCATTTTCTTTGGAGATACATGTTTAATTTTTCTCACCATAAAATTAATTTTAACTTTTTTTATTAAATCAAAATGTTTGTATTTTATTTTAACATAATTCCTTTGGACAAATCTCCTTGATATCTTTTCTTGGATATTTATTTTTAATTCTTAACTATTAATTTTTCAAATTAAGCATTTGGTCTTTAAGTCGCATGGTTGCCAAAGTAACAATTTTCTGAAATCTTTTTTCAGTTGCTTTCAGTCTCATACAGAGCAAAATGTTAGCAAGGAAGTAAAAAAAAAAAATAAATTTGTTCTCCATATATTTCATCTTACTTTCTTTCTTTGACTATTTCATATCAATCATTTATCAGAAATTGTTTTTAAATTTATTGGTCATCTCTGATTAAGATTGCTTTTTTGGGGAAATTTTAATTTTAGCCAAATGTTTGACTTGTATTTTCAATACATGAATGCTTCTTGAATTTTGTCTACAAGCAATAATAAAGGCAACGACATGAATAGACGATTGTTTTATGGGTGATGTTTTAACTGATTGGGTTTTATTATCCTTACTGTAGTAAAAACAATATTAACATTCCTACTTTGTAGTTTTTCTCTAATAGATTTTTTTTTTAGCCTTTCCTTTCTTTAGTTCAAAATAGATTTGATATAATTAGACTGAAAATAAAATTCATTGAGGTGTTTGGCTGCAATATTTACAAATGACCAAATCTGCAATTTCTGGACTGATTCAAAGGGTTTCTTGCTGAAGTTTTATTTTTCATTTTTTTTAAGACAAAAAACTTTGCTGTAGAATGTTTTTTTTTTGCTTTTTGCTTATTCAAAGAGAGGCTTATCTAAAAATTGACAAGGACTTTTTTAATGACCTCTAGAATTTTTGAGTAGTCAATTATACAGACATAATTGTGTGCTGAATAAAAAAAAAGCTAAAATGACAATTCTTCTTGAATAATGTCTTTGATTCTTCTCTAAGGACATTAAATAAAAAGAAAACCTCAAAAAGTGAACTTAAAAAAAATGAATAAATATTTGAACTGTATATCTTTCAGTATATAGCAGTGGATGCTGGGCAATTTCACAGATGAAGAGAAAAATCTAACAGTTAACAGCAATGTGGTTCTACTGAAAGATACTGAGAATATCATGGATAGATCAAGTAAGTAGTCTTAAGGGAAATTGAAACAAAAAGGACACTTAGAATCAGAAAAAGACAGTTGAGATTTCTTGGACACATAATGAAAAAAAAAGGCTTAGAGAATTTGACACTCAAAGGATATATAGAAGGAAAATGGGACACAGGGTGGCAGTGGATCACCTACCTAATGAGTGTGTGAGAATGGATTGGGAAATGGGAGAGGTCAGAGGTTTGACAAAGTTATAAATGTTGGTAAGGGCTACAAGGAATAGGAGATTGAGGAGAGCCATGATCACCTGTCCTGAAGGGACACTGCATATAGAAGATATTTTTCATCTTATTTCTGTCACTTCTTTACTTAAACTCATAGATTGTTATTCTATTAGTCAAACTTCATAGATAAAGCATTGTGAAATATTATTAATTTCCTTAGTGTTTTTTTCCATTTCAATTGCTTTTCATTGCAACTTCTCAGATTGTCATTCTATAGCCATTGGTAAACATCGTCGATTAGAAATATCATCCTATTACAATTATGCTTATCCTACCCTTTGTTAGTTTGCCCAAATATTACGACCTGCCAGTACTTCATGAATAACGGACTATTCTATTTTAATTGTGTAGAAAGAGAGGAAAAGACATTACTTAGTTTCAGTAAGAAAATAAAAGAAAGGGAAGATAGAAGCATTTAAAAACTGTTTCAGTGAAATGGAAAAAAGTTGTCAATATCAAATCTTTTCATTTGTACCCTCTTACTTCTTAAAATAATGACCAGCATTCATAACTATGATTGTTATTGCAATATCTTGTTAAAGTCGTTAAGCACAAATATTTCATGATGTGAGAGGAGAATTTCTATGGATATTTTATTGCCATAGAACCTACCATTCATTAATTAAGAATTAAGATTCATCAGAATGTTAAAAAAGGAAAACTGAAATTTTCATGGGTCTTTTAGAAATTCACGTAAGGCTAAATTTTGACTGTGCATACCCAACCCTATGTCAGGTAAATACATCACTGTGTGTTAACAATGCAAACATTTTTGTTCTGCTGACTTCCCTACTAAGGCAGGATGTGACACAATGTCATTTTTTATGTGGGCATACCAATATGCATGCATATAGGCCATGGACAAAAATTGCTCACCCCCCACAACCACTCTCATGCTAGAGTCAATATTATACTGACCCCCCCATCTCTTTTAGTGCAATGAGGAAGGTACAGTCACAGAGATGGAATCCTTGGGACCAGGTACCTTCTCCAATCTCAAATAAGATCTAATGCAAAATGTATCACAAGGGTTTTTTTTTGCATGGGGTGCTTATGCATATAAGTTAAAGACCAAAATTGGTGCTTGTGATGACTGTCAGTGGCACTGATATGACAACAACCCAACCTCCCTTAAGTGCTGCTGCAGGGTTGGTAGTAATCACATGGACTGGGCACCTTCTCAAAGCTCAAATAAGGAGAGAACAGTTACTACACATTTACCAGCCATTTTTGCTACTGAATGTGACACAAGGTTGTGGTTTAAGGTGTGTTTGACAGCAAATGAAGAAATTGTTCAAGCCCTCTCAGCACTTTTGAGGACACCTCCAAGCCCCCTCCAAAAGGAGAGGTATTGCCTGTGGGGATGGCCCCTTGGGGCTTCAGTTTAATATTATTTTGAAACTACCAAGCCAAATCCAGGAAAGTATATATATTTTAAAGAGAACAGAGACACTGAACGGTTTTGAATGTTTAAAAATATATAATATACGTTATTTTCCATATTTTTATAAAAAAAATATGGAAAATAAAGTATAATACATATTTAAAAAAATCAACATTATAACCAAAAATGTTTGTGGTTCTCTGTTCTCTTTAAAAATATACACTTTTCTGTTGTTGGAACAACTATAACCTCTTCCTTTTATATATATATATATATATATATATATATGTGTGTGAAAATATTGTAGAAAATAGGAAAGAAACTGGTTTGCTAAATAAACCAAAGTTCCTTAGTATTTTTGTAATTATTTTTAAAAAATAGTGCTTGATATGAAAGTAGAGCACCTAATTTGCATAACAGTTTTTAAAAGTATATTTTAATTTCTTGTTTTATTTATTTTTAATTCAAATCATAAAATTTCACATATGTGATAGGTATTGTTTCTGTCGATAATCTTTTTCCCTCATGTTTGTATGGACAGAATTTAAATATGTCTTTTCAGAAATCAGTAATAAGTCAACAAAAAAATGTCTAATGTAGGCTTCTCAAAATTTTTGGAGAATTTAATTATATTTTTCAATAACTGAACATAAATAATTGTAAAAAAAATATAAAAATTTTCACAAATTTCTATCATTTTTAGCTCAACAACTTTAGTTACAAGCTTATATTGTTATTATCTATTTCAAATTACTATAAGTCAACAGAAACTCTACCAAAGGATTAAAACAGTTTGTTGATTATTATTATAATACAAATATTCATTACAAGGTACAACAGCCTATGCAACACTATCATGCAAAGCGCTATTGAAGGTGGACATAGGATAGGATGCCAATGCAAAACTGGTTGGACAATGTCAAACAATGGGTAGGTATGACTATACCAGAATTGCTGATGGCTGCCATTGATAGAATGTTGTGGAGGAAATTCAGTGTGGCTTCTGCATTCAGATTAACACAAATCAGGGAGATGATGATGATGAATACAAACATTAGAAAATAATTCAAGCATGTTAAGTAACATCATCTAATAGATAAGTATTAAGAATGTTCGCAGGATGGATATTCAAGTAAAATAAAAAGATATGTCTAAAAAGTCTGTTTTGTTTTTATTTTTTCATTTTGAGAATCAGTAAATATCAAAACCTTTATTGATTAAAAGTGTTTTTTTTTTTCTTTGCCAAACACAAATTTGTGTTTTTTGTGAAAGTAAAAAAAATTCTAACAAAACACATTTTAAATTTTTGATAAGATATGAATTTTGGAGATTGCAAATATGTTACTAATAAATTGCTTTTACATTTGCGTAATGGGTTTTAAAAGCACATTCTAATAAATATTTCATGGGTGTTATTTTTAATTTGTATTTTAAAAATTGCCATATTTAAGCAGTATTTCTGTTGATAAAGATTTTTCCCCCTTGTTTTCAAATAAAAGAATTTAAAATTTGCTTGTCAAAAATTAGTCAATAAAAAAGTGTTAGCTTAGTTTTTACATTTGTTTGATTTAATTTTTTTTTTTCCGTAAGACAAATAATTTTAAAAAATATAACTGCACCAAAATATTTAAATAATTGAAAACACAGTAAGTTTGCAGATTTTTATTATTATTATTAACATTATTATCATTAATACAAACATTAGAAAATTATTCAAATATGTAAAATAACATTGTATACAGAGTTATTTATTATTTATGATTAATATATTATTAGGGTGGGTATATTCAGCTATTAAAATATAATAAAATTATCAAAGGTCTTCTGTTTCTCATTTTCAATTTTAGAATCAATAAACACTGAAGAATAAACTGTTTAATTCAACTTTTATTGATTAAACCTTATTTTCTTTGCAAAACACAAATTGGAGTCTTTGTGAAGATTTTAAGAAACTGCTTTTTAAATTTTTCAACCAAATATAAAACTTTAAAGATACCTAATACGTTACAGATAAATTGCATTTGCAACATTAGCAGTAACATTTAATTTGCAAAGTTTTTAAAAAGTATATTTTTAATAAACATTACAGTGTTATCTATTTTTAATTCAAATTTTAAAATTGCCATATATAAACAATGTTTCTGTTGATCAAGATTTATGTTTGTATAGAAAGAATTTATAGGTTTAGTCAAAATTCAGTGATAAGTTAGAAAACCTACAGCATTCATAATGAGCATAGCTGTTATCTGCTATTCCACATTACTATAAATTAGTTGAATGGAGCAGAAAAAAAAAATGTTTATGGAATTATCTATTAGGTTGGTGCAAAAATAATGTCGTTTTCTCACATAGTAACATATGTGAGAAAACGACATTATTTTTGCACCAACCTAATATATAAGTCAAAATAATCTTTTTAATTAGATTTTCTTAAAACTGTGATAAATTATTTAAACAAGGGAAAACATAGTAAGTTTACTGAATTCATTTTTATCTCTATCAGTATAAACATTGGAAAATTATTCAAAGTTTTTTCATAGTTAGCTCTATGTAGCTATGTACAGAGCATCGCGACAAACAGAAATTTAGAAAATAGATGTCAAAGCTCTGAATAAACAATAAAAAAGGAAGAAAAAGAACATGGCAAAATAATACTAAGTAAAAAATTTACATGCAAGTCAAAATTAGGCAACAAATGAAATCAAGAAAGTTTTCAATAAACCATAAGATAAGGTAGGAAAAAGAACAGGGCAAAATACTACTAAGCAAACAATATATATGCAAGACAAAACTAGGCAAAGCAACAGCAATAAGGCAAAAAGCTCAAAGTAAAAATGGTATTCACACACAAAAGAGTTACAGTCAAATGGTTATCATGTTCTGACTGCAAGATAATAAAGAGCAAAAAGATGGGGGATGAGACAGAGAATTGTCTTATTTTTATTGGTAAGGAAGAAATCCCAGCATGCATTTCTGGGATTTGCATATAATTATGGAAAGAGGATTTTTTTAGCTGTAATTCCCAGAGATTGGAACCAATAATTTTACTTAAACATAACTCAAATACAGACTAAAAACATTCTAAAACATCCTGAAATAAACCTTCAAAAATACTATTTTGATACTTTTATTTATATTTTTTTCATAAAAATAGAGTTTGCTTGTTTTTTTCATAAAAATAGTGGTTGCTTGTAATTTTTTCATAAAAACAGTTTGCTTGTTTTTTTTTTTTCATAAAAATAGAGATTGCTTGTATTTTGTTCATAAAAATAGAGTTTGCTTATTTTTTTTCATGAAAATAGTTTTTTCTTAAAAATAGTTTTTTTTTTCATAAAAACAGAGTTTGCTTGTTTTTTTTAATACAAATAGACATTGCTTGTATTTTGTTCATAAAAATAGAGAGTTTGGTCGTTTTTTTTTTCATAAAAATAGTTTCTTTCTTAAAAATAGAGTTTTTTTTTTCATAACAATAGAGAGTTTGATTGTTTTTTTTTTTTGAAATATATTAGACTGAACATGCATGCAACTAAAACACAGAAACAAGTTTATAAAGGTAGGTTTGATGATTGCAATCACAGAATCCCAAAACAAGATTTTCCCACTTTGCAGATTTTTGCTAGGAGCAGACATTAACGGATGGGCTCTGTGAACCGAAATATGTTATTATGTACAGATTCTCTTTATTCCCTTGATGTTTTCTTACTCCTGCTCTATGAACTAAAGAACTCATCTCCTATCATAAAAAAGCCATGAGAAATCAATCGACTGATTCCAGAATTCCACAAGACTCTCCGTCTTGACAGTAAACCTCTTCTAGGAGTGGACATTAGCATATGGGCTCTGTGAACATATAAACCCTATCATTAACTATAGACACTTCCCAAAGATCACAGTATAGTGACTAATTGATCTGATATAGATTGGTTAGTTGTTTTTATTTAGCAGCATATCATCACATCTATGGGTTATTTAATGCCAAAATCTAAATATTTTGTATGCATTTTTTATTTTACTTTTTTGAGATAAAAGTGATTTTATTGATACAAGTCTTACTAATTAACCCATTACTGTTTTTTGATTCTTTTAATATGCATCTCTTGCCAATTTCATTCAATTTCTTTTATCACTTTTGTTATTAAATATCCCACATTGTAATGACAGAAAATCTGCAAAGAGAGGTGAAATGTTATAAGAACCTGGATGCAAATTGACTGTGAATTATCTAGCAATTAAAGCACTTTCTAAACAATTTAACCTTAGATTTTGTAATTAAATTCCTTCAGGTTTCTCCTATGTATTGTTTGTGGCAATTATTACGGGTGATAGAGTAAATTTCTTTAAGTTTTAGCTTATTATTATTTTACTTTGTAATAATTAAGTTTTTGTTTTAGAAGCAGTTGGAACAAATTTTAAGTTTAGCTTAGGTATTTTCTTTTCAATTGTAGCTCTTGTTGAGATGAACATGACTGTCAGTGACCCTGTTAAAATGAACAAGATTAGCAGTGCCCTCGGTAAAGTGAACACGATTGCCACTGCCCTCATTAAAATGAACACAATTGTCAATGCCCTGTTAAAATGAACATAACCATTAAGGCTTCATTGTATAGTAATTTGTAATGGTTTTGTTAAGCAATCTTTAAAAGTTTTAATGAAAAATCAATCTGTACAGCTTTGTTAAGAACATTATGTTGGATACATAATTGGAAATGACTGTCAGGGTGAAATAATTTTTCAGTGATTTTAAATGGAAATATGTTATCAAGTTTCTAACACAGAAGCACATTATAAAGACAAGTGTATGTTATAGGATAGCTAGAGGAGGGTGGTTCCCCTGGGCAACACTTTTATGGGTGCAGCACTTATATAAGAGCACTTTTAGGTCTGCTGTATAAGACTGAATTTAGATAAAGGTGGTTTTTATGTCAGGACACTACTCACAATTAAATGATCTTTTTGACTTTGACTAACTTAAGCTATAGCATTATGTATTTAAACAATTGTTATCTGAGTGAACAACAAGCATTATCCAGTGATGTATTCAAAGCTGCTTTATTATTGTCGACAATGTGAAACCTGCAAACAAATCCAGGGTGCATTCTTTTAACTCTACAGTGTGTGGGAGACAGGTTTTGGTGGTTGTTATATAAATTTCAGTTATTTTTATTGACAAAAATTAATTTGATGGTATGTTTTGCTCTGTTTTTTTTCTTTTGGGGCTTTTAATAGTTAAATCTTATATATATATATATATATATATATATATATATATATATATATATATATATACACTCAAGTATAGGATTGGTGTATATGGAATAAATTCCAATAACCAACAAATACTATTCTTAAATGAGTGCTTAATACAGAGTAGAGCAAATATAATTATTTATTCGAAAATTATAACATAAATATGTTATAAAATATAAATATTTTATAACATATTTATGTTATAATTTTCGAATAAATATATATATATATATATATTAAAAGGTAGTCACTGTGCAATATGTTGTATTTTTGTAGGGGGCGTAGATGAAGGGGCAGCAAACTCAAGCACTGCTCTAGGTAGCATACACTCTAGCTACACCACTGAGACTCTGTTATGAAATTATTTTAACAATCTACTTCTATATGCTGTGTCCTTTCTTGATGTGAGCAATCATGTATCTCCCCAACTTCCAATCATTTGTAGCTCTTAATAAGGTTCGACTTTTCATTATCCCTCGCTATCTCTGTTCTATCATCCATTTGCAAAACCTCGTTAGACATGTTACATGCTGTTTTTCTACGTGACTCTTTCCCTCAATATTTTGCTGTGAGTCTTGACATTAGTGCATCGTAAAATGTCCGGTTTATCTAATTTTTGTGTACTTATTTACGTTTCGGAGGCCCATTATGCATTTCTTTCTTCCATTGGTTTCCTTTTTACAATAACTTCTCCCAATTAGTTTCCATCTCCAAATTACATTTTGTCGAACTGTCAATTCTCATGGTTGAATTTGTTTCTCAAGAAAAGAACATAAAGTACTACTTTGAAATTTGTGTAACCATAACTCACTGCTTTCAGTTCAGAGTTATCCAAATTGGAGAATTACAAATCAGTTTCGTGAGGGGGGGGGCTTGGTGGGAAGGGCGTTGAGTTCTTGCTCAATATTATTGGAAATGCAACTACTACAACTACAATTGGAGACATCAGCCATGAGAAAGTTGCTAGAGTTTTGTGCCGTTCCAACAGCACAAATTGCATTAATGTGCAGGTTTTCACGTTTTTTTTTTGTTGTTTTTTTTAATCATTTCACCCCAAGCAAAACAATACAGCCACTAAGACACAAGGTGGGTATTGAGTGTGAAAGATATAAGAGAAAAAGTAAAACATTATTAAGGAGAGAGAACAATAAAAGAACAGGAATTAAGATAGAAAATAATGATGCACTTAAATTTTCAGAGTTCAGAGTTAACTGGGAAGCAAGAAGCTGGAAGAGAATTCCACAAGCAAGAAATCTGAGAGAGGAAACGGTTAGTATAGAATTGACAGTTACATCTCGTAATATCGACAGTAAAATGATAAGACCTAGCTGCAAATCTAGTACTGTATTTGAAGTTGTAAAGTGCAGTACTAGCTTGGCAGCTAGGTCCCACCATTTTGCAGTTATAGGAAAAATATATACACTGGATTTAAAGAAAAGCTAAAGGCATCAGTCAGCACATGGGGTATTAGGGGAAATTTTCTATTTGTTAACAAATCCTGAAAATTTATTCCGTAGAGTAATTGGCCATGGTTAAATATAATTAGCAGAAATGATCAACAAACAAAATTGACAAAGTTTGCAACAAACAATAACAAGAGAAAGGAAATAAAAAGAACATTAAGAATATTAAGCAAAGAAACAATAAATGCAAGGGAAAAGTAATAAGGCAAGGTGTAGATTGAGTGGCTATGATTACAAGTAAAATAAATGACAGAACTGTCCAACAAACAAAATTGACAAAGTTTGCAATAAACAATAAAAAGAAAAAAAAACATGGCAAAAATAATATAAAATAAGGAAACAATATATGCAAGGCAAAACAACAGTAATAAGGCAAAACAACAGTAATAAGGCAAAGCAACAGTAATAAGGCAAAACAACAGTAATAAGGCAAAGCAACGGTAATAAGGCAAAACAACGGTAATAAGGCAAAGCAACGGTAATAAGGCAAAACAACAGTAATAAGGCAAAACAACAGTAATAAGGCAAAGCAACGGTAATAAGGCAAAGCAACGGTAATAAGGCAAAGCAACGGTAATAAGGCAAAACAACAGTAATAAGGCAAAGCAACGGTAATAAGGCAAAAAGTTCACAAACTAAGAATTGGGGTTGACACACACAAGCAAGTTCAGATAAACAAATGTAATGTTGTGACTTCAAGACAGACCAGGACTAAATCATATGAAACTGAAAACTAGTCTATTTTATTGACTAAAAAGAAATCCCAGCATGCATTTGTGTGCTTCTGCATATCAATTGGGAAGGGGAAAGTGTTTTGCAGTCATTTGGAGCCAGGGTTGGAACAGAACATAAGGCGACAGTAATAAGGCGAAAAGTACACAAACTAAGAATTGGGGTTGACACACAAAAGGGAATAAAGAGGAGTGATTGCAGCATTCTGGCTTCAAGACAAGAAAGGACAGAGCAATGTCAGATGAGACCAAGAAGTAGCCTAATCTTATTGGCTAGTAAAAAAAAAACACCCCAGCATGCATTTGTGTGGTTTTGTCTATAAATTAGGAAAGGGGGGAGTATTTTGCAGTCATTCCCTATCTGATTGGAACAAACAGATTCCATACAAATATAAATAAAATAATATAAATATCAAAAAATAAAAATAAATATTAAGAAATAAATAAAATAAATAAAAACAAAATTAAAATATAAAGAGTAATAAAAACATGACAGAATTTGGCCAAATAAAAGTAATTTTTAAAGTGAGAGTGAAAAATAACTCACACGCAGTGACATAGGTAGTGTGTGTGCTGCCATGGAAGCCTTTGAGTTTTCCAACCCTCACGAAAAATACATATTGCACTATGACTCACTCTTAAAGTTATATAAACTAGTTTGTGTACCATTATACTATTACTTTCACATGCTCAAATATAGTATGCTTTAAATACATACTAAACTTTATCAGTAACAGTTAAAAAGCAAAAATGATATATAAGGAAAAAAAATTAGGACCATCTTTATTTTTGAAATAAAAATTACAACTTTCTACAAAGTAACTTTTCATGCTTTAATTCTTCAATGACATCATCAAAAAACATCTGTCAATTGTAACTCTGTAGACAGTAGATAAGCCAATATATGGTTTAAGTTACTCAAAATTGAAAAGATCCTTCAGCAGTGTCCTGACATTAAAACCATTTTTATTTCAATGCAGCCTATACAGGCTTATAGACTACTGCAGACACAAAAGTGCCGCCTCCATAAAAATGACACCTGGGGCAGACTGCTCACCTCTAGCTATCTTACTGCACACACACACACACACACACACACACAGAAACTAAACAGTCCAGGTGAAGATTTCCTCAATGTAATGCAGTTAATGAACCAACAATAGGCGGCTTGATACTGGGTAAAAGTCTGCCTGGAGAAGCACAGAAACTGAAGTAGTAAATATGTCAGAAAAATAACCAGACAGACAATAAGTAAAACAAATGAATATTTTAACAGTATGTCTAATTCTCAGACAAGAAAGTAAAATTAATAAAAGACAAATATTACATGGCTAGTTTATCCATGACTGCAAAAATGACGCCATTTATTTGAAAATTTTAATATTGAGATGCAATGAAACCAAGATTTTGAAACAATGTATTGAGATTCAATAGAACAGACATCCAGATTTCACAACTAAAATAGAGGAATGACTAAGGGAAGTAATCATCATAAATTTACTACCTTAAGTTGATTTACCTCCCTTTCCACCATAGATCATGACACAAAAGATATAAATAAACAAATACAAAACAATAATTATTCATAATGTTGACTATAAAATATACTGAAATATTTTGCATATTTTATGTTTGGTATCTCAATTATAGAATATGTTTCAACTTGATTGCAATGTTTTCCTATGCAAGCACTTACTTTTTTTCATCCCAAGCAAGAAAATATAGCTACTAAGACACAAGGGGTTACTGAGTGTGAAAGGATAAAAAAAAAAAAAAAAAAAAAACATTATTAGGGAACAAGAACAATAAAAGAAAAGGAGTCAAGAAGATAGTAGATAATGATTGACATTGCATTTAAATTTTTGAAGATCAAAGTTGATTGGGAAGCAAGGGACTGAAAGAGAATTCCACAAGTAGAATATAAATAGTAATAAAAAAACATGACAGAGATATGCAAGAGAAAGAACTGTGAGTAAAAAACGTATGGTTACATCTAGTCATTTCAACTCTAAAATAATGAAACCTTGTTGCCAATCTAGTACTGCACTTAAATTAATAGAATTTAAGTACCATAGTTGAAAGTTCATCTGATCAATTTCCATAAAAGTATTTAGAGAAGAGGTACAGAGAAGCTATATTACAGGGAAAGTGACTGAAGTTAGGATGCCAGGTCAGAACCAATAACATTACAGATTCTTTGGATTTTATCAAGAATCTCTAAATATATAACAGGAACAGCAGACCATATGTGGCAGCAATATTCTAAGCATGGATAAATTGTAGACTGATAAATATTTAAGATAGATTCTGGGGAGAAAGATTGTCTCACACAATATAGTGAATCAACTTTCCTAGCAGCAGACCTAGCAATTGATTCAATAAAATCTTTTTCCACTTCATGTCAGCAGAAAATGTTAGCTTGAGAAGGTGCAAAGAGTCACTTTCCTGGAGGTTAGCATCAGACAGAAAGGGGTTTCTCAGATGATTAATAGAAAGTAGTTTTGGTTTGGAGGCATTAAAATTAACAAGCCATTCCTTGCCCAAGTTAACAGTAGATTTTAGATCACTTGAGATGATCTGCCAATTTGACCATATCAAACAAATCAGACTTATTATTAAGACAGCAGTAAATAGTTGTGCCATCAACATAGACACAGAGTTGAGAGCTGATGCCATCAGAAAGGTCATTGATGAAAATTATAAGATTTCAGTAGAATTGGCCTTGTGTCACACTTACCACTGTCCAATAAATACTTATAGCGTTTTGATTCATTTTGTTATATTTAAATGAAAACATCTTTCCTAGAATTATCAGATGCATGCCTGTTTTGCAGGTGTTTAAGTTCTTTGCTTACAGGGGGCTCTGTGAATAAAGCCTTGTACCAGATTTACCTAAGGATCCAGAATCTGTGCACATATAGAAAAAGATTCAGAAATTGCTCCATCATCATTAGTCCTATGATTGGGTGTGGTTGTATGGTCACTGTACATTTCCTCTATATATCTGAATTGACAGACAGGGGAAGTATTCATCCATGTATAATGTATCTTGGACAATTAGATCTGGTGAAGTCCATCTCTCTCCAGATCAAGCCACAGCTAATGTCTTCCAAACTGAAAGCTTGCCTTAGTCATACACATGTGGCCATGGATTCCATTGCAAGAGACCTCCACCCTGGTTGCTGACTTCCTAACTATGCTGTATTTTTACTACACTGGCGGCACACATAGCAGCATACCCCAATCTACCCCCACTGCGTTATGTGGTCATTAACCTGACAAGGCTCATACACCATTTGATAGTTTTATTTTCAATCCTGTTGGATGTCTAGCCATCCTTTTCACCAGAAAAGCCTGGTAGAGAAACTGGTTTAGTCACCAATGGCCTAACCATGGAGTAGGCAATTTCATAATACTAGTAACACTCCCACTGGCATCAGGGTAATGCTATTAGTAATACTAGCCATTTCCTTACAAGAAAATATTCAGCATTCATTGACAGAACAGCCAGTATGACTTGAGTTATGCTTTGCTTTATTCCCTGGCCATTAGGCTTGAATCAAAGTGTATTATCTGTTCTCATCGCTAATGGTAATAGTAAGATTAGCTGTTTCCTTACAAGGAAACATTCAGCATTTATTGACCGAGCAGATTGTATGGCTTTATTTTGAAATTTATAAAATCTTTCTCTTAAAACAATTTTTCAAAAAATAGGTTTCTTAAGTTCAGTAGCAGTTATCAATCTTTCCATTATTGATGGAGGTTTCCTTCCTAACCTTTTATTTGAAGTAGTGTGGAATGTCAACAATTTGATTATGTCATTCTCTGTTTGAGTTAGATTTGATATCCATTTCAGTTGTTGCTACTGTTGATAATCCTCAAGTGAGGTTGTTTCTTTTATTTGGTATGGTTCTTTGCACCAGTTCATGAGGGTTGAAGAAGTGTGCTCTTCACCAAGACCAATAAGCTTCATTTATTCAAAGTCATTTTTAATCCTTGAGTTTGTGGCATCTGTTATCAAGCAGGAAATCTTTCTGTTGAATTCTGGGAGAAATTTTCTTTGTTTTATTTAATTTATTTAAAACAAACTTTTTGTTTAAAATAAATTTTAATTTTATTTGTTTTATTTTATTTATGATATCCTTTATTATTATTTTATATTTTTAATAATAATAATAATAATAATAATGTCCCTGCAAGTATTTTTTTTTAGATGGTTTATTATATACTATACATGAAAAGTTAATCTGTTCAATTTGTCTTTTGAATCACTTTCAAGGTACAATGGGTAATTTTTTACAATGATATTCAGCCTGTACAAGGCCCAAGAGCCACTCAAGGTAACAGCTTAGAGAATTATGTGAAAGGCATGATAGAATTTTACTTTATTCTAGAAGTTCCTCTAAACAAATATGAGAATTAAAAATAAAGAAAACATGCAATTTTTTTGGCTGATGGTTTATGAAATTTATAAATTTATTTAAAGATATTGGAAAATAATTTTATTGAAAGTGGTTAAGCAATATTAAATCACAACTTGAAAATGTAATTTACAAATTTCTTTTTTCTTGTTGAAGAATGACATCTACATTAATCTGACTTTGGTATGGTGCCAACAATTTGATATATGTTGATTCTTTTAGTTTTCTGATTTTCCATTGGAAATAAATTCTTTGTTTCACAAGGAAAGGAACTAAAAACACCTTTGTGTATAAAATATGGAAGAAGTTTTACTCTATTTGTTGCTAAAATCTGGATCTAGTTATAACAATTATTGCTGTAAAATGTCTTTTCCATGTCAAAGAAAAGAGATCATCTCTTTTAACATGGTGAGTGCATCGACCAAAGGTTAGAGAATGGACTGCCCAAAACATAGTGAGAAATAACAAAGAACATGTTTCATTGTCCAAATATGTCTTGGAATGATGACTTCTCTTAAAATTATGGAAAATTCTCACAAGATGGTGGTACATGACTATTGCTGGGTTCAAAGAATCTATCCTTTAAGAAATCTCAAAGAATATAATTCCAATATCAGAAGTGCTGGTTTTCTCATAAATCAGGTGCAGACTATTTAACTTAAGCATTAAGAATAGAGACTATTGCCCCATCATTAAAGAAATGAAGACAGAACTAATCATGTTTAACCACACGTTGTTCAATTTGGCTGTCACAGATTATTTGCAAGAGATTGATCTGCTGATCATAACCCTGTCCACAAAGAAATCCATTGGAGGAGATTCACAAGATCAAAGATTAGAAAATCATCCTGATTAAAATGGCTGATAATTGACATGGAAACGTTTCTCTTCTTGAATCTCAATTATGAAGTTCTTCAATGTTGAGCTCAAATGAATCCACCTAAATCTGATAAAGTCTGGCTGGTGATGTTAATCATTCAAGACTTGATCCTGTTTACATAGATCAGCTATTCTATATAACAAGACACGCAATTATGCCGTGCACTTGACAACTTGTGTATGTTCAGATTTCAAGATACAAAGCATATCAGAATATGATTCAGCTATTTAATATATTTGAATAGAAAATGAAAAAAAAAAAGAAGACTATCTACGGGAATGGTGCCTAAGTCCATTTCAAAATGCTCCCGCTTTTAGAGTTTTTTTTTTTTTTTTTTTTTTACAAGGCACTCCCCATGTTCCTTTCACTTTTTAAGTCTTCAGAATCAATTTTTAGCATTGTCATCAGCTAACTCACTGTATTCTCCTTAATCTTGACCATAGTCTAAAATCACCATTGCACTGGTAATAGTTTAATGTCACAGGGAGCCAAATCTCAGATGAAATCAATAACAGAATTAGGGGATAGAAAATTTTGCAAAAAAAAATCCCCCCTCCTCAAAAAACACCCTCCTTCCCTCACAAAAAAAAAAAAAAAATATATATATATGTAAAAAAAAAAACTCTGCATGATCTATTGTTGATCTACTCACATGGCCATTGTGAATGGTATGGTCACACAGTGCACAAACTCAATGTTTTCACACTGGTGACAAGCAAAGTTAGTAAATGGCTCATAAGAATATGTGACATTGTCACAACATCATATGTAGCTTGAAGTGGTATTTAGCAACTATGGTTGTTGCATTGCTGTCTTAATATCCACAACAGTCTTCAGGCTAATATACTAAAGTCTCACTCTGTCTGTTCCTTAATGAAAACCAAAGGTGCAACATGCCCCCACCCCATCAATGGTAAAGATAGGTACCTGAAATCAAGCAAAGTGTTTCTGGAACAAATTTATAAGGGA
This sequence comes from Acanthosepion lycidas, assembly GCA_963932145.1. Taxonomy (NCBI): domain Eukaryota; kingdom Metazoa; phylum Mollusca; class Cephalopoda; order Sepiida; family Sepiidae; genus Acanthosepion; species Acanthosepion lycidas. The sequence continues at coordinate 28,594,478 of OZ010586.1, forward strand.
AGGGGTTGCCTTATCTTGAGAAAACAAACTATTCCCACCTAGAAACATGAGCATTAACAGAAACAAATGGTTGCCAACAAGGCTAGTTATTAGGTTGGTGCAAAAATAATGACGTAATAATGTCGTTTTTTGACGTGTTTTTTAACGTCAAAAAACGACATTATTATGTCATTATTTTTGAACCAACCTAATATAATGAAGGCAGCTCAACAAATGAGAGAATTATATATAAAGAAAAAATATCCCAGGGTGCAATGGATAAATTGTCTTCTGAATTATACAAAAAGGAAAATAACACTAACATCTCATTTTAATAGATAAATTTACCAAAATTACACAAAAATATCTTGAAATACTAAAAGTAAATTTATTCAATAAAACCAGACTCCAGAGGAATTTCGAATACGCTGTAGCTCTTTTGGACAGTTTCCTTGTTTAAGTTGGTTAATGCTGCCATAATTATTGCCTTTAGTTCATCTTTGGTGTTACAAGGAGTTTTGGTGGTCTCTCACTCAAATGCACCCCACATATAATAATCATGGGGTGGGAGTTGGAGTTTGGGGAATTAGGTTGCCAGATGTAAGGGTGATGTGGTCACAGAAATTGTCTCACAGCCATGACTGGGTTCTCCAGCATTTGTGCCATGGTGCAGAGTCTTGTTGCCAGACATAGGGTCTTCCAGCAGCCACTCTCTTGGCCAGAGCAGCACTACCTCATCAAGGGACTTTATGTAGGCCCTCTGTGTAGAGTCTGAGGAACTGTGGGAAGATGAATGGAGGCATAATGTCACCATCACTAGTGATCACTCTAAACACTTTTTTAATCTGCATTAGATTCTTTCTGAATCCCCTGCATTGTCCTTTTTTTTTTTATTAACAATGAAATGAACTTAGAACAGCAAAACTCAGGCTGTTTCTTCAGATATTTTGAATGCATTTGACAAAGTCTAATATGGTGATCTTCACAAGTTGAAAGGTTATGGTGATTCTGGTGATTTCTTTGATTCAATTCAATCTTTAACAAACAGCATGAAGAAAGTGGTCTTGAATGGCTACTTCTAAAGAGCATTTTTTACTAATGCAGGCACCCCTCAAGGGCTCTACATTTTGACACATTGTTCCTTAAATTCAATGCCTTATTCTTTAAGCAAAACAAATAAACAAAAAATTATTAAGTAAACAAAATACATATAAAACAAAAAGTATAAATGAATATGTATCCATAAAGATTTAATACTAAATAAACTTACTAATAAATAGTACTAAATAATAAATGAATAACATACCAAAGTATGGTATGACACTGAGTTCAAAGTCTACTTTGGTATCTTATCGCGGCCGCCTTTGGCCGCTCCTTAAACTGGAAGAGAACAGGTCATTTCGACCTTGACCTTTCGGTTGTGCTCCCTACATGCTGTTAATTACGTGGTAGAGACTAGCAAATTACCTTTTCAATTTAGTTATATTATGAACCTAGTTGCAATATACTTCTTTTTAAGCTTTTTTTGGCCTTGGTTTCCTTTTAGCTAATCTCGACTTATTTTTTAGATAGACTTTACTGTATTAGCTTACCAATTCTCTTGCTAGTCTCCCTCACCACAATACAGTGACTTCTCGCCAAATTCAGGGTCAGTGACTGAAACGGTCAGTATGCAGGCTCCTGGCCTCCAGCCAGGATATCGACCACTGGGCTGCGTATTAAGTTACGCTCCCATTTCTTTTTGTCTGCCAACTTGACAATAGTTGGAAACTTTCCTTCTCTCTCTACTTCGCCTCTTACTTCTGGCTCTTTGCCCATGTTAGACCCTTGGCATTCCATCACTACTGGCTGCCTGCACATCATCCATAACCTTTCCCGTATACTACGTTTGTAATTATTACGGGAGGTTAATATATTGGACTCGACCGGCAGACACGCAATGCCAGCACTGGATTTTTGACATGCCTTAACAACATCGCAATGCCAGCTCCACTTTCCTTCCCAACACGTCAAGTTAGCATCGCTACAACGTCCAGCAGCGATCATCTGCAACGTCCAGCAGGGGTCATCTGCAGCGACCAACATCAACCTCAACTACGACGACCAGCAGCAACCACCTGCAACAACCAGCAGCGATCATTTACATGCACTGAAACTTACATGCACATGCTCTAATTTAGCCAGAAGGCCAAGACCGACTCTGCATTTCCTAACTTCCATCGATAGTGAAAATAATCGATTTTTTCATGCTTCTACAGCAGTTTTCATGTAGTTTGCGGCCATTTTCTACTGGCCAGAGTGAGAGCCAATAGTTGGCCTCCACAAATAGGCAGAAAGATTCTATTGGCCAGCGTGAGAGCCAACAGCTGACTGACACAAATGTTAACTAGCATGCAAAAAAAATCGATAGCTGCATTCATCACAAGTGGGAAAAATTTAAATTTGCATGGCACTTTACTCCAATTGGCTCATTTGCTTGCTTAAACTCAACGTTGATTCTGATACCACAGAACTGGGTTGGGTGTGAAAAAGTATTTGTTGTTAACATTCTTTTTTCATTCAGTTTTTCCAGTTATGTGTCCTTTTTTAAAGCTGATCATTTTGGTTAGTTCTTTTTTTGTAACAGATTTAATGTTTAGTATAGAGCTTAGAAAAAATTCGCAGTGTGAGATAGGCAAGAAGTAAGGCATGTAGCAACGTCAGCACAGCAAAGGGCACTCTTTTAAAGGCAAGGAAGAGCAAAAATATTTTAAGTCAAGTGATAGTGATTGCTGTATGATTCGTACGATTTTTGAATCAAGCACGGGCAACGCCGGGACATGCTGCTAGTTTCTGACTATAATCCTGAACCTAGCTTTGGTTGTTTTTCTCTTCAAGAAACTGTCTAATTTCAAAGAACAAACAGTTTGTATTCTATCAGTACATCTCATATAGAAAGTGTTTTAACAGACGATACAAAATTAAAAAAACTAGTGAAAGCAGCATTCCAAAATCGAAGCAAGGTGCTGAGAAATAAAAGAATTTCATGAAAAACAAAGAGTGCTGGATTGTTATGTGATACCCTTATTCTTATATGGCAATAAATTCTGGACAATCACACCACAGATGAGGAGAAAACTGGAGGCAATTGAAATGTGGTTTTGCAGAAGGATACTGAAAATTCCATGGATGGGTGAGTTAAGGAAGTCATAAAGAAAATGATCCCAGAGAGAATTCTTATACTCAGAATCAGGAAGAGATAGCTGAAATTCCTTGGACACATAGTGAGGAAGAAAGGCTTGGAAAACTTAACCTTCACTGGGTATATTGAGGCCATGAGAGATAAGGGAAGATAGAAAACTATTTACCTGATAAACTTCTGTGAATGGATGGTAAAACAGGAGTTGGAAGTCTTAGCAAAGAAAAAAAAACTCAAGCGTCAAAATGGATAGGAAGTTGTGGAGAATCATAGTCGTCTACATCCTTAAGGGACATTTCACATAAAAGTTATCTCATCACTCAAAATGACATTTGACAGAATCCTGGGACATTTCTGTTGTTTCTTCATGTCTTTGCAGAGTGACAAGATTGCCTTCTGTCAAGACGTTTGGTTTGGTTGACAGCATATCAACCTCAAATGGGTTATTTAATGTCGACAAAATTTTTATTGCTGGTAATATATTTTTCCAAAAATGTACTGCTGGTAATAATATATTCCTGGTAATAATTTCTTCCTTCAAACATTTATTCCTGGTAATAATTTTTTACAAAAAAGTATTTCTGGTATCAAAACCTATTTTTACACTTTCACAGTGCTTTGACCCCAGTTTGGGGGTTAACTATTTGCCCATAGATGGGACCCTAACAGATGCTGCAAACCTGGGAACACCAGCAATTAAGAGATGGTTCGGCACTGTTCAAAACCTCCTGATCAGAGGCCTTGCTGTCGATTGTAGTCTATCGTCTTTCCCATGATGCAAATGCAGTTTATTGTCTTACCTACGATGGAGATGTAGTTTATCATCATGCCCAGGATGCCTGTCTGGAAGTGAGAGACAAATTCTGCAGAGGCTATATATCTTTCATCAAAACTCACTCCAAGAAATATGTCATCAATCAACAGAGATTCTTTCTCAAATTGTTTTCAAGATATTTGAGAAGTTAAAGAAGAGTTGGGATGCTGATCATTCTTTGATTGATATTTTCCTGATTTTAATATTCAAGTTCTACTTAGAGACTTTCACTTTTTTTTTTCATAGCCTGTTATTTAAAATCTTGCTGAAACATAATATCTGTACAAGTGAATGTACTGAACCCAACAGGAATTTCAACTCAGCTCATTTTGGTTTTTGTTGTACGAGTATTGCTTCAAGGATTAGAAATCTGTCATACTGAGTATGATGATAAACTACATCTGGCAGCAAGCCCTATGATCAGGTGGTTTTGAGGAGTGCAAAACCACCTCTTAATTTCTGGTGTTCCCTGGTCCACCCTGACCCAGAGTGGTAACATCTGTTAGGGTCCTAGCTATAGACAAATAGTTAACCCCCAAACAGGGGTCAAAACACTATGAATGTGTAAAAATAAGTTTTTATAGTATAAATACCAGCAAGAAAGTTTTGAAAAAAATTATTACCAGCAAAACATTTTTGAAAAAAAGAAAAAAATTATTACCACCAATACAATTTTAGAAAAAAATTACCAGTAATTAATATCTTGTCAGCAATAAAATATTACCAGCAATAAAATCTTGTTAGCATATCAACTATTGAGGCTGATATGCCCTAAAACAAAACAAACCAAACCAGGAATCTGTATTATTTGATTTTGCTAGTATTTTGGTATTGTCTGTTTAGTGGTATATCAATACCTTATGGGACATCTACTACCAAAATTTAAATTTCTTGTGAGCATTAGTAATTTCTTTTACAAAAATATATTGCTGATAATTTTATCAAAAAAAAAAAAAGTGTTGGTGGTAATATTTTTTTTTTTTTTTATATATAAAATATGTATTGCTGGTATTTATACTATAAAAATGTATTTTTACATTTTCATAGTGTTTTTCACCACAGTTTAGGGATTCATTATTTGCCCATAGTTGGGACCCTAATACGTTCTACTGTTAAATAATAGTTTAGCAAACATTTTTTAGACAAAGTTCATCTCTGCTCAGACTCCCTGAAGTTGACCTTTGAGGTCAGATGGAAGACAAAATAAGGAAGTCAATTTTGCTTGGCTGAACGAGCGTGGGAAAGGAGATAGAGAAAGGTTTTTTTTCAGTGAGTTGTTTTTAACATTAAAACAATGTAGACATGTTTTCTTTTGTGTTTGAAACGGCTCTCCAGTTAGGAGGAACAACTCCCACTGGTTAGTCAGAAGATGTACATGTCAATGTTAATAAAATAGTTAAGTTAAAATTCCCTGTGTTGAATTTCTTTTATCACTGAACTCAAAACAACTAATGTTCACTGTCCGCAAGAGAAGAATGCAACTTTGTTATCGAATTGATGCAATCAACCAAGAATAAAGGGGCTATACAACACTACCACCCTGGCTTAGGGAGGACCTAGGAACAACGACAATTAAGAGGTGGTTCCACACTTCTCAAAACCTCCTGATCAGAGGGCCTTGCTCCCAGATGTAGTTTATCATCATGCCCAAGACACATTTTGGCATTGTTTGTGAGTAGCTGTCTAATGTTACTATGATCCTTATGCTGCTTATTACTATGGCTGAACAATTCTTACATATCACCAATCAACTGAACTTATCATACAAAACCAGGATACCTGTCACAAATGTAAAATTCAAAAAAAGCACAATCTATTTTCATCAATTACTTTAAAGTACTTTCATTAAAAACATTTTGAATTAATGCAGTTACTGATATAACAGAAGTCATCTGTATTTATTTAATTGAAGTTAGCAGAAGACATGAAAGTGTAAAATAGGCTACATGAAAACCCTTCCACATCAGAGCATAATTATTTTAAAGTTTTTGAAATTCAATTTGTCAGTGTGCTACCTGGGATGTAAAAAAGGATACATTTATAAGGCAATTGTTAATTCTGATGTAAATTGGTTGAAAAACCAATGAAAAATAAAAAATAAACCAGTAAAAATTGCCATTTTTTACTATTTACGTGGGTTTTCACAATATGGCTGAACTCAATTATCATCTTAAATGACTGTTAAACAATTGACTTATTGTTGGCTACAAAATGAGTGAAGTTTGTATTAGATTGCTTGAAAATTGAGGGAGTTTTTAGTTTAAGATTTCTGATGAAATCAATTTTTCATTTTTTGCAAAACACAGTGGCGTAGAAAAAAAAATGAGGTATCATTGAGTTCATGATGTAAGTAACCTACATACAGATTTCGAACGAAATTGAAGGAAAAAAGTTGAATTATATCAATTTTTGATTGGTTTTATTGATTATTGATTTTTTTAAAAATTATCTATTTTTTATGCTAAGAACATATCTCTTACATTGTACAATGTATATGCCAAGTTTTGTCAAAATCAGTTGGATGGATCTCAAGTGAAAAGATATCACACAGACACACAGACATCCTTCGTTTTACGTATATAGATTGTAAACTTACAAAATGATAACATTTTCTTAATTCTTACTCAGGACTGAACAACCTATTAAAAGCCAAATCTACCCAAAAACTGATATTTTAAAACCACCCATTTCTAAACAATCCAAACTTGAAAAAAAGCTGCATAAAAACTCAAAAATTACCCACTATTATTGTGTAGGCAAAGCTGATAAATCGAACCTTTTCATAGTATTAAATAAGAATAAATATGACAAAAAATTATAGTTAATAATAATAGATTATATCACAAAATTTGTCACCAATGATTGCTCACACTATAGACGTGATTTACACTGAGGCATGGAGTAAGGAGAGGAGAAAAGATGGCTTGCCACCAGTGCTCGACAGAAAGAAAATGAAAAGGTGACATCGAGGGAGAGCATCTTTACATGCATTCATTGCTGTCAACAAGGCTGTCACTCTCATAGAGGTCTGTACAGCCATAACAGATGCTGCACCACTGAGGCATAACTCTTTGGATGCAGATCCAAGATTTCTCCTGACTGATGAATGTCACACATCACAAAATTAAAAAAAAAAAAATACTAAAGTTAACGTTCAGGCTAAAAACCCATGTAAATCAACTAATGACTACAAAATAATGCTAACATCAGATTCATTAAAACTTTAAAAAAATAAAAATTACTGGTAAATATCATCCTGGTTATTTATACGGCAATGTTAAAATCCATAAATCAGGTAATCCACTCCTTCCTAAAGTTTCTTTGACTTGTAAAGTGAAGAATGAGTTGGGTACTGTGATGGCTTGAGTAATGTTTCAGGGGAGGTGACTAAGTTATGGTGTAATTGAGAATTTTTTACCTCCCCTAAAGCATTACTCAAGCCATCGCAGTACTCAACAATTTTGTCTTTGAAAATGATGAACATTACAATATTTGTCTTGAAATAAATTACACTCTGATGATAACACTGTACTATGTCGTAAGTACTCAAAATAAAATAATATTTATCAACACAGTAATTTTCTCTCTTCCTTTAATAATGACACCAAAAAGCTTGTCCGTGAATATGAAAGAATCCAATTGAAAAATAAGTAGAGTTATTATGTTTAAAGAAAGATTGTAGTAGATAGTGCTGTGTTGCCATGTAGACTAGATTACATTTGTCATTCGTGTATGTTTGTGGCTAGTCTGTAGTCAAGGTTTAATGTGCATAGTAGTCAGTTAACTGAGAAAGGTTTCTTTTAAGAATGGCAGGATATTCATATTATGAGCAGGAAGATATGATTTTACATATGGCTGTGCAAATGGTAATGGACACGTGGCTTCACACGTGTATCAGATTGCGTTTCCAGCCTAAAGGCAGCCAAGCTATCCAACCTTTGCTGTTTATTATTGCATTGCTGAAAGGTGGCACCACAATAATGGATCAAAGAAGACAGATTTGCTCATGTTCCCAACATGAAAAACACATTCTACAGGCTGTTGTAGATGATTCAGATATTAGTACACATCAAGTGGCCCTAGCATATCATACATCTCATAGTACTGAAGAGTACTTCAAGAGCAACTCCTGGATCAGTATCATTTGCAATGTGTGCAATGTCTTTCACCCTCTGATCACTCACACCAGGAGAACTTTTGCTGATGGTTTATTGCACAAACTGCCGATCTGTTGTTTGTCTCTTCAGTCTTTTTACAGATGAAGTAACATTTGGTGGACATAGAATAACAAATTTACACAACCAACATCTATGGGTGGATCAGATTCCCTAAGGTACAAAGTAGGTTAGACACCAGCATCAGTTTACAGTTAATGTGTGGGCTGGAATTGTAGCTAAGAGAACCTATGGACCTACCAGGTTCATAAGTTTTCCCAGCACATCTTACAGGAGCTATCAACAGGGTGTTTATTTCAAATACACTTCCAGACCTGCTAGAGGATGTACTTCTACTAACATGAAAACACATGCGGTTTATGCATGACAGAGAACCAGCACATTCTAATCACATTGTTTGCAATGCACTGGTTGAAATCTATCATAAAAGATTGATAGGTCGAGGATGACCGGTTCCATGGCCTGCACATTCTCCAGACTTCAATCTCTTGGGTTTTTGTCTGTGGAACCACCTAAAGCCATTGGATTATGCAGCAGACATTCATAATGAGAAGACACTTGAACATGTCATGGTAACCTGCAAAACCATTTGACATCATGTGGGAGTATGTGAAAGTGTCTGCTAGTCAATGATGCATGTTTTTGTAGAAGCAAGTGGAGGACAATTTGAATATTTGTTATGAGTTACTTTGATGAGGTACAATGATGGCCTTTTGGACATACAGTACTGTGCAAAAATAATTGGAACCATAAGATAATATTTAAAATAATTGTCTCCTTTTTTTTCTAGATAATCAACAAATATTAATTAAACCATATGTTAAGAAAAAACTTTATCAAATGAATTACAACCACTTTCAAAGATTTTTATCAAGCTGGAATAAGAATATTAATTAAAAATTAAAATGTGTGAAAGTGTTTGTGTGGCATGATGCCGAGTCCTATTGCCATACAAGCAGAAGAATGTCAGACAATTCCTGCAACCACATCACCCCTTACATCTAGCCACCTAGCTCCCCAGACTGTAACACCCCCAACTTTATTATGTGTGGGGCACAGTTGAGCAAGAGAGCAACAAAATTTGAAACAACAAAGATAAACTGAAGGCAAGGATTATGGCACCATACACCAAAAAAAAAAAAAGAAAAAAAAAAGAGACCGTCCAGAAGAGTTGCAGGAGATTCTGAAATCGTCTGGAGCCCATGGTTGAAGCCAATAGTGATTTTATTGAATAAATCTACTCTTTAACATTTCTAGATATTTTTGTGTAATTTTGGTAAATATATCTGTTAAAATGAGATGTCAGTGTTATTTTCATTTTTGTGTAACTTAGACAATTTATCCATCGCACCCTGTACAATATCCAGAGGATCTTGTTCTTCCTCTCAGCTATGGGTTAAATATTAAGTCTTGTATTTGGAATGTTTGCTATCTCAAAAAATGAAAAAATTGTTAATGCAATATTCACTTAAAAATAAAAAAAAAACAAAGGACCAATTTGAACCTGTTGCCTCCACCAAGCAACAGAAAAAAAAAGAAAGTTAATTCTATTATTTGGCAGGATTAAGCCTGAGGATTTTTTTCTTTTTTTTATTAGGAAGAATTATGAATGACCTGTACTTAATATGTTGGAAAATGGTTGGCATCATAAAAAAAAAAAAAAAAGAAAAAACAGGATTGAGCTCAAAGCAAATGTAACGTTCTGGGAAGGGTAAATCAAGGACACTGAGTGGCATGTAAAACAGAAGCAAAGCTCGTAGGAATCTATATCAGATGAATAAATAAAGTCAAAGAGAAATTTCATACAAAACACAATCAGAAATAAACACTCTGAAATGAACAAAAAAAGGAGGAATATATCGCATATGGCCGATACCCATCAAACTTGGCAATGGGTGTAACAGATTCTTACTTTTTCAACTCTGTTTATGTATTCAAGTTACATGAGATTGGTCTAAGAACTTATTCAGCTACACAGAAACAACATGGCAAATATTCAGAAAAGTTCCATTCTTTAGTTCTATCCATTCAGACCTGACTTGCTACATACACAGGGTTGAATCACAGTCATTCCTTACTGAGTCGAAACATCCTCTACCTTTGTATTCCATTGATAAGAAGGATGTACACCCAAACAGCTTTTTCTTAAGAACTTTTGGAAATAGACTTCCACATAGATTCTTTGTTAGAAATTCTTTGGCAGACAAGTGGGATAATACTACAGCTTCTCCAGGATATTTTAACTCATTTTAGACCTCTTTTTATTAGAAAATCAGTGGGTTCTCTTAACTTGAATGGAAAATGCAAAAGGCATCTGTACATAAGCAGTCCAAGCTGAAGTAGAAAACAAAAGGCTTGGATTTAAAGAAAATTCTGTTAAAATTGAAAACACAATTCTCAGAGGAAAAATTGTCAGTACCTTCAACTATAAATGGTCCTGTGGTCATCTCATGTCAAATAAGGCTATACTCTTTACAATGAGCTTTACCTCTAAATCCACATTAGATGACAAGGACTATTCCTTACCTGGTTTCCCCCACTTTATAGAGAACAAGCTTTGTGATATCTACTTTGGCTTGGGAAGTTTCCAGACTTATCCAGAGCCTTGATTCCACAAAGTTTGCTGGTCTGGATAAAATCCCTGTGGTTATCCTGAAGAACCTTGCCTGAAAACTATCTTGCATCTTGGAAAAGATGTTTAATCAATACCTGAAGTAGAAAAGCTCATGGAAGTTCATGCCCTGTTTGCAAAAATGCAAATGATCCCACATCCCTGTGACAATATTACCCCATCAGCCTCCTTAGTGTTATCAGTAAATATTCTGAAGCTATCATCAACAACCGACTGTGCAACAAAGTGTATGGATTTTGCTCCTCTAAGTCCACAACTGATGTCTTAATTATCATTACACACAGGATCAGCAAAACACTTGATAAACATATCTCAATAGTGACTGCCTTAGCTATCTCAAAAGCCTTTGACATGGTATGACATAGAGGGGTTACTACACAAACTGCCCATCTACATAATCTCTTGAACAGCCTTCTCCATTATCAAGTCTTTCTTATCAGGTATCTATGAAGGTTGTTGCTAATGGCCAATCCTTTGAATCATGAAATCAATGTGAATATATGCTTTATATTTCCGATTCTCAGATCTGTAGTCGATATACATGGTGTATCAAAAATTCTCTTACAAGCTTTGGAAGCGGGTTACTCACACCAAAACAAAGACAAAAGTCTATATAAACATATGTCCACAAATCGTTCATTTTTGAGTTAAGTTTAAAGAAATTTTACAGTAGATGGCACAGTGTTGTCATATAGACTAGGTTACATTTGTCATTTATGTACATTTTATAGTTAGTCTGTCTTTAACATTTAATTTAAAACAATTTTACCTTGTTTTAGTGTCAGGAACCCACCCCCAAAGTTTGTCAAAGTATTTTTGGATTGTATCTTGAGTTATACATTTAACAGTGTCTACCATAAACTTTAAACTCAACTCAAAAATGAAGTATTTGCGAACATATGTCTAAATGGACTTTTATCCTTGTTTTGGTGTGAGGAATCTGCCCCAAAGTTTGTAAAAGTATTTTTGATACATCTATATATGCTGATGTTCTCATGGTGTATGGGTATACTGCCAAATATATGATCTCTTGGCTGGCCTAGGCTTAACAGCTCAAAGAGGGAAAGACTGGCTTGTAACATTCAAAATTTCCAAAACAAAGCTAGTAATATTTCATCACCCATAAGCAGACCCTAAATTTGCACGAATCCTGGAGGTCCCTTGCCTTGAATGTCTCTTGTCTAAAGCTTATTCCACATTTAAAATGGAAGTCATATATTTGTACCATTGCTGAAGATGCTGGAAAAGTGGATGGTCCCTTGTATTGTTTCAGAAAATCATGAAATCCGACTACTAGTCTCTAACCACAATACAGAGTATTGTTGCCATATCTAGATTGGTACTTTCCAGTCCTCACAGAATTCAAAAGCATTGGCATGGCCTTGTGGATGATGAAGCATTTTCAATCCTGCAACCCTTTCCTATAAATGAAGCCTTGCTAACCTCCCTCTACTCCATCATTATTGCAATGACAAATGTTGAAACAATCTACATTCTTTACTGCCATCAGTTCAGACCTTCACAACTAGAATCCACCATTTTGTATACAAAGAGTCAAATCATTCTGATTTCCTTTGCATTCTTTTGGCAAAAAAGTAAGTTCCACTCAGATGGATTCTTCTCCAGAACTGTTACTTTGTGTGACAGACTGCTGAGAGAATGTTTCTCCAGCCACTACAATTTTAAAGTTTTCACGTCTAAAATCAACTGATATCTGCCTACATATCCTCATAATATGCACCCACTTCCTTGTTCCGCCTCCCTTATGCCCTTTCAACAATCTGATTAAGTGACCATTTGCTTCCATTTTCAATAAAACTTCCTTGCTTACGTGCTCCATCCATTTCATTCTCAGCATCCTTCTGTAGATGCATATTTCTTTTGCTTCCTGTTGTGAGATACATATTAGAGATGTCAAAATTAGGTAGGTTCAGAAATTTATCTCTCTGGCTAGTGCAATAACAGACAACAGTGTAAAAGTCAAATGACTTACCTGCTAACATGGCTGCCTTCTTGTATCTCTTTGTAAAGGCAAACCAGCTAATCTACCTCATTTATAGGAGAGTACCTAATGCAGCAGATGGGTTAGTCCACTTTGCTGGAATGGACCTATCCAACACATTTGCATGAGTGGACTCTATTCACCCATATGGCTCTCCATTAAATGACTCAGGGCTATTTTTCAGCTTGAAGCAACTACACCACTCTACTTGTGTATCAGACCACTTGCAAGCTAACCAATATTCTACAAACAGCAAGTGTGACACGTGTAGAAATGGTGACAGTAAATATTTTCACAATAAAATTGGTATCAACCAACCAATGATAGAAAGCTTTTTAAGATGTATATCTGTGTTGAATATTAATGTTTCCACTGGACATAAAGTGGGTGATCGGCTTTCTATTTCTTTTCTTTTAGGGTGTCGTCATTTTCAATTTCTTCTGCTGAACAAAGTGACAGTTCTGGGCATTTTATTTCTTTGTGTCTTTTTTGGATATCACTTGAATTAATAGGGTATTATTTTTCTTCATTTTTTTTAACAGATTGTTCTGCCCTAGAATTGAAGAGACATGATTGGTTATGCTCTGAAAGGACTTGAAACGAAACCTAGAAATAGATGACCAGCAGTTTTGGTTATGACTCATTGAAATGCAAGCTACAAATGACTCCCAACAGCCAATACTCAAGAACTTTTAGAAGAAGAACCCTGAAGAAAACCATTTATACTGAGCATTATAATTGCTTCACAAAACAAAGCATCATAAGAAAGAAAAAACACTGTTTATCCAACCTAACATTGTAAACTAGTCATTTTATGTAAGCCATAATATTACAGGTAGGATTTATTAAACAAATATGTCAAAACTTTCACTCCCTCTCAGAAATATACTGGAAATGATTTTACTGCAGGAATTCATTAAAATTATTTATTAAAAAGATCTCAAAACTTACATCGTCCTGGGTAAGACAATAAACTACATCCAACAGCAAGGCCCCTGATCAGGAAATATTGAGGAGCATGAGACCAACTCTTAATTACTGGTGTTCCCAGGTCCACCCTGACCCAGGGCAGTATCATCTGTTAGGGTCCCAGATATGTGTAAATAGTTAACCACTAAACTGGGGTCAAAACACTATGAAAGTGTAAAAATAGGTTTTAATACCAGAAATACTTTGTAAAAAAATTATTACCAGTAATACACTTTTGAAAAAATATTACCAGCTATACATTTTTTTGAAAAAAATATTAGCAGCAATAAAAAATTTTGTCGGCATTAAATAGCCCATTGAGATTGATATGCTGTAAAACAAACCAAACCAAACCAATCAAAAGTTACATTCACCAAAAGGATTACATATATAGTGACAACAAATGCTAGAAGCATCTATAGAAATGCATGTCCTACCATTATAAGAGACAGATCAGGCTGAAAAATGGTATATTACTGCCTAGTCTTCACTTTCCAGTCTCGATAGAGATTGAAAGTATCTCCACATTCTTGTTGATGATGAATTATTTTGCACACTTTCTCAAAGATGAAATGTCATAAATCTCTTTCTGCTTTATCACTATTTCCATGGAAAGTGTTCAGACAAAGTATATTCCTTAGCTCTGCCATGGCTAAGACCTGCCACATCATGCACATTGTAGCAAATTTCTCTCATTCCCTTTGTATCCTAATGGTGAGATGTAAGTTCCACTCAAGTAGCTTCCTTCCATGGACCACTGCTTTGTGGAATCAACTCCGAAGAGGATGCTTCCCTGATCATTACAATCTTAACCTGTTCAAGTCAAGTGTCTACAATGTCTTCTTCACATATCCCCATAAACTTACACTCTAACTCGAGTGGCTCTTGCGCCTGGTACAGAGTGAACATCATTGTAAAAAAACAAAAGTTTTACAAGAATGCATGAAAATTATTTATTAAACAAATACATCAAAACTTTCATTCACTCTTACTTACATATATAGTGATACAACAGATACAAAAAAAAACATTGAAATGCAGTGGAAATGATTTTGTTATAGAAATGCATTACAGTTATTCAACTAACAAATATGTCAAAACTATTACATATATTGTGACACAACAGATACAAAACACATTGAAATACCTTGGAAATGATTTTATATTGCAATTGTTTTATAAAACAAATAAATGAAAATTTTCAAGATTTTCCTGGCATTAGGAGAAAAAATTGAAACAATTACATATGCATATTATTACTGACTGTATTTGGACTCTGAAAAAGTAAGCAAGGTTTCACCAATTTGTTTGCTGTCTACTGACTTGATACAAAACTACTACTTCCCTGTTTAAATTTTAGATCACTTCTGCATGAAATATTTCTCATGTTCAAGGCTGAGGGTATATAAGAGATGAAGAGTTTCATTGACAGTAGAATGATTGCATGAAGAACCCATTAGACTAAACAAAGCAACAAGCATGTTAAAACCAGACCAATTGGGTTATTAATTTAACTGGAAAAAGAAAAGTGACATTTTTGTCAAATGACTTATGATTATTGCACCAAAGAGTACTTAAAACAAATTTTAGTAATGTTTGCTTTTTTGTTTTTGTTTTGAAGGCATAATATGATTACATTAATCTTGATCAGCTGAAAACACATTTGCACTTAAAAAGAAAAAAGTGATAGAGACAAAAATATTGATTTAAAGATAGAATACGTTTTATTAGTCATTCAAAATAAATTATTTCTTTTGTTTTTGAGCTGAGAAGATTCATTCAAAATTCCTTCCTTCCTTTTTTTCTTTTATATTCTTTTAAAATCTTTTATTATTATTATTATTAGGTTGGTGCAAAAATAATGACGTAATGATGTCGTTTTTTGACGTTACTTCAAAAAACGACATTATTACGTCATTATTTTTGCACCAACCTAATATTATTATGAAATCTTTCTGAAAGAGATCTGTATTGATTTACAGCCCAAATAGAAGAAATACGGTCAGCCTAAATTGCCTTTATTTATGTAGAATATTTGTGTAGAATCTTGGGAATGATAGGACAGGCATTAAATACTTACAGACTGAAGATCGGTTTATTATGTAAATACAAGTTGACACAGGTCATATAAAATGGACAGCAATATTAAAGTAATCTTGCAATTGCAATGTATTTATAACATATCAAAAACTTAATAGTGTTTTGCATTTTCTGTTTTTTTTTTGTTTTTTTTTTGTTTGTTTTACGGCATATCAACCTCAATGGGTCATTTAATGCCGACGACTTTTCTTTTTTCCTGGTAATATTTTTGTTTTGTCAAAAATCTATTTTTGTTAATATTTTTTTCCTCAAAAATGTATAGCTGGTAATATTATGTTTTGCATTTTCTGGGAAAATTACGATATAAAATCTACATATCAGACTAATGATGGGTAATAGAATGACAAGATGGGGGGAAACATAAGGGACACATTTTGTCCTTTAAAAAGATTTCATCAAAGGAATCACAATTCATACATTGAAGAAAAAAACAAATAAAGAGAATGGGAAAATTATTTCATTGCAGCTTGAAGGGTGCTAACCAGGAAATGACTAATCAAATCATGGCTAATTAAAGCAGATAAATCAGGCTTACCAAGTTGTTTTAAATCTTAGATTTACCAGAATACCATTCTGCCTAGAATTATTCTGCCACTTATGTTGTATGAAATCATGACAACAGTGGTGTCACTGGAAAAAATTAGCTGAGGATTGCAAAGAAGACTAACCAATGTGGACTTGTATATATTACAACTCCCTTCCAAAGGGTTAACAAAGGAGTTTAAGGTCACTAGACAGACCATAGGGCTATAGAGACTCTAATGACCCCTAAAGTGGTTGAAGTTGACATAGAAGTACATAAAGCAGAAAGTGGGAGGCATCATGATAACTGCAGATTGCAGAGGAACATTTTAAGCATAAATCTCTCGTAGGGACAGTAGCAACAGATCTAACAGGGTGGGGCTGCAAATGACAGAGTCAGGTTGTATCTGTAGATCCATGACAATTATTTCTTTCTTGGTTGGGATCACAAGGTCGGACTTTCAGATGCTGCACTCAGTCTAAAGTCTGGGTTCCATAACAACATCAAATTTTCTCCCCTTCATGATCTTTCCCAGGACAACGTCATCATGCCACTTAGTTTGAAGGCCGCTAATGATACCACAGGCTTGGGTGATGTGGGGCAGGCTCATGGGAGCATTGCTACCACATTTACAAAATATATCAACCAGACGACCACCCCGAGATAACCGGGATGGTGTGCCTGTACAGCCTAAGTGGACCCCAACAGCCTCCTGAAAATTGTATCCAGCCAGGTTGGTGGGGGCATGATCCAGCCAACTGTTAACAGCTGGTACCTTCTCGTACCCCTGTAGGCTCCTGGTGTCCAATCTTTTGTGGAGATCTTCAACCAGGCCCTTCCGGGAGGACATAATAGATCCGTTGTACTTATAAGACATCAGACAGTGCACAGCAGGATTGGACACTATGGCAGCATCTTCTTCATCCCCATAAGATAACTGGCAAAGGCAGCTGTCCCTGTGTACAGTAGAGCAGTTCCAGTGAGTTAACCCCCCAAACCACTGAGTCTCGTGGGAGCATGTATCGCGGAATCGGGACAATCCACCGGTAGCTGGAGCCACCTGCAAATGGCCCGACAAACTGCTTTGTCCCCTCTGACAATCTTGCCCTTAGGAAATCAGCTGAAGGTTAGCTGGAGTTGCAGACATGCCTCAAGAATTTCTTGATGATGATCAGCTTTTGCTGCGATTTGCTGAGGCCGACCACAAGTCGATCTAGCCACTTTTGCATCTCTTCAGGAGAGCTAGTGAATGGAATCAGGTTGTTGACATAAGCCATCTGGTTGAGAACTATTGAGTCGATGGTAAAGGCATACTCCTCCTACCCCCTCTAGTATCTCAGCCAGGGTGTATAACCAAGAGGGTAAGAGATCCCGTTGCTTGATTCCACAGTATTTAGGAGGGATCAGATTATCCCTGATCTGTAGCCTGCTTGATAAGACCAAAAGTGCCCCATAAGGAGTTGGAGTATGTTAAGTATTGTCTAATGAGAAATAGAATTGAATGCTTTGTGAATGTCCACTGATGCAACTACTAGGTTCTCATGTTTGGCTTGGATCACATGTAGGGCCGCATTCAGTTTAAGGATGTTGTGGCTAATCACGTCAACACTTTTGAACCTGACCTGGTCTTGATGGCCAAGGAGGGATGCCTCAAGATGGCTTGCAAGCACTTGATAAAAGATTCGGATAAAGTAATTCCTGATAGTAATGGGATGAAATTCCACAGGATAGCCGGGCACCTCCACCTTCTTGATGAAGGTCACTCAGGAGGTGAAGATGTTGCTGGCTTTACCTCTGGTTGATGGCAGGCCTTTCAGCAGTAGCAGGTTGAAGAGGAGGGTGATGACCTCTATGAGGATAGCTTGTAAGGTGTTAGTGCAGAGGCAATCCTGTTCAGGGGAGGATTCCTTTAGAGATGCAATTACGGTGGTGACATCAGCCACCTTGATAGGTGCAGCAAGTTTGTTCATCGGCAGGCCGGGATGGTCTCCAGCCAGGTTCGCATAGCATGGGTGTTCAAATATTGGCTTTCATTAGCACAGGAAGTCCTTGTCGGAGAAGGCCCTCTATTGAGGACCCGTTCAGCAACCGATTTCGGACTGTGCTTGTGAACTTTCTGCTGGAAGTTATAGATTATGGCAAGCTGGGCAACGCCGTCTCCTTACTTTTACTTTCACCACCAATACTACCCGCCTGCTAACACTCCCTGTTTTTATGGACTTTCTTCCGAATCACAGGGTCGGAAATGGTAGGAAGTAAGCCATTAATATACTCGGTGATCTCCTGCTGAATGCACTCGTCAGCAGCTGGATCGCAGGCTTGGTACACCAGACCTCAGGGGCGACTATTTGGAGCCGCTGCCTTTTGGCCTGGATAGCCGTGACCCTGGGGCCAGGAAGGAGTTCAATACATGAAGGACTTTAATCTCGTGAGCTGACCCTGGTAGAGTTTGCTGAACAGGCTGGTGGGTCTCCATCAGTTGGGTGGTCATTTCTGGAGTTCTAAGGAAATGCTCGTGTTTTGGTGCCATTGGGGCCGATACAGTGGGCATCGCTTTCAAGCGCTTTCAGCATGGCTTTGTAGTCATCCTTCTGATACCTGCAGCTAATTTGGCACCACTGTGTGCTACCAAGTAGGACGCTATATAGGAGTTTAAAAGCATAGATAATTATATATCCCAACATAATAATTTATTAAGCAAGCATCCAAGCAAAACACTAAATAATAATCTTACTAAAAGTCAATACAACTGGCATAAAAATGTAACAAACCCATTAATTCTCAAGTGCATAACTGAAGGAAAAATCTACAGAGCTAGGATCAATTCAGACAATGGATCCATCAAGAACAGCTGGAAATTGTGTTTTACCACCACAAAGTGACACTGAGCAATATCAAATACAAAAACTGCACAA
This sequence comes from Acanthosepion lycidas, assembly GCA_963932145.1. Classification (NCBI taxonomy): domain Eukaryota; kingdom Metazoa; phylum Mollusca; class Cephalopoda; order Sepiida; family Sepiidae; genus Acanthosepion; species Acanthosepion lycidas. Next base: position 28,613,765 of record OZ010586.1, read on the forward strand.
CACTTTCAAAGTATGTTTGGGGATTAAAAAACAACCATAAAAACCCAACCACTAGCTGGGAGATAATCATGAAAGCTAAGCCATACAGTAGAAAGGGGGACAGATGTAACTTGTTTGTTGGAGAAGCTTATATTAAAATACTTAAATTAACCTAACTTGAACATGAGATTAGAATTGATGTCTACATGTGTACATAAGACCAAGCACTTGCTTAAATACATTGACTCTGAACAGTCGACCAGACTGTACATGACTGTCAAACTCTCCGCCTCTGTGGAGAGGAACTCTGACAAAGCTTTGCCACAGGGCAAACTTTCATCCAGGGAGGTAGACAGTCCCTGAACCTGTCTAGGTGGGTTCAAAGGGAATATTTTTGGCCAAGCTTATGGGCTCAGAGAAGCCCATGTTAAACTCGGCCTTGTGCCACATACATTCCTTGTAGGGGGACTGTTAAATATAACACATTGACCCTGATTAAAAGTGATGACAAAATAGATCTTATAAATATTAATATGCAGCAACTATTAATATTCGTAGAATCCATCATTAATTACATTTCCTATATATCTATACACATATAATTCAATATTACGGTACTTGATTAATTTATAATGCGTGTATATTTAAT
>OZ010586.1:28619392-28721892 GCA_963932145.1 Acanthosepion lycidas
GGAGGTAGTAAAAGAAAGTGAGAAGAAAGGACTAACTACCAATTGTAAGAAAACAGAATGTATGGTGGTCAGCAAAAGGAACAGCGTGAGTTGCAAAATATAAATTGGAGGGAGGAAAAGAAAGTGAGAAGAAAGGACTAACCACCAATTGTAAGAAGACAGAATGTATGGTGGTCAGCAAAAGGAACAGCCTGAGTTGTAAACTATGAATTGGTGGAAGTAAAAGAAAATGAGAAGAAAGGACTAACCACCAATTGTAAGAAGACAGAATGTATGGTTGTCAGGTAAAGGAACAGCGTGACTTGCAAACTATGAATTGGTGGGAGTAAAAGAAAGTTGAGAAGAAAGGACTAACCACCAATTGTAAGAAGACAGAATGTATGGTTGTCAGCAAAAGGAACAGCGTGAGTTGCAAACTATGAATTGGTGGGAGTAAAAGAAAATGAGAAGAAAGGACTAACCACCAATTGTAAGAAGACAGAATGTATGGTTGTCAGCAAAAGGAACAGCGTGAGTTGTAAACTATGAATTGGTGGGAGTAAAAGAAAATGAGAAGAAAGGACTAACCACCAATTGTAAGAAGACAGAATGTATGGTTGTCAGCAAAAGGAACAGCGTGAGTTGCAAACTATGAATTGGTGGGAGTAAAAGAAAATGAGAAGAAATGACTAACCACCAATTGTAAGAAGACAGAATGTATGGTGGTCAGCAAAAAGAACAGCGTGAGTTGCAAAATATGAATTGGTGGGAGTAAAAGAAAATGAGAAGAAAGGACTAACCACCAATTGTAAGAAGACAGAATGTATGGTTGTCAGCAAAAGGAACAGCGTGAGTTGCAAACTATGAATTGGTGGGAGTAAAAGAAAGTTGAGAAGAAAGGACTAACCACCAATTGTAAGAAGACAGAATGTATGGTTGTCAGCAAAAGGAACAGCGTGAGTTGCAAACTATGAATTGGTGGGAGTAAAAGAAAGTTGAGAAGAAAGGACTAACCACCAATTGTAAGAAGACAGAATGTATGGTTGTCAGCAAAAGGAACAGCGTGAGTTGCAAACTATGAATTGGTGGGAGTAAAAGAAAATGAGAAGAAAGGACTAACCACCAATTGTAAAAAGACAGAATGTATGGTTGTCAGCAAAAGGAACAGCGTGAGTTGCAAACTATGAATTGGTGGGAGTAAAAGAAAGTTGAGAAGAAAGGACTAACCACCAATTGTAAGAAGACAGAATGTATGGTTGTCAGCAAAAGGAACAGCGTGAGTTGCAAACTATGAATTGGAGGGAGTAAAAGAAAATGAGAAGAAAGGACTAACCACCAATTGTAAGAAGACAGAATGTATGGTTGTCAGGTAAAGGAACAGCGTGAGTTGCAAATTATGAATTGGTGGGAGTAAAAGAAAATGAGAAGAAAGGACTAACCACCAATTGTAAGAAGACAGAATGTATGGTTGTCAGCAAAAGGAACAGCGCGAGTTGCAAACTATGAATTGGTGGGAGTAAAAGAAAATGAGAAGAAAGGACTAACCACCAATTGTAAGAAGACAGAATGTATGGTTGTCAGCAAAAGGAACAGCGTGAGTTGCAAACTATGAATTGGTGGGAGTAAAAGAAAATGAGAAGAAAGGACTAACCACCAATTGTAAGAAGACAGAATGTATGGTTGTCAGGTAAAGGAACAGCGTGAGTTGCAAACTATGAATTGGTGGGAGTAAAAGAAAATGAGAAGAAAGGACTAACCACCAATTGTAAGAAGACAGAATGTATGGTTGTCAGGTAAAGGAACAGCGTGAGTTGCAAATTATGAATTGGTGGGAGTAAAAGAAAGTTGAGAAGAAAGGACTAACCACCAATTGTAAGAAGACAGAATGTATGGTTGTCAGCAAAAGGAACAGCGCGAGTTGCAAACTATGAATTGGTGGGAGTAAAAGAAAATGAGAAGAAAGGACTAACCACCAATTGTAAGAAGACAGAATGTATGGTTGTCAGCAAAAGGAACAGCGTGAGTTGCAAACTATGAATTGGTGGGAGTAAAAGAAAATGAGAAGAAAGGACTAACCACCAATTGTAAAAAGACAGAATGTATGGTTGTCAGCAAAAGGAACAGCGTGAGTTGCAAACTATGAATTGGTGGGAGTAAAAGAAAGTTGAGAAGAAAGGACTAACCACCAATTGTAAGAAGACAGAATGTATGGTTGTCAGCAAAAGGAACAGCGTGAGTTGCAAACTATGAATTGGAGGGAGTAAAAGAAAACGAGAAGAAAGGACTAACCACCAATTGTAAGAAGACAGAATGTATGGTTGTCAGGTAAAGGAACAGCGTGAGTTGCAAACTATGAATTGGTGGGAGTAAAAGAAAATGAGAAGAAAGGACTAACCACCAATTGTAAGAAGACAGAATGTATGGTTGTCAGGTAAAGGAACAGCGTGAGTTGCAAACTATGAATTGGTGGGAGTAAAAGAAAATGAGAAGAAAGGACTAACCACCAATTGTAAGAAGACAGAATGTATGGTTGTCAGGTAAAGGAACAGCGTGAGTTGCAAATTATGAATTGGTGGGAGTAAAAGAAAGTTGAGAAGAAAGGACTAACCACCAATTGTAAGAAGACAGAATGTATGGTTGTCAGGTAAAGGAACAGCGTGAGTTGCAAACTATGAATTGGTGGGAGTAAAAGAAAATGAGAAGAAAGGACTAACCACCAATTGTAAGAAGACAGAATGTATGGTTGTCAGCAAAAGGAACAGCGTGAGTTGCAAATTATGAATTGGTGGGAGTAAAAGAAAGTTGAGAAGAAAGGACTAACCACCAATTGTAAGAAGACAGAATGTATGGTTGTCAGCAAAAGGAACAGCGCGAGTTGCAAACTATGAATTGGTGGGAGTAAAAGAAAATGAGAAGAAAGGACTAACCACCAATTGTAAGAAGACAGAATGTATGGTTGTCAGCAAAAGGAACAGCGTGAGTTGCAAACTATGAATTGGTGGGAGTAAAAGAAAATGAGAAGAAAGGACTAACCACCAATTGTAAGAAGACAGAATGTATGGTTGTCAGGTAAAGGAACAGCGTGAGTTGCAAACTATGAATTGGTGGGAGTAAAAGAAAATGAGAAGAAAGGACTAACCACCAATTGTAAGAAGACAGAATGTATGGTTGTCAGCAAAAGGAACAGCGTGAGTTGCAAACTATGAATTGGTGGGAGTAAAAGAAAATGAGAAGAAAGGACTAACCACCAATTGTAAGAAGACAGAATGTATGGTTGTCAGCAAAAGGAACAGCGTGAGTTGCAAACTATGAATTGGTGGGAGTAAAAGAAAATGAGAAGAAAGGACTAACCACCAATTGTAAGAAGACAGAATGTATGGTTGTCAGCAAAAGGAACAGCGTGAGTTGCAAACTATGAATTGGTGGGAGTAAAAGAAAATGAGAAGAAAGGACTAACCACCAATTGTAAGAAGACAGAATGTATGGTTGTCAGCAAAAGGAACAGCGTGAGTTGCAAACTATGAATTGGTGGGAGTAAAAGAAAATGAGAAGAAAGGACTAACCACCAATTGTAAGAAGACAGAATGTATGGTTGTCAGCAAAAGGAACAGCGTGAGTTGCAAACTATGAATTGGTGGGAGTAAAAGAAAATGAGAAGAAAGGACTAACCACCAATTGTAAGAAGACAGAATGTATGGTTGTCAGCAAAAGGAACAGCGTGAGTTGCAAACTATGAATTGGTGGGAGTAAAAGAAAATGAGAAGAAAGGACTAACCACCAATTGTAAGAAGACAGAATGTATGGTTGTCAGGTAAAGGAACAGCGTGAGTTGCAAACTATGAATTGGTGGGAGTAAAAGAAAATGAGAAGAAAGGACTAACCACCAATTGTAAGAAGACAGAATGTATGGTTGTCAGCAAAAGGAACAGCGCGAGTTGCAAACTATGAATTGGTGGGAGTAAAAGAAAATGAGAAGAAAGGACTAACCACCAATTGTAAGAAGACAGAATGTATGGTTGTCAGCAAAAGGAACAGCGTGAGTTGCAAACTATGAATTGGTGGGAGTAAAAGAAAGTTGAGAAGAAAGGACTAACCACCAATTGTAAGAAGACAGAATGTATGGTTGTCAGGTAAAGGAACAGCGTGAGTTGCAAACTATGAATTGGTGGGAGTAAAAGAAAATGAGAAGAAAGGACTAACCACCAATTGTAAGAAGACAGAATGTATGGTTGTCAGGTAAAGGAACAGCGTGAGTTGCAAATTATGAATTGGTGGGAGTAAAAGAAAGTTGAGAAGAAAGGACTAACCACCAATTGTAAGAAGACAGAATGTATGGTTGTCAGCAAAAGAAACAGCGCGAGTTGCAAACTATGAATTGGTGGGAGTAAAAGAAAATGAGAAGAAAGGACTAACCACCAATTGTAAGAAGACAGAATGTATGGTTGTCAGCAAAAGGAACAGCGTGAGTTGCAAACTATGAATTGGTGGGAGTAAAAGAAAATGAGAAGAAAGGACTAACCACCAATTGTAAAAAGACAGAATGTATGGTTGTCAGCAAAAGGAACAGCGTGAGTTGCAAACTATGAATTGGTGGGAGTAAAAGAAAGTTGAGAAGAAAGGACTAACCACCAATTGTAAGAAGACAGAATGTATGGTTGTCAGCAAAAGGAACAGCGTGAGTTGCAAACTATGAATTGGAGGGAGTAAAAGAAAATGAGAAGAAAGGACTAACCACCAATTGTAAGAAGACAGAATGTATGGTTGTCAGGTAAAGGAACAGCGTGAGTTGCAAACTATGAATTGGTGGGAGTAAAAGAAAGGTGAGAAGAAAGGACTAACCACCAATTGTAAGAAGACAGAATGTATGGTTGTCAGGTAAAGGAACAGCGTGAGTTGCAAACTATGAATTGGTGGGAGTAAAAGAAAGGTGAGAAGAAAGGACTAACCACCAATTGTAAGAAGACAGAATGTATGGTTGTCAGCAAAAGGAACAGCGTGAGTTGCAAACTATGAATTGGTGGGAGTAAAAGAAAATGAGAAGAAAGGACTAACCACCAATTGTAAGAAGACAGAATGTATGGTTGTCAGCAAAAGGAACAGCGTGAGTTGCAAACTATGAATTGGTGGGAGTAAAAGAAAGTTGAGAAGAAAGGACTAACCACCAATTGTAAGAAGACAGAATGTATGGTTGTCAGCAAAAGGAACAGCGTGAGTTGCAAACTATGAATTGGAGGGAGTAAAAGAAAATGAGAAGAAAGGACTAACCACCAATTTTAAGAAGACAGAATGTATGGTTGTCAGGTAAAGGAACAGCGTGAGTTGCAAACTATGAATTGGTGGGAGTAAAAGAAAGTTGAGAAGAAAGGACTAACCACCAATTGTAAGAAGACAGAATGTATGGTTGTCAGCAAAAGGAACAGCGTGAGTTGCAAACTATGAATTGGTGGGAGTAAAAGAAAGTTGAGAAGAAAGGACTAACCACCAATTGTAAGAAGACAGAATGTATGGTTGTCAGCAAAAGGAACAGCGTGAGTTGCAAACTATGAATTGGAGGGAGTAAAAGAAAATGAGAAGAAAGGACTAACCACCAATTGTAAGAAGACAGAATGTATGGTTGTCAGGTAAAGGAACAGCGTGAGTTGCAAACTATGAATTGGTGGGAGTAAAAGAAAGTTGAGAAGAAAGGACTAACCACCAATTGTAAGAAGACAGAATGTATGGTTGTCAGGTAAAGGAACAGCGCGAGTTGCAAACTATGAATTGGTTGGAGTAAAAGAAAGTTGAGAAGAAAGGACTAACCACCAATTGTAAGAAGACAGAATGTATGGTTGTCAGCAAAAGGAACAGCGTGAGTTGCAAACTATGAATTGGTGGGAGTAAAAGAAAATGAGAAGAAAGGACTAACCACCAATTGTAAGAAGACAGAATGTATGGTTGTCAGCAAAAGGAACAGCGTGAGTTGCAAACTATGAATTGGTGGGAGTAAAAGAAAATGAGAAGAAAGGACTAACCACCAATTGTAAGAAGACAGAATGTATGGTTGTCAGGTAAAGGAACAGCGTGACTTGCAAACTATGAATTGGTGGGAGTAAAAGAAAGTTGAGAAGAAAGGACTAACCACCAATTGTAAGAAGACAGAATGTATGGTTGTCAGGTAAAGGAACAGCGTGAGTTGCAAACTATGAATTGGTGGGAGTAAAAGAAAGTTGAGAAGAAAGGACTAACCACCAATTGTAAGAAGACAGAATGTATGGTTGTCAGCAAAAGGAACAGCGTGAGTTGCAAACTATGAATTGGTGGGAGTAAAAGAAAGTTGAGAAGAAAGGACTAACCACCAATTGTAAGAAGACAGAATGTATGGTTGTCAGCAAAAGGAACAGCGCGAGTTGCAAACTATGAATTGGTGGGAGTAAAAGAAAGTTGAGAAGAAAGGACTAACCACCAATTGTAAGAAGACAGAATGTATGGTTGTCAGCAAAAGGAACAGCGTGAGTTGCAAACTATGAATTGGTGGGAGTAAAAGAAAGTTGAGAAGAAAGGACTAACCACCAATTGTAAGAAGACAGAATGTATGGTTGTCAGCAAAAGGAACAGCGTGAGTTGCAAACTATGAATTGGTGGGAGTAAAAGAAAATGAGAAGAAAGGACTAACCACCAATTGTAAAAAGACAGAATGTATGGTTGTCAGCAAAAGGAACAGCGTGAGTTGCAAACTATGAATTGGTGGGAGTAAAAGAAAGTTGAGAAGAAAGGACTAACCACCAATTGTAAGAAGACAGAATGTATGGTTGTCAGCAAAAGGAACAGCGCGAGTTGCAAACTATGAATTGGTGGGAGTAAAAGAAAATGAGAAGAAAGGACTAACCACCAATTGTAAGAAGACAGAATGTATGGTTGTCAGCAAAAGGAACAGCGTGAGTTGCAAACTATGAATTGGTGGGAGTAAAAGAAAATGAGAAGAAAGGACTAACCACCAATTGTAAGAAGACAGAATGTATGGTTGTCAGGTAAAGGAACAGCGTGAGTTGCAAACTATGAATTGGTGGGAGTAAAAGAAAGTTGAGAAGAAAGGACTAACCACCAATTGTAAGAAGACAGAATGTATGGTTGTCAGGTAAAGGAACAGCGCGAGTTGCAAACTATGAATTGGTGGGAGTAAAAGAAAGTTGAGAAGAAAGGACTAACCACCAATTGTAAGAAGACAGAATGTATGGTTGTCAGCAAAAGGAACAGCGTGAGTTGCAAACTATGAATTGGAGGGAGTAAAAGAAAGTTGAGAAGAAAGGACTAACCACCAATTGTAAGAAGACAGAATGTATGGTTGTCAGGTAAAGGAACAGCGCGAGTTGCAAACTATGAATTGGTGGGAGTAAAAGAAAGTTGAGAAGAAAGGACTAACCACCAATTGTAAGAAGACAGAATGTATGGTTGTCAGCAAAAGGAACAGCGTGAGTTGCAAACTATGAATTGGAGGGAGTAAAAGAAAATGAGAAGAAAGGACTAACCACCAATTGTAAGAAGACAGAATGTATGGTTGTCAGCAAAAGGAACAGCGTGAGTTGCAAACTATGAATTGGTGGGAGTAAAAGAAAATGAGAAGAAAGGACTAACCACCAATTGTAAGAAGACAGAATGTATGGTTGTCAGGTAAAGGAACAGCGTGAGTTGCAAACTATGAATTGGTGGGAGTAAAAGAAAGTTGAGAAGAAAGGACTAACCACCAATTGTAAGAAGACAGAATGTATGGTTGTCAGGTAAAGGAACAGCGTGAGTTGCAAATTATGAATTGGTGGGAGTAAAAGAAAGTTGAGAAGAAAGGACTAACCACCAATTGTAAGAAGACAGAATGTATGGTTGTCAGCAAAAGGAACAGCGTGAGTTGCAAACTATGAATTGGAGGGAGTAAAAGAAAATGAGAAGAAAGGACTAACCACCAATTGTAAAAAGACAGAATGTATGGTTGTCAGCAAAAAGAACAGCGTGAGTTGCAAACTATGAATTGGAGGGAGTAAAAGAAAGTTGAGAAGAAAGGACTAACCACCAATTGTAAGAAGACAGAATGTATGGTTGTCAGCAAAAGGAACAGCGCGAGTTGCAAACTATGAATTGGTGGGAGTAAAAGAAAATGAGAAGAAAGGACTAACCACCAATTGTAAGAAGACAGAATGTATGGTTGTCAGCAAAAGGAACAGCGTGAGTTGCAAACTATGAATTGGAGGGAGTAAAAGAAAATGAGAAGAAAGGACTAACCACCAATTGTAAGAAGACAGAATGTATGGTTGTCAGGTAAAGGAACAGCGTGAGTTGCAAACTATGAATTGGTGGGAGTAAAAGAAAGTTGAGAAGAAAGGACTAACCACCAATTGTAAGAAGACAGAATGTATGGTTGTCAGGTAAAGGAACAGCGCGAGTTGCAAACTATGAATTGGTTGGAGTAAAAGAAAGTTGAGAAGAAAGGACTAACCACCAATTGTAAGAAGACAGAATGTATGGTTGTCAGCAAAAGGAACAGCGCGAGTTGCAAACTATGAATTGGTGGGAGTAAAAGAAAATGAGAAGAAAGGACTAACCACCAATTGTAAGAAGACAGAATGTATGGTTGTCAGCAAAAGGAACAGCGTGAGTTGCAAACTATGAATTGGAGGGAGTAAAAGAAAATGAGAAGAAAGGACTAACCACCAATTGTAAGAAGACAGAATGTATGGTTGTCAGGTAAAGGAACAGCGTGAGTTGCAAACTATGAATTGGTGGGAGTAAAAGAAAGTTGAGAAGAAAGGACTAACCACCAATTGTAAGAAGACAGAATGTATGGTTGTCAGCAAAAGGAACAGCGTGAGTTGCAAACTATGAATTGGTGGGAGTAAAAGAAAGTTGAGAAGAAAGGACTAACCACCAATTGTAAGAAGACAGAATGTATGGTTGTCAGCAAAAGGAACAGCGTGAGTTGCAAACTATGAATTGGTGGGAGTAAAAGAAAATGAGAAGAAAGGACTAACCACCAATTGTAAGAAGACAGAATGTATGGTTGTCAGCAAAAGGAAGAGCGTGAGTTGCAAACTATGAATTGGAGGGAGTAAAAGAAAATGAGAAGAAAGGACTAACCACCAATTGTAAGAAGACAGAATGTATGGTTGTCAGGTAAAGGAACAGCGTGAGTTGCAAACTATGAATTGGTGGGAGTAAAAGAAAGTTGAGAAGAAAGGACTAACCACCAATTGTAAGAAGACAGAATGTATGGTTGTCAGCAAAAGGAACAGCGCGAGTTGCAAACTATGAATTGGTGGGAGTAAAAGAAAATGAGAAGAAAGGACTAACCACCAATTGTAAGAAGACAGAATGTATGGTGGTCAGCAAAAGGAACAGCCTGAGTTGTAAACTATGAATTGGTGGAAGTAAAAGAATATGAGAAGAAAGGACTAACCACCAATTGTAAGAAGACAGAATGTATGGTTGTCAGCAAAAGGAACAGCGTCAGTTGCAAACTATGAATTGGTGGGAGTAAAAGAAAATGAGAAGAAAGGACTAACCACCAATTGTAAGAAGACAGAAAGTATGGTTGTCAGCAAAAGGAACAGCGTGAGTTGCAAACTATGAATTGGTGGGAGTAAAAGAAAATGAGAAGAAAGGACTAACCACCAATTGTAAGAAGACAGAATGTATGGTTGTCAGCAAAAGGAACAGCGTGAGTTGCAAACTATGAATTGGTGGGAGTAAAAGAAAATGAGAAGAAAGGACTAACCACCAATTGTAAGAAGACAGAATGTATGGTTGTCAGCAAAAGGAACAGCGTGAGTTGCAAACTATGAATTGGTGGGAGTAAAAGAAAATGAGAAGAAATGACTAACCACCAATTGTAAGAAGACAGAATGTATGGTGGTCAGCAAAAGGAACAGCGTGAGTTGCAAAATATGAATTGGTGGGAGTAAAAGAAAATGAGAAGAAAGGACTAACCACCAATTGTAAGAAGACAGAATGTATGGTTGTCAGCAAAAGGAACAGCGTGAGTTGCAAACTATGAATTGGTGGGAGTAAAAGAAAGTTGAGAAGAAAGGACTAACCACCAATTGTAAGAAGACAGAATGTATGGTTGTCAGCAAAAGGAACAGCGTGAGTTGCAAACTATGAATTGGTGGGAGTAAAAGAAAGTTGAGAAGAAAGGACTAACCACCAATTGTAAGAAGACAGAATGTATGGTTGTCAGCAAAAGGAACAGCGTGAGTTGCAAACGATGAATTGGTGGGAGTAAAAGAAAATGAGAAGAAAGGACTAACCACCAATTGTAAAAAGACAGAATGTATGGTTGTCAGCAAAAGGAACAGCGTGAGTTGCAAACTATGAATTGGTGGGAGTAAAAGAAAGTTGAGAAGAAAGGACTAACCACCAATTGTAAGAAGACAGAATGTATGGTTGTCAGCAAAAGGAACAGCGTGAGTTGCAAACTATGAATTGGAGGGAGTAAAAGAAAATGAGAAGAAAGGACTAACCACCAATTGTAAGAAGACAGAATGTATGGTTGTCAGGTAAAGGAACAGCGTGAGTTGCAAACTATGAATTGGTTGGAGTAAAAGAAAGTTGAGAAGAAAGGACTAACCACCAATTGTAAGAAGACAGAATGTATGGTTGTCAGCAAAAGGAACAGCGTGAGTTGCAAACTATGAATTGGTGGGAGTAAAAGAAAATGAGAAGAAAGGACTAACCACCAATTGTAAGAAGACAGAATGTATGGTTGTCAGGTAAAGGAACAGCGCGAGTTGCAAACTATGAATTGGTTGGAGTAAAAGAAAGTTGAGAAGAAAGGACTAACCACCAATTGTAAGAAGACAGAATGTATGGTTGTCAGCAAAAGGAACAGCGTGAGTTGCAAACTATGAATTGGTGGGAGTAAAAGAAAATGAGAAGAAAGGACTAACCACCAATTGTAAGAAGACAGAATGTATGGTTGTCAGCAAAAGGAACAGCGTGAGTTGCAAACTATGAATTGGTGGGAGTAAAAGAAAATGAGAAGAAAGGACTAACCACCAATTGTAAGAAGACAGAATGTATGGTTGTCAGGTAAAGGAACAGCGTGAGTTGCAAACTATGAATTGGTGGGAGTAAAAGAAAGTTGAGAAGAAAGGACTAACCACCAATTGTAAGAAGACAGAATGTATGGTTGTCAGCAAAAGGAACAGCGCGAGTTGCAAACTATGAATTGGTGGGAGTAAAAGAAAATGAGAAGAAAGGACTAACCACCAATTGTAAGAAGACAGAATGTATGGTTGTCAGCAAAAGGAACAGCGTGAGTTGCAAACTATGAATTGGTGGGAGTAAAAGAAAATGAGAAGAAAGGACTAACCACCAATTGTAAGAAGACAGAATGTATGGTTGTCAGCAAAAGGAACAGCGTGAGTTGCAAACTATGAATTGGTGGGAGTAAAAGAAAATGAGAAGAAAGGACTAACCACCAATTGTAAGAAGACAGAATGTATGGTTGTCAGCAAAAGGAACAGCGTGAGTTGCAAACTATGAATTGGTGGGAGTAAAAGAAAATGAGAAGAAAGGACTAACCACCAATTGTAAGAAGACAGAATGTATGGTTGTCAGGTAAAGGAACAGCGTGAGTTGCAAACTATGAATTGGTGGGAGTAAAAGAAAGTTGAGAAGAAAGGACTAACCACCAATTGTAAGAAGACAGAATGTATGGTTGTCAGCAAAAGGAACAGCGCGAGTTGCAAACTATGAATTGGTGGGAGTAAAAGAAAATGAGAAGAAAGGACTAACCACCAATTGTAAGAAGACAGAATGTATGGTTGTCAGCAAAAGGAACAGCGTGAGTTGCAAACTATGAATTGGTGGGAGTAAAAGAAAATGAGAAGAAAGGACTAACCACCAATTGTAAGAAGACAGAATGTATGGTTGTCAGCAAAAGGAACAGCGTGAGTTGCAAACTATGAATTGGTGGGAGTAAAAGAAAATGAGAAGAAAGGACTAACCACCAATTGTAAGAAGACAGAATGTATGGTTGTCAGCAAAAGGAACAGCGTGAGTTGCAAACTATGAATTGGTGGGAGTAAAAGAAAATGAGAAGAAAGGACTAACCACCAATTGTAAGAAGACAGAATGTATGGTTGTCAGGTAAAGGAACAGCGTGAGTTGCAAACTATGAATTGGTGGGAGTAAAAGAAAGTTGAGAAGAAAGGACTAACCACCAATTGTAAGAAGACAGAATGTATGGTTGTCAGCAAAAGGAACAGCGCGAGTTGCAAACTATGAATTGGTGGGAGTAAAAGAAAATGAGAAGAAAGGACTAACCACCAATTGTAAGAAGACAGAATGTATGGTTGTCAGCAAAAGGAACAGCGTGAGTTGCAAACTATGAATTGGTGGGAGTAAAAGAAAATGAGAAGAAAGGACTAACCACCAATTGTAAGAAGACAGAATGTATGGTTGTCAGGTAAAGGAACAGCGTGAGTTGCAAACTATGAATTGGAGGGAGTAAAAGAAAATGAGAAGAAAGGACTAACCACCAATTGTAAGAAGACAGAATGTATGGTTGTCAGCAAAAGGAACAGCGCGAGTTGCAAACTATGAATTGGTGGGAGTAAAAGAAAGTTGAGAAGAAAGGACTAACCACCAATTGTAAGAAGACAGAATGTATGGTTGTCAGCAAAAGGAACAGCGTGAGTTGCAAACTATGAATTGGTGGGAGTAAAAGAAAGTTGAGAAGAAAGGACTAACCACCAATTGTGAGAAGACAGAATGTATGGTTGTCAGCAAAAGGAACAGCGTGAGTTGCAAACTATGAATTGGTGGGAGTAAAAGAAAATGAGAAGAAAGGACTAACCACCAATTGTAAGAAGACAGAATGTATGGTTGTCAGGTAAAGGAACAGCGTGAGTTGCAAATTATGAATTGGTGGGAGTAAAAGAAAGTTGAGAAGAAAGGACTAACCACCAATTGTAAGAAGACAGAATGTATGGTTGTCAGCAAAAGGAACAGCGCGAGTTGCAAACTATGAATTGGTGGGAGTAAAAGAAAGTTGAGAAGAAAGGACTAACCACCAATTGTAAGAAGACAGAATGTATGGTTGTCAGCAAAAGGAACAGCGTGAGTTGCAAACTATGAATTGGTGGGAGTAAAAGAAAGTTGAGAAGAAAGGACTAACCACCAATTGTAAGAAGACAGAATGTATGGTTGTCAGGTAAAGGAACAGCGTGAGTTGCAAATTATGAATTGGTGGGAGTAAAAGAAAGTTGAGAAGAAAGGACTAACCACCAATTGTAAGAAGACAGAATGTATGGTTGTCAGCAAAAGGAACAGCGCGAGTTGCAAACTATGAATTGGTGGGAGTAAAAGAAAATGAGAAGAAAGGACTAACCACCAATTGTAAGAAGACAGAATGTATGGTTGTCAGCAAAAGGAACAGCGTGAGTTGCAAACTATGAATTGGTGGGAGTAAAAGAAAGTTGAGAAGAAAGGACTAACCACCAATTGTAAGAAGACAGAATGTATGGTTGTCAGGTAAAGGAACAGCGTGAGTTGCAAACTATGAATTGGTGGGAGTAAAAGAAAGTTGAGAAGAAAGGACTAACCACCAATTGTAAGAAGACAGAATGTATGGTTGTCAGCAAAAGGAACAGCGCGAGTTGCAAACTATGAATTGGTGGGAGTAAAAGAAAATGAGAAGAAAGGACTAACCACCAATTGTAAGAAGACAGAATGTATGGTTGTCAGCAAAAGGAACAGCGTGAGTTGCAAACTATGAATTGGTGGGAGTAAAAGAAAGTTGAGAAGAAAGGACTAACCACCAATTGTAAGAAGACAGAATGTATGGTTGTCAGGTAAAGGAACAGCGTGAGTTGCAAACTATGAATTGGTGGGAGTAAAAGAAAGTTGAGAAGAAAGGACTAACCACCAATTGTAAGAAGACAGAATGTATGGTTGTCAGCAAAAGGAACAGCGTGAGTTGCAAACTATGAATTGGTGGGAGTAAAAGAAAATGAGAAGAAAGGACTAACCACCAATTGTAAGAAGACAGAATGTATGGTTGTCAGCAAAAGGAAGAGCGTGAGTTGCAAACTATGAATTGGAGGGAGTAAAAGAAAATGAGAAGAAAGGACTAACCACCAATTGTAAGAAGACAGAATGTATGGTTGTCAGCAAAAGGAACAGCGCGAGTTGCAAACTATGAATTGGTGGGAGTAAAAGAAAATGAGAAGAAAGGACTAACCACCAATTGTAAGAAGACAGAATGTATGGTTGTCAGCAAAAGGAACAGCGTGAGTTGCAAACTATGAATTGGTGGGAGTAAAAGAAAATGAGAAGAAAGGACTAACCACCAATTGTAAGAAGACAGAATGTATGGTTGTCAGCAAAAGGAACAGCGTGAGTTGCAAACTATGAATTGGTGGGAGTAAAAGAAAATGAGAAGAAAGGACTAACCACCAATTGTAAGAAGACAGAATGTATGGTTGTCAGATAAGGAACAGCGTGAGTTGCAAACTATGAATTGGTGGGAGTAAAAGAAAATGAGAAGAAAGGACTAACCACCAATTGTAAGAAGACAGAATGTATGGTTGTCAGGTAAAGGAACAGCGTGAGTTGCAAACTATGAATTGGTGGGAGTAAAAGAAAGTTGAGAAGAAAGGACTAACCACCAATTGTAAGAAGACAGAATGTATGGTTGTCAGCAAAAGGAACAGCGCGAGTTGCAAACTATGAATTGGTGGGAGTAAAAGAAAATGAGAAGAAAGGACTAACCACCAATTGTAAGAAGACAGAATGTATGGTTGTCAGCAAAAGGAACAGCGTGAGTTGCAAACTATGAATTGGTGGGAGTAAAAGAAAATGAGAAGAAAGGACTAACCACCAATTGTAAGAAGACAGAATGTATGGTTGTCAGGTAAAGGAACAGCGTGAGTTGCAAACTATGAATTGGAGGGAGTAAAAGAAAATGAGAAGAAAGGACTAACCACCAATTGTAAGAAGACAGAATGTATGGTTGTCAGCAAAAGGAACAGCGCGAGTTGCAAACTATGAATTGGTGGGAGTAAAAGAAAGTTGAGAAGAAAGGACTAACCACCAATTGTAAGAAGACAGAATGTATGGTTGTCAGCAAAAGGAACAGCGTGAGTTGCAAACTATGAATTGGTGGGAGTAAAAGAAAGTTGAGAAGAAAGGACTAACCACCAATTGTGAGAAGACAGAATGTATGGTTGTCAGCAAAAGGAACAGCGTGAGTTGCAAACTATGAATTGGTGGGAGTAAAAGAAAATGAGAAGAAAGGACTAACCACCAATTGTAAGAAGACAGAATGTATGGTTGTCAGGTAAAGGAACAGCGTGAGTTGCAAATTATGAATTGGTGGGAGTAAAAGAAAGTTGAGAAGAAAGGACTAACCACCAATTGTAAGAAGACAGAATGTATGGTTGTCAGCAAAAGGAACAGCGCGAGTTGCAAACTATGAATTGGTGGGAGTAAAAGAAAGTTGAGAAGAAAGGACTAACCACCAATTGTAAGAAGACAGAATGTATGGTTGTCAGCAAAAGGAACAGCGTGAGTTGCAAACTATGAATTGGTGGGAGTAAAAGAAAGTTGAGAAGAAAGGACTAACCACCAATTGTAAGAAGACAGAATGTATGGTTGTCAGGTAAAGGAACAGCGTGAGTTGCAAATTATGAATTGGTGGGAGTAAAAGAAAGTTGAGAAGAAAGGACTAACCACCAATTGTAAGAAGACAGAATGTATGGTTGTCAGCAAAAGGAACAGCGCGAGTTGCAAACTATGAATTGGTGGGAGTAAAAGAAAATGAGAAGAAAGGACTAACCACCAATTGTAAGAAGACAGAATGTATGGTTGTCAGCAAAAGGAACAGCGTGAGTTGCAAACTATGAATTGGTGGGAGTAAAAGAAAGTTGAGAAGAAAGGACTAACCACCAATTGTAAGAAGACAGAATGTATGGTTGTCAGGTAAAGGAACAGCGTGAGTTGCAAACTATGAATTGGTGGGAGTAAAAGAAAGTTGAGAAGAAAGGACTAACCACCAATTGTAAGAAGACAGAATGTATGGTTGTCAGCAAAAGGAACAGCGTGAGTTGCAAACTATGAATTGGTGGGAGTAAAAGAAAGTTGAGAAGAAAGGACTAACCACCAATTGTAAGAAGACAGAATGTATGGTTGTCAGGTAAAGGAACAGCGTGAGTTGCAAATTATGAATTGGTGGGAGTAAAAGAAAGTTGAGAAGAAAGGACTAACCACCAATTGTAAGAAGACAGAATGTATGGTTGTCAGGTAAAGGAACAGCGTGAGTTGCAAACTATGAATTGGTGGGAGTAAAAGAAAGTTGAGAAGAAAGGACTAACCACCAATTGTAAGAAGACAGAATGTATGGTTGTCAGGTAAAGGAACAGCGTGAGTTGCAAACTATGAATTGGTGGGAGTAAAAGAAAGTTGAGAAGAAAGGACTAACCACCAATTGTAAGAAGACAGAATGTATGGTTGTCAGCAAAAGGAACAGCGCGAGTTGCAAACTATGAATTGGTGGGAGTAAAAGAAAATGAGAAGAAAGGACTAACCACCAATTGTAAGAAGACAGAATGTATGGTTGTCAGCAAAAGGAACAGCGTGAGTTGCAAACTATGAATTGGTGGGAGTAAAAGAAAGTTGAGAAGAAAGGACTAACCACCAATTGTAAGAAGACAGAATGTATGGTTGTCAGCAAAAGGAACAGCGTGAGTTGCAAACTATGAATTGGTGGGAGTAAAAGAAAGTTGAGAAGAAAGGACTAACCACCAATTGTAAGAAGACAGAATGTATGGTTGTCAGGTAAAGGAACAGCGTGAGTTGCAAACTATGAATTGGTTGGAGTAAAAGAAAGTTGAGAAGAAAGGACTAACCACCAATTGTAAGAAGACAGAATGTATGGTTGTCAGGTAAAGGAACAGCGCGAGTTGCAAACTATGAATTGGTGGGAGTAAAAGAAAGTTGAGAAGAAAGGACTAACCACCAATTGTAAGAAGACAGAATGTATGGTTGTCAGCAAAAGGAACAGCGCGAGTTGCAAACTATGAATTGGTGGGAGTAAAAGAAAGTTGAGAAGAAAGGACTAACCACCAATTGTAAGAAGACAGAATGTATGGTTGTCAGCAAAAGGAACAGCGCGAGTTGCAAACTATGAATTGGTGGGAGTAAAAGAAAATGAGAAGAAAGGACTAACCACCAATTGTAAGAAGACAGAATGTATGGTTGTCAGCAAAAGGAACAGCGTGAGTTGCAAACTATGAATTGGTGGGAGTAAAAGAAAATGAGAAGAAAGGACTAACCACCAATTGTAAGAAGACAGAATGTATGGTTGTCAGGTAAAGGAACAGCGTGAGTTGCAAACTATGAATTGGTGGGAGTAAAAGAAAGTTGAGAAGAAAGGACTAACCACCAATTGTAAGAAGACAGAATGTATGGTTGTCAGCAAAAGGAACAGCGCGAGTTGCAAACTATGAATTGGTGGGAGTAAAAGAAAGTTGAGAAGAAAGGACTAACCACCAATTGTAAGAAGACAGAATGTATGGTTGTCAGCAAAAGGAACAGCGTGAGTTGCAAACTATGAATTGTTGGGAGTAAAAGAAAGTTGAGAAGAAAGGACTAACCACCAATTGTAAGAAGACAGAATGTATGGTTGTCAGCAAAAGGAACAGCGTGAGTTGCAAACTATGAATTGGTGGGAGTAAAAGAAAATGAGAAGAAAGGACTAACCACCAATTGTAAAAAGACAGAATGTATGGTTGTCAGCAAAAGGAACAGCGTGAGTTGCAAACTATGAATTGGTGGGAGTAAAAGAAAGTTGAGAAGAAAGGACTAACCACCAATTGTAAGAAGACAGAATGTATGGTTGTCAGCAAAAAGAACAGCGTGAGTTGCAAACTATGAATTGGAGGGAGTAAAAGAAAATGAGAAGAAAGGACTAACCACCAATTGTAAGAAGACAGAATGTATGGTTGTCAGGTAAAGGAACAGCGTGAGTTGCAAATTATGAATTGGTGGGAGTAAAAGAAAGTTGAGAAGAAAGGACTAACCACCAATTGTAAGAAGACAGAATGTATGGTTGTCAGCAAAAGGAACAGCGCGAGTTGCAAACTATGAATTGGTGGGAGTAAAAGAAAATGAGAAGAAAGGACTAACCACCAATTGTAAGAAGACAGAATGTATGGTTGTCAGCAAAAGGAACAGCGTGAGTTGCAAACTATGAATTGGTGGGAGTAAAAGAAAATGAGAAGAAAGGACTAACCACCAATTGTAAGAAGACAGAATGTATGGTTGTCAGGTAAAGGAACAGCGTGAGTTGCAAACTATGAATTGGTTGGAGTAAAAGAAAGTTGAGAAGAAAGGACTAACCACCAATTGTAAGAAGACAGAATGTATGGTTGTCAGGTAAAGGAACAGCGCGAGTTGCAAACTATGAATTGGTGGGAGTAAAAGAAAGTTGAGAAGAAAGGACTAACCACCAATTGTAAGAAGACAGAATGTATGGTTGTCAGCAAAAGGAACAGCGTGAGTTGCAAACTATGAATTGGTGGGAGTAAAAGAAAATGAGAAGAAAGGACTAACCACCAATTGTAAGAAGACAGAATGTATGGTTGTCAGGTAAAGGAACAGCGTGAGTTGCAAACTATGAATTGGTGGGAGTAAAAGAAAGTTGAGAAGAAAGGACTAACCACCAATTGTAAGAAGACAGAATGTATGGTTGTCAGCAAAAGGAACAGCGTGAGTTGCAAACTATGAATTGGTGGGAGTAAAAGAAAGTTGAGAAGAAAGGACTAACCACCAATTGTAAGAAGACAGAATGTATGGTTGTCAGCAAAAGGAACAGCGTGAGTTGCAAACTATGAATTGGTGGGAGTAAAAGAAAGTTGAGAAGAAAGGACTAACCACCAATTGTAAGAAGACAGAATGTATGGTTGTCAGCAAAAAGAACAGCGTGAGTTGCAAACTATGAATTGGAGGGAGTAAAAGAAAATGAGAAGAAAGGACTAACCACCAATTGTAAGAAGACAGAATGTATGGTTGTCAGCAAAAGGAACAGCGTGAGTTGCAAATTATGAATTGGTGGGAGTAAAAGAAAGTTGAGAAGAAAAAACTAACCACCAATTGTAAGAAGACAGAATGTATGGTTGTCAGCAAAAGGAACAGCGCGAGTTGCAAACTATGAATTGGTGGGAGTAAAAGAAAATGAGAAGAAAGGACTAACCACCAATTGTAAGAAGACAGAATGTATGGTTGTCAGCAAAAGGAACAGCGTGAGTTGCAAACTATGAATTGGTGGGAGTAAAAGAAAATGAGAAGAAAGGACTAACCACCAATTGTAAGAAGACAGAATGTATGGTTGTCAGGTAAAGGAACAGCGTGAGTTGCAAACTATGAATTGGTTGGAGTAAAAGAAAGTTGAGAAGAAAGGACTAACCACCAATTGTAAGAAGACAGAATGTATGGTTGTCAGGTAAAGGAACAGCGCGAGTTGCAAACTATGAATTGGTGGGAGTAAAAGAAACTTGAGAAGAAAGGACTAACCACCAATTGTAAGAAGACAGAATGTATGGTTGTCAGCAAAAGGAACAGCGTGAGTTGCAAACTATGAATTGGTTGGAGTAAAAGAAAGTTGAGAAGAAAGGACTAACCACCAATTGTAAGAAGACAGAATGTATGGTTGTCAGCAAAAGGAACAGCGTGAGTTGCAAACTATGAATTCGTGGGAGTAAAAGAAAGTTGAGAAGAAAGGACTAACCACCAATTGTAAGAAGACAGAATGTATGGTTGTCAGCAAAAGGAACAGCGTGAGTTGCAAACTATGAATTGGTGGGAGTAAAAGAAAGTTGAGAAGAAAGGACTAACCACCAATTGTAAGAAGACAGAATGTATGGTTGTCAGCAAAAGGAACAGCGTGAGTTGCAAACTATGAATTGGTGGGAGTAAAAGAAAGTTGAGAAGAAAGGACTAACCACCAATTGTAAGAAGACAGAATGTATGGTTGTCAGCAAAAGGAACAGCGTGAGTTGCAAACTATGAATTGGTGGGAGTAAAAGAAAATGAGAAGAAAGGACTAACCACCAATTGTAAGAAGACAGAATGTATGGTTGTCAGCAAAAGGAACAGCGTGAGTTGCAAACTATGAATTGGTTGGAGTAAAAGAAAGTTGAGAAGAAAGGACTAACCACCAATTGTAAGAAGACAGAATGTATGGTTGTCAGCAAAAGGAACAGCGTGAGTTGCAAACTATGAATTGGTGGGAGTAAAAGAAAGTTGAGAAGAAAGGACTAACCACCAATTGTAAGAAGACAGAATGTATGGTTGTCAGGTAAAGGAACAGCGTGAGTTGCAAACTATGAATTGGAGGGAGTAAAAGAAAATGAGAAGAAAGGACTAACCACCAATTGTAAGAAGACAGAATGTATGGTTGTCAGGTAAAGGAACAGCGTGAGTTGCAAATTATGAATTGGTGGGAGTAAAAGAAAGTTGAGAAGAAAGGACTAACCACCAATTGTAAGACGACAGAATGTATGGCTGTCAGCAAAAGGAACAGCGCGAGTTGCAAACTATGAATTGGTGGGAGTAAAAGAAAATGAGAAGAAAGGACTAACCACCAATTGTAAAAAGACAGAATGTATGGTTGTCAGCAAAAGGAACAGCGTGAGTTGCAAACTATGAATTGGTGGGAGTAAAAGAAAATGAGAAGAAAGGACTAACCACCAATTGTAAGAAGACAGAATGTATGGTTGTCAGGTAAAGGAACAGCGTGAGTTGCAAACTATGAATTGGTTGGAGTAAAAGAAAGTTGAGAAGAAAGGACTAACCACCAATTGTAAGAAGACAGAATGTATGGTTGTCAGGTAAAGGAACAGCGCGAGTTGCAAACTATGAATTGGTTGGAGTAAAAGAAAGTTGAGAAGAAAGGACTAACCACCAATTGTAAGAAGACAGAATGTATGGTTGTCAGCAAAAGGAACAGCGCGAGTTGCAAACTATGAATTGGTGGGAGTAAAAGAAAATGAGAAGAAAGGACTAACCACCAATTGTAAGAAGACAGAATGTATGGTTGTCAGCAAAAGGAACAGCGTGAGTTGCAAACTATGAATTGGTGGGAGTAAAAGAAAATGAGAAGAAAGGACTAACCACCAATTGTAAGAAGACAGAATGTATGGTTGTCAGGTAAAGGAACAGCGTGAGTTGCAAACTATGAATTGGTGGGAGTAAAAGAAAGTTGAGAAGAAAGGACTAACCACCAATTGTAAGAAGACAGAATGTATGGTTGTCAGCAAAAGGAACAGCGTGAGTTGCAAACTATGAATTGGTGGGAGTAAAAGAAAGTTGAGAAGAAAGGACTAACCACCAATTGTAAGAAGACAGAATGTATGGTTGTCAGCAAAAGGAACAGCGTGAGTTGCAAACTATGAATTGGTGGGAGTAAAAGAAAATGAGAAGAAAGGACTAACCACCAATTGTAAAAAGACAGAATGTATGGTTGTCAGCAAAAGGAACAGCGTGAGTTGCAAACTATGAATTGGTGGGAGTAAAAGAAAGTTGAGAAGAAAGGACTAACCACCAATTGTAAGAAGACAGAATGTATGGTTGTCAGCAAAAAGAACAGCGTGAGTTGCAAACTATGAATTGGAGGGAGTAAAAGAAAATGAGAAGAAAGGACTAACCACCAATTGTAAGAAGACAGAATGTATGGTTGTCAGGTAAAGGAACAGCGTGAGTTGCAAACTATGAATTGGTGGGAGTAAAAGAAAGTTGAGAAGAAAGGACTAACCACCAATTGTAAGAAGACAGAATGTATGGTTGTCAGCAAAAGGAACAGCGCGAGTTGCAAACTATGAATTGGTGGGAGTAAAAGAAAATGAGAAGAAAGGACTAACCACCAATTGTAAGAAGACAGAATGTATGGTTGTCAGCAAAAGGAACAGCGTGAGTTGCAAACTATGAATTGGTGGGAGTAAAAGAAAATGAGAAGAAAGGACTAACCACCAATTGTAAGAAGACAGAATGTATGGTTGTCAGGTAAAGGAACAGCGTGAGTTGCAAACTATGAATTGGTGGGAGTAAAAGAAAGTTGAGAAGAAAGGACTAACCACCAATTGTAAGAAGACAGAATGTATGGTTGTCAGCAAAAGGAACAGCGTGAGTTGCAAACTATGAATTGGTGGGAGTAAAAGAAAATGAGAAGAAAGGACTAACCACCAATTGTAAGAAGACAGAATGTATGGTTGTCAGCAAAAGGAACAGCGTGAGTTGCAAACTATGAATTGGTGGGAGTAAAAGAAAATGAGAAGAAAGGACTAAACACCAATTGTAAGAAGACAGAATGTATGGTTGTCAGCAAAAGGAACAGCGTGAGTTGCAAACTATGAATTGGTGGGAGTAAAAGAAAGTTGAGAAGAAAGGACTAACCACCAATTGTAAGAAGACAGAATGTATGGTTGTCAGCAAAAAGAACAGCGTGAGTTGCAAACTATGAATTGGAGGGAGTAAAAGAAAATGAGAAGAAAGGACTAACCACCAATTGTAAGAAGACAGAATGTATGGTTGTCAGGTAAAGGAACAGCGTGAGTTGCAAACTATGAATTGGTGGGAGTAAAAGAAAGTTGAGAAGAAAGGACTAACCACCAATTGTAAGAAGACAGAATGTATGGTTGTCAGCAAAAGGAACAGCGCGAGTTGCAAACTATGAATTGGTGGGAGTAAAAGAAAATGAGAAGAAAGGACTAACCACCAATTGTAAGAAGACAGAATGTATGGTTGTCAGCAAAAGGAACAGCGTGAGTTGCAAACTATGAATTGGTGGGAGTAAAAGAAAATGAGAAGAAAGGACTAACCACCAATTGTAAGAAGACAGAATGTATGGTTGTCAGGTAAAGGAACAGCGTGAGTTGCAAACTATGAATTGGTGGGAGTAAAAGAAAGTTGAGAAGAAAGGACTAACCACCAATTGTAAGAAGACAGAATGTATGGTTGTCAGCAAAAGGAACAGCGTGAGTTGCAAACTATGAATTGGTGGGAGTAAAAGAAAATGAGAAGAAAGGACTAACCACCAATTGTAAGAAGACAGAATGTATGGTTGTCAGCAAAAGGAACAGCGTGAGTTGCAAACTATGAATTGGTGGGACTAAAAGAAAATGAGAAGAAAGGACTAACCACCAATTGTAAGAAGACAGAATGTATGGTTGTCAGGTAAAGGAACAGCGTGAGTTGCAAACTATGAATTGGTGGGAGTAAAAGAAAGTTGAGAAGAAAGGACTAACCACCAATTGTAAGAAGACAGAATGTATGGTTGTCAGCAAAAGGAACAGCGCGAGTTGCAAATTATGAATTGGTGGGAGTAAAAGAAAGTTGAGAAGAAAGGACTAACCACCAATTGTAAGAAGACAGAATGTATGGTTGTCAGGTAAAGGAACAGCGCGAGTTGCAAACTATGAATTGGTGGGAGTAAAAGAAAGTTGAGAAGAAAGGACTAACCACCAATTGTAAGAAGACAGAATGTATGGTTGTCAGGTAAAGGAACAGCGTGAGTTGCAAACTATGAATTGGTGGGAGTAAAAGAAAGTTGAGAAGAAAGGACTAACCACCAATTGTAAGAAGACAGAATGTATGGTTGTCAGCAAAAGGAACAGCGTGAGTTGCAAACTATGAATTGGTGGGAGTAAAAGAAAATGAGAAGAAAGGACTAACCACCAATTGTAAGAAGACAGAATGTATGGTTGTCAGGTAAAGGAACAGCGTGAGTTGCAAACTATGAATTGGTGGGAGTAAAAGAAAGTTGAGAAGAAAGGACTAACCACCAATTGTAAGAAGACAGAATGTATGGTTGTCAGCAAAAGGAACAGCGCGAGTTGCAAACTATGAATTGGTGGGAGTAAAAGAAAGTTGAGAAGAAAGGACTAACCACCAATTGTAAGAAGACAGAATGTATGGTTGTCAGGTAAAGGAACAGCGCGAGTTGCAAACTATGAATTGGTGGGAGTAAAAGAAAGTTGAGAAGAAAGGACTAACCACCAATTGTAAGAAGACAGAATGTATGGTTGTCAGGTAAAGGAACAGCGTGAGTTGCAAACTATGAATTGGTGGGAGTAAAAGAAAGTTGAGAAGAAAGGACTAACCACCAATTGTAAGAAGACAGAATGTATGGTTGTCAGGTAAAGGAACAGCGTGAGTTGCAAACTATGAATTGGTGGGAGTAAAAGAAAATGAGAAGAAAGGACTAACCACCAATTGTAAGAAGACAGAATGTATGGTTGTCAGCAAAAGGTACAGCGTGAGTTGCAAACTATGAATTGGTGGGAGTAAAAGAAAATGAGAAGAAAGGACTAACCACCAATTGTAAGAAGACAGAATGTATGGTTGTCAGCAAAAGGAACAGCGTGAGTTGCAAACTATGAATTGGTGGGAGTAAAAGAAAGTTGAGAAGAAAGGACTAACCACCAATTGTAAGAAGACAGAATGTATGGTTGTCAGGTAAAGGAACAGCGTGAGTTGCAAACTATGAATTGGTGGGAGTAAAAGAAAGTTGAGAAGAAAGGACTAACCACCAATTGTAAGAAGACAGAATGTATGGTTGTCAGCAAAAGGAACAGCGTGAGTTGCAAACTATGAATTGGTGGGAGTAAAAGAAAATGAGAAGAAAGGACTAACCACCAATTGTAAGAAGACAGAATGTATGGTTGTCAGCAAAAGGAACAGCGCGAGTTGCAAACTATGAATTGGTGGGAGTAAAAGAAAGTTGAGAAGAAAGGACTAACCACCAATTGTAAGAAGACAGAATGTATGGTTGTCAGGTAAAGGAACAGCGTGAGTTGCAAACTATGAATTGGTGGGAGTAAAAGAAAGTTGAGAAGAAAGGACTAACCACCAATTGTAAGAAGACAGAATGTATGGTTGTCAGCAAAAGGAACAGCGCGAGTTGCAAACTATGAATTGGTGGGAGTAAAAGAAAGTTGAGAAGAAAGGACTAACCACCAATTGTAAGAAGACAGAATGTATGGTTGTCAGCAAAATGAACAGCGTGAGTTGCAAACTATGAATTGGAGGGAGTAAAAGAAAATGAGAAGAAAGGACTAACCACCAATTGTAAGAAGACAGAATGTATGGTTGTCAGGTAAAGGAACAGCGTGAGTTGCAAACTATGAATTGGTGGGAGTAAAAGAAAGTTGAGAAGAAAGGACTAACCACCAATTGTAAGAAGACAGAATGTATGGTTGTAAGCAAAAGGAACAGCGCGAGTTGCAAACTATGAATTGGTGGGAGTAAAAGAAAGTTGAGAAGAAAGGACTAACCACCAATTGTAAGAAGACAGAATGTATGGTTGTCAGCAAAAGGAACAGCGTGAGTTGCAAACTATGAATTGGTGGGAGTAAAAGAAAATGAGAAGAAAGGACTAACCACAATTGTAAGAAGACAGAATGTATGGTTGTCAGGAAAAGGAACAGCGTGAGTTGCAAACTATGAATTGGTGGGAGTAAAAGAAAATGAGAAGAAAGGACTAACCACCAATTGTAAGAAGACAGAATGTATGGTTGTCAGCAAAAGGAACAGCGTGAGTTGCAAACTATGAATTGGTGGGAGTAAAAGAAAATGAGAAGAAAGGACTAACCACCAATTGTAAGAAGACAGAATGTATGGTTGTCAGCAAAAGGAACAGCGTGAGTTGCAAACTATGAATTGGAGGGAGTAAAAGAAAATGAGAAGAAAGGACTAACCACCAATTGTAAGAAGACAGAATGTATGGTTGTCAGGTAAAGGAACAGCGTGAGTTGCAAACTATGAATTGGTGGGAGTAAAAGAAAGTTGAGAAGAAAGGACTAACCACCAATTGTAAGAAGACAGAATGTATGGTTGTCAGCAAAAGGAACAGCGCGAGTTGCAAACTATGAATTGGTGGGAGTAAAAGAAAATGAGAAGAAAGGACTAACCACCAATTCTAAGAAAACAGAATGTATGGTTGTCAGCAAAAGGAACAGCGTGAGTTGCAAACTATGAATTGGTGGGAGTAAAAGAAAATGAGAAGAAAGGACTAACCACCAATTGTAAGAAGACAGAATGTATGGTTGTCAGGTAAAGGAACAGCGTGAGTTGCAAACTATGAATTGGTGGGAGTAAAAGAAAGTTTAGAAGAAAGGACTAACCACCAATTGTAAGAAGACAGAATGTATGGTTGTCAGCAAAAGGAACAGCATGAGTTGCAAACTATGAATTGGAGGGAGTAAAAGAAAGTGAGAAGAAAGGACTAACCACCAATTGTAAGAAGACAGAATGTATGGTTGTCAGGTAAAGGAACAGCGTGAGTTGCAAACTATGAATTGGTGGGAGTAAAAGAAAGTTGAGAAGAAAGGACTAACCACCAATTGTAAGAAGACAGAATGTATGGTTGTCAGCAAAAGGAACAGCGTGAGTTGCAAACTATGAATTGGTGGGAGTAAAAGAAAATGAGAAGAAAGGACTAACCACCAATTGTAAGAAGACAGAATGTATAGTTGTCAGCAAAAGGAACAGCGTGAGTTGCAAACTATGAATTGGTGGGAGTAAAAGAAAATGAGAAGAAAGGACTAACCACCAATTGTAAGAAGACAGAATGTATGGTTGTCAGCAAAAGGAACAGCGTGAGTTGCAAACTATGAATTGGAGGGAGTAAAAGAAAATGAGAAGAAAGGACTAACCACCAATTGTAAGAAGACAGAATGTATGGTTGTCAGCAAAAGGAACAGCGCGAGTTGCAAACTATGAATTGGTGGGAGTAAAAGAAAGTTGAGAAGAAAGGACTAACCACCAATTGTAAGAAGACAGAATGTATGGTTGTCAGCAAAAGGAACAGCGTGAGTTGCAAACTATGAATTGGAGGGAGTAAAAGAAAATGAGAAGAAAGGACTAACCACCAATTGTAAGAAGACAGAATGTATGGTTGTCAGGTAAAGGAACAGCGTGAGTTGCAAACTATGAATTGGTGGGAGTAAAAGAAAATGAGAAGAAAGGACTAACCACCAATTGTAAGAAGACAGAATGTATGGTTGTCAGCAAAAGGAACAGCGTGAGTTGCAAACTATGAATTGGTGGGAGTAAAAGAAAATGAGAAGAAAGGACTAACCACCAATTGTAAGAAGACAGAATGTATGGTTGTCAGGTAAAGGAACAGCGTGAGTTGCAAACTATGAATTGGTGGGAGTAAAAGAAAATGAGAAGAAAGGACTAACCACCAATTGTAAGAAGACAGAATGTATGGTTGTCAGCAAAAGGAACAGCGTGAGTTGCAAACTATGAATTGGTGGGAGTAAAAGAAAATGAGAAGAAAGGACTAACCACCAATTGTAAGAAGACAGAATGTATGGTTGTCAGGTAAAGGAACAGCGTGAGTTGCAAACTATGAATTGGTGGGAGTAAAAGAAAATGAGAAGAAAGGACTAACCACCAATTGTAAGAAGACAGAATGTATGGTTGTCAGCAAAAGGAACAGCGTGAGTTGCAAACTATGAATTGGTGGGAGTAAAAGAAAATGAGAAGAAAGGACTAACCACCAATTGTAAGAAGACAGAATGTATGGTTGTCAGCAAAAGGAACAGCGTGAGTTGCAAACTATGAATTGGAGGGAGTAAAAGAAAATGAGAAGAAAGGACTAACCACCAATTGTAATAAGACAGAATGTATGGTTGTCAGCAAAAGGAACAGCGTGAGTTGCAAACTATGAATTGGTGGGAGTAAAAGAAAATGAGAAGAAAGGACTAACCACCAATTGTAAGAAGACAGAATGTATGGTTGTCAGCAAAAGGAACAGCGTGAGTTGCAAACTATGAATTGGAGGGAGTAAAAGAAAATGAGAAGAAAGGACTAACCACCAATTGTAATAAGACAGAATGTATGGTTGTCAGCAAAAGGAACAGCGTGAGTTGCAAACTATGAATTGGTGGGAGTAAAAGAAAATGAGAAGAAAGGACTAACCACCAATTGTAAGAAGACAGAATGTATGGTTGTCAGGTAAAGGAACAGCGTGAGTTGCAAACTATGAATTGGTGGGAGTAAAAGAAAATGAGAAGAAAGGACTAACCACCAATTGTAAGAAGACAGAATGTATGGTTGTCAGCAAAAGGAACAGCGTGAGTTGCAAACTATGAATTGGTGGGAGTAAAAGAAAATGAGAAGAAAGGACTAACCACCAATTGTAAGAAGACAGAATGTATGGTTGTCAGGTAAAGGAACAGCGTGAGTTGCAAACTATGAATTGGTGGGAGTAAAAGAAAATGAGAAGAAAGGACTAACCACCAATTGTAAGAAGACAGAATGTATAGTTGTCAGCAAAA
The DNA here is from genome assembly GCA_963932145.1 of Acanthosepion lycidas. NCBI lineage: Eukaryota > Metazoa > Mollusca > Cephalopoda > Sepiida > Sepiidae > Acanthosepion > Acanthosepion lycidas. Next base: position 28,647,679 of record OZ010586.1, read on the forward strand.
GGAACAGCGTGAGTTGCAAACTATGAATTGGTGGGAGTAAAAGAAAGTTTAGAAGAAAGGTCTAACCACCAATTGTAAGAAGACAGAATGTATGGTTGTCAGCAAAAGGAACAGCGCGAGTTGCAAACTATGAATTGGTGGGAGTAAAAGAAAGTTGAGAAGAAAGGACTAACCACCAATTGTAAGAAGACAGAATGTATGGTTGTCAGGTAAAGGAACAGCGCGAGTTGCAAACTATGAATTGGTGGGAGTAAAAGAAAGTTGAGAAGAAAGGACTAACCACCAATTGTAAGAAGACAGAATGTATGGTTGTCAGCAAAAGGAACAGCGTGAGTTGCAAACTATGAATTGGTGGGAGTAAAAGAAAATGAGAAGAAAGGACTAACCACCAATTGTAAGAAGACAGAATGTATGGTTGTCAGCAAAAGGAACAGCGTGAGTTGCAAACTATGAATTGGTGGGAGTAAAAGAAAATGAGAAGAAAGGACTAACCACCAATTGTAAGAAGACAGAATGTATGGTTGTCAGCAAAAGGAACAGCGTGAGTTGCAAACTATGAATTGGTGGGAGTAAAAGAAAGTTGAGAAGAAAGGACTAACCACCAATTGTAAGAAGACAGAATGTATGGTTGTCAGCAAAAGGAACAGCGTGAGTTGCAAACTATGAATTGGAGGGAGTAAAAGAAAATGAGAAGAAAGGACTAACCACCAATTGTAAGAAGACAGAATGTATGGTTGTCAGGTAAAGGAACAGCGTGAGTTGCAAACTATGAATTGGTGGGAGTAAAAGAAAGTTGAGAAGAAAGGACTAACCACCAATTGTAAGAAGACAGAATGTATGGTTGTCAGCAAAAGGAACAGCGTGAGTTGCAAACTATGAATTGGTGGGAGTAAAAGAAAGTTGAGAAGAAAGGACTAACCACCAATTGTAAAAAGACAGAATGTATGGTTGTCAGCAAAAGGAACAGCGTGAGTTGCAAACTATGAATTGGTGGGAGTAAAAGAAAGTTGAGAAGAAAGGACTAACCACCAATTGTAAGAAGACAGAATGTATGGTTGTCAGCAAAAAGAACAGCGTGAGTTGCAAACTATGAATTGGTGGGAGTAAAAGAAAATGAGAAGAAAGGACTAACCACCAATTGTAAGAAGACAGAATGTATGGTTGTCAGGAAAAGGAACAGCGTGAGTTGCAAACTATGAATTGGTGGGAGTAAAAGAAAATGAGAAGAAAGGACTAACCACCAATTGTAAGAAGACAGAATGTATGGTTGTCAGCAAAAGGAACAGCGTGAGTTGCAAACTATGAATTGGTGGGAGTAAAAGAAAATGAGAAGAAAGGACTAACCACCAATTGTAAGAAGACAGAATGTATGGTTGTCAGCAAAAGGAACAGCGTGAGTTGCAAACTATGAATTGGAGGGAGTAAAAGAAAATGAGAAGAAAGGACTAACCACCAATTGTAAGAAGACATAATGTATGGTTGTCAGGTAAAGGAACAGCGTGAGTTGCAAACTATGAATTGGTGGGAGTAAAAGAAAGTTGAGAAGAAAGGACTAACCACCAATTGTAAGAAGACAGAATGTATGGTTGTCAGCAAAAGGAACAGCGCGAGTTGCAAACTATGAATTGGTGGGAGTAAAAGAAAATGAGAAGAAAGGACTAACCACCAATTGTAAGAAAACAGAATGTATGGTTGTCAGCAAAAGGAACAGCGTGAGTTGCAAACTATGAATTGGTGGGAGTAAAAGAAAATGAGAAGAAAGGACTAACCACCAATTGTAAGAAGACAGAATGTATGGTTGTCAGGTAAAGGAACAGCGTGAGTTGCAAACTATGAATTGGTGGGAGTAAAAGAAAGTTGAGAAGAAAGGACTAACCACTAATTGTAAGAAGACAGAATGTATGGTTGTCAGCAAAAGGAACAGCGTGAGTTGCAAACTATGAATTGGTGGGAGTAAAAGAAAATGAGAAGAAAGGACTAACCACCAATTGTAAGAAGACAGAATGTATAGTTGTCAGCAAAAGGAACAGCGTGAGTTGCAAACTATGAATTGGTGGGAGTAAAAGAAAATGAGAAGAAAGGACTAACCACCAATTGTAAGAAGACAGAATGTATGGTTGTCAGCAAAAGGAACAGCGTGAGTTGCAAACTATGAATTGGAGGGAGTAAAAGAAAATGAGAAGAAAGGACTAACCACCAATTGTTAGAAGACAGAATGTATGGTTGTCAGCAAAAGGAACAGCGCGAGTTGCAAACTATGAATTGGTGGGAGTAAAAGAAAGTTGAGAAGAAAGGACTAACCACCAATTGTAAGAAGACAGAATGTATGGTTGTCAGCAAAAGGAACAGCGTGAGTTGCAAACTATGAATTGGAGGGAGTAAAAGAAAATGAGAAGAAAGGACTAACCACCAATTGTAAGAAGACAGAATGTATGGTTGTCAGGTAAAGGAACAGCGTGAGTTGCAAACTATGAATTGGTGGGAGTAAAAGAAAATGAGAAGAAAGGACTAACCACCAATTGTAAGAAGACAGAATGTATGGTTGTCAGCAAAAGGAACCGCGTGAGTTGCAAACTATGAATTGGTGGGAGTAAAAGAAAGTTTAGAAGAAAGGTCTAACCACCAATTGTAAGAAGACAGAATGTATGGTTGTCAGGTAAAGGAACAGCGCGAGTTGCAAACTATGAATTGGTGGGAGTAAAAGAAAGTTGAGAAGAAAGGACTAACCACCAATTGTAAGAAGACAGAATGTATGGTTGTCAGCAAAAGGAACAGCGTGAGTTGCAAACTATGAATTGGTGGGAGTAAAAGAAAATGAGAAGAAAGGACTAACCACCAATTGTAAGAAGACAGAATGTATGGTTGTCAGCAAAAGGAACAGCGTGAGTTGCAAACTATGAATTGGTGGGAGTAAAAGAAAATGAGAAGAAAGGACTAACCACCAATTGTAAGAAGACAGAATGTATGGTTGTCAGCAAAAGGAACAGCGTGAGTTGCAAACTATGAATTGGTGGGAGTAAAAGAAAATGAGAAGAAAGGACTAACCACCAATTGTAAGAAGACAGAATGTATGGTTGTCAGGTAAAGGAACAGCGTGAGTTGCAAACTATGAATTGGTGGGAGTAAAAGAAAGTTGAGAAGAAAGGACTAACCACCAATTGTAAGAAGACAGAATGTATGGTTGTCAGCAAAAGGAACAGCGTGAGTTGCAAACTATGTATTGGAGGGAGTAAAAGAAAATGAGAAGAAAGGACTAACCACCAATTGTAAGAAGACAGAATGTATGGTTGTCAGGTAAAGGAACAGCGTGAGTTGCAAACTATGAATTGGTGGGAGTAAAAGAAAGTTGAGAAGAAAGGACTAACCACCAATTGTAAGAAGACAGAATGTATGGTTGTCAGCAAAAGGAACAGCGCGAGTTGCAAACTATGAATTGGTGGGAGTAAAAGAAAGTTGAGAAGAAAGGACTAACCACCAATTGTAAGAAGACAGAATGTATGGTTGTCAGCAAAAGGAACAGCGTGAGTTGCAAACTATGAATTGGTGGGAGTAAAAGAAAGTTGAGAAGAAAGGACTAACCACCAATTGTAAGAAGACAGAATGTATGGTTGTCAGCAAAAGGAACAGCGTGAGTTGCAAACTATGAATTGGTGGGAGTAAAAGAAAATGTGAAGAAAGGACTAACCACCAATTGTAAAAAGACAGAATGTATGGTTGTCAGCAAAAGGAACAGCGTGAGTTGCAAACTATGAATTTGTGGGAGTAAAAGAAAGTTGAGAAGAAAGGACTAACCACCAATTGTAAGAAGACAGAATGTATGGTTGTCAGCAAAAAGAACAGCGTGAGTTGCAAACTATCAATTGGAGGGAGTAAAAGAAAATGAGAAGAAAGGACTAACCACCAATTGTAAGAAGACAGAATGTATGGTTGTCAGGTAAAGGAACAGCGTGAGTTGCAAACTATGAATTGGTGGGAGTAAAAGAAAGTTGAGAAGAAAGGACTAACCACCAATTGTAAGAAGACAGAATGTATGGTTGTCAGCAAAAGGAACAGCGCGAGTTGCAAACTATGAATTGGTGGGAGTAAAAGAAATTTGAGAAGAAAGGACTAACCACCAATTGTAAGAAGACAGAATGTATGGTTGTCAGCAAAAGGAACAGCGTGAGTTGCAAACTATGAATTGGAGGGAGTAAAAGAAAATGAGAAGAAAGGACTAACCACCAATTGTAAGAAGACAGAATGTATGGTTGTCAGGTAAAGGAACAGCGTGAGTTGCAAACTATGAATTGGTGGGAGTAAAAGAAAATGAGAAGAAAGGACTAACCACCAATTGTAAGAAGACAGAATGTATGGTTGTCAGCAAAAGGAACAGCGCAAGTTGCAAACTATGAATTGGTGGGAGTAAAAGAAAGTTGAGAAGAAAGGACTAACCACCAATTGTAAGAAGACAGAATGTATGGTTGTCAGCAAAAGGAACAGCGTGAGTTGCAAACTATGAATTGGTGGGAGTAAAAGAAAGTTGAGAAGAAAGGACTAACCACCAATTGTAAGAAGACAGAATGTATGGTTGTCAGCAAAAGGAACAGCGTGAGTTGGAAACTATGAATTGGAGGGAGTAAAAGAAAATGAGTAGAAAGGACTAACCACCAATTGTAAAAAGACAGAATGTATGGTTGTCAGGTAAAGGAACAGCGTGAGTTGCAAACTATGAATTGGTGGGAGTAAAAGAAAGTTGAGAAGAAAGGACTAACCACCAATTGTAAGAAGACAGAATGTATGGTTGTCAGCAAAAGGAACAGCGCGAGTTGCAAACTATGAATTGGTGGGAGTAAAAGAAAGTTGAGAAGAAAGGACTAACCACCAATTGTAAGAAGACAGAATGTATGGTTGTCAGCAAAAGGAACAGCGTGAGTTGCAAACTATGAATTGGTGGGAGTAAAAGAAAATGAGAAGAAAGGACTAACCACCAATTGTAAGAAGACAGAATGTATCGTTGTCAGCAAAAGGAACAGCGTGAGTTGCAAACTATGAATTGGAGGGAGTAAAAGAAAATGAGAAGAAAGGACTAACCACCAATTGTAAAAAGACAGAATGTATGGTTGTCAGGTAAAGGAACAGCGTGAGTTGCAAACTATGAATTGGTGGGAGTAAAAGAAAGTTGAGAAGAAAGGACTAACCACCAATTGTAAAAAGACAGAATGTATGGTTGTCAGCAAAAGGAACAGCGTGAGTTGCAAACTATGAATTTGTGGGAGTAAAAGAAAGTTGAGAAGAAAGGACTAACCACCAATTGTAAGAAGACAGAATGTATGGTTGTCAGCAAAAAGAACAGCGTGAGTTGCAAACTATCAATTGGAGGGAGTAAAAGAAAATGAGAAGAAAGGACTAACCACCAATTGTAAGAAGACAGAATGTATGGTTGTCAGGTAAAGGAACAGCGTGAGTTGCAAACTATGAATTGGTGGGAGTAAAAGAAAGTTGAGAAGAAAGGACTAACCACCAATTGTAAGAAGACAGAATGTATGGTTGTCAGCAAAAGGAACAGCGCGAGTTGCAAACTATGAATTGGTGGGAGTAAAAGAAAGTTGAGAAGAAAGGACTAACCACCAATTGTAAGAAGACAGAATGTATGGTTGTCAGCAAAAGGAACAGCGTGAGTTGCAAACTATGAATTGGAGGGAGTAAAAGAAAATGAGAAGAAAGGACTAACCACCAATTGTAAGAAGACAGAATGTATGGTTGTCAGGTAAAGGAACAGCGTGAGTTGCAAACTATGAATTGGTGGGAGTAAAAGAAAATGAGAAGAAAGGACTAACCACCAATTGTAAGAAGACAGAATGTATGGTTGTCAGCAAAAGGAACAGCGCAAGTTGCAAACTATGAATTGGTGGGAGTAAAAGAAAGTTGAGAAGAAAGGACTAACCACCAATTGTAAGAAGACAGAATGTATGGTTGTCAGCAAAAGGAACAGCGTGAGTTGCAAACTATGAATTGGTGGGAGTAAAAGAAAGTTGAGAAGAAAGGACTAACCACCAATTGTAAGAAGACAGAATGTATGGTTGTCAGCAAAAGGAACAGCGTGAGTTGCAAACTATGAATTGGTGGGAGTAAAAGAAAGTTGAGAAGAAAGGACTAACCACCAATTGTAAGAAGACAGAATGTATGGTTGTCAGCAAAAGGAACAGCGTGAGTTGCAAACTATGAATTGGTGGGAGTAAAAGAAAATGAGAAGAAAGGACTAACCACCAATTGTAAGAAGACAGAATGTATGGTTGTCAGGTAAAGGAACAGCGTGAGTTGCAAACTATGAATTGGTGGGAGTAAAAGAAAGTTGAGAAGAAAGGACTAACCACCAATTGTAAGAAGACAGAATGTATGGTTGTCAGCAAAAGGAACAGCGTGAGTTGCAAACTATGAATTGGAGGGAGTAAAAGAAAATGAGAAGAAAGGACTAACCACCAATTGTAAGAAGACAGAATGTATGGTTGTCAGGTAAAGGAACAGCGTGAGTTGCAAACTATGAATTGGTGGGAGTAAAAGAAAGTTGAGAAGAAAGGACTAACCACCAATTGTAAGAAGACAGAATGTATGGTTGTCAGCAAAAGGAACAGCGCGAGTTGCAAACTATGAATTGGTGGGAGTAAAAGAAAATGAGAAGAAAGGACTAACCACCAATTGTAAGAAGACAGAATGTATGGTTGTCAGGTAAAGGAACAGCGTGAGTTGCAAACTATGAATTGGTGGGAGTAAAAGAAAGTTGAGAAGAAAGGACTAACCACCAATTGTAAGAAGACAGAATGTATGGTTGTCAGCAAAAGGAACAGCGCGAGTTGCAAACTATGAATTGGTGGGAGTAAAAGAAAGTTGAGAAGAAAGGACTAACCACCAATTGTAAGAAGACAGAATGTATGGTTGTCAGCAAAAGGAACAGCGCGAGTTGCAAACTATGAATTGGTGGGAGTAAAAGAAAGTTGAGAAGAAAGGACTAACCACCAATTGTATGAAGACAGAATGTATGGTTGTCAGCAAAAGGAACAGCGTGAGTTGCAAACTATGAATTGGTGGGAGTAAAAGAAAATGAGAAGAAAGGACTAACCACCAATTGTAAGAAGACAGAATGTATGGTTGTCAGGTAAAGGAACAGCGTGAGTTGCAAACTATGAATTGGTGGGAGTAAAAGAAAGTTGAGAAGAAAGGACTAACCACCAATTGTAAGAAGACAGAATGTATGGTTGTCAGCAAAAGGAACAGCGCGAGTTGCAAACTATGAATTGGTGGGAGTAAAAGAAAATGAGAAGAAAGGACTAACCACCAATTGTAAGAAGACAGAATGTATGGTTGTCAGGTAAAGGAACAGCGTGAGTTGCAAACTATGAATTGGTGGGAGTAAAAGAAAGTTGAGAAGAAAGGACTAACCACCAATTGTAAGAAAACAGAATGTATGGTTGTCAGCAAAAGGAACAGCGCGAGTTGCAAACTATGAATTGGTGGGAGTAAAAGAAAGTTGAGAAGAAAGGACTAACCACCAATTGTAAGAAGACAGAATGTATGGTTGTCAGCAAAAGGAACAGCGCAAGTTGCAAACTATGAATTGGTGGGAGTAAAAGAAAGTTGAGAAGAAAGGACTAACCACCAATTGTAAGAAGACAGAATGTATGGTTGTCAGCAAAAGGAACAGCGCGAGTTGCAAACTATGAATTGGTGGGAGTAAAAGAAAATGAGAAGAAAGGACTAACCACCAATTGTAAGAAGACAGAATATATGGTTGTCAGGTAAAGGAACAGCGTGAGTTGCAAACTATGAATTGGTGGGAGTAAAAGAAAGTTGAGAAGAAAGGACTAACCACCAATTGTAAGAAGACAGAATGTATGGTTGTCAGCAAAAGGAACAGCGCGAGTTGCAAACTATGAATTGGTGGGAGTAAAAGAAAGTTGAGAAGAAAGGACTAACCACCAATTGTAAGAAGACAGAATGTATGGTTGTCAGCAAAAGGAACAGCGCGAGTTGCAAACTATGAATTGGTGGGAGTAAAAGAAAGTTGAGAAGAAAGGACTAACCACCAATTGTAAGAAGACAGAATGTATGGTTGTCAGCAAAAGGAACAGCGCGAGTTGCAAACTATGAATTGGTGGGAGTAAAAGAAAATGAGAAGAAAGAACTAACCACCAATTGTAAGAAGACAGAATGTATGGTTGTCAGGTAAAGGAACAGCGTGAGTTGCAAACTATGAATTGGTGGGAGTAAAAGAAAGTTGAGAAGAAAGGACTAACCACCAATTGTAAGAAGACAGAATGTATGGTTGTCAGCAAAAGGAACAGCGCGAGTTGCAAACTATGAATCGGTGGGAGTAAAAGAAAATGAGAAGAAAGGACTAACCACCAATTGTAAGAAGACAGAATGTATGGTTGTCAGGTAAAGGAACAGCGTGAGTTGCAAACTATGAATTGGTGGGAGTAAAAGAAAGTTGAGAAGAAAGGACTAACCACCAATTGTAAGAAGACAGAATGTATGGTTGTCAGCAAAAGGAACAGCGCGAGTTGCAAACTATGAATTGGTGGGAGTAAAAGAAAATGAGAAGAAAGGACTAACCACCAATTGTAAGAAGACAGAATGTATGGTTGTCAGGTAAAGGAACAGCGTGAGTTGCAAACTATGAATTGGTGGGAGTAAAAGAAAGTTGAGAAGAAAGGACTAACCACCAATTGTAAGAAGACAGAATGTATGGTTGTCAGCAAAAGGAACAGCGCGAGTTGCAAACTATGAATCGGTGGGAGTAAAAGAAAATGAGAAGAAAGGACTAACCACCAATTGTAAGAAGACAGAATGTATGGTTGTCAGGTAAAGGAACAGCGTGAGTTGCAAACTATGAATTGGTGGGAGTAAAAGAAAGTTGAGAAGAAAGGACTAACCACCAATTGTAAGAAGACAGAATGTATGGTTGTCAGCAAAAGGAACAGCGCGAGTTGCAAACTATGAATTGGTGGGAGTAAAAGAAAATGAGAAGAAAGAACTAACCACCAATTGTAAGAAGACAGAATGTATGGTTGTCAGGTAAAGGAACAGCGTGAGTTGCAAACTATGAATTGGTGGGAGTAAAAGAAAGTTGAGAAGAAAGGACTAACCACCAATTGTAAGAAGACAGAATGTATGGTTGTCAGCAAAAGGAACAGCGCGAGTATCAAACTATGAATTGGTGGGAGTAAAAGAAAATGAGAAGAAAGGACTAACCACCAATTGTAAGAAGACAGAATGTATGGTTGTCAGGTAAAGGAACAGCGTGAGTTGCAAACTATGAATTGGAGGGAGTAAAAGAAAATGAGAAGAAAGGACTAACCACCAATTGTAAGAAGACAGAATGTATGGTTGTCAGCAAAAGGAACAGCGCGAGTTGCAAACTATGAATTGGTGGGAGTAAAAGAAAGTTGAGAAGAAAGGACTAACCACCAATTGTAAGAAGACAGAATGTATGGTTGTCAGGTAAAGGAACAGCGTGAGTTGCAAACTATGAATTGGTGGGAGTAAAAGAAAGTTGAGAAGAAAGGACTAACCACCAATTGTAAGAAGACAGAATGTATGGTTGTCAGCAAAAGGAACAGCGCGAGTTGCAAACTATGAATTGGTGGGAGTAAAAGAAAATGAGAAGAAAGGACTAACCACCAATTGTAAGAAGACAGAATGTATGGTTGTCAGGTAAAGGAACAGCGTGAGTTGCAAACTATGAATTGGAGGGAGTAAAAGAAAATGAGAAGAAAGGACTAACCACCAATTGTAAGAAGACAGAATGTATGGTTGTCAGCAAAAGGAACAGCGCGAGTTGCAAACTATGAATTGGTGGGAGTAAAAGAAAGTTGAGAAGAAAGGACTAACCACCAATTGTAAGAAGACACAATGTATGGTTGTCAGCAAAAGGAACAGCGCGAGTTGCAAACTATGAATTGGTGGGAGTAAAAGAAAATGAGAAGAAAGGACTAACCACCAATTGTAAGAAGACAGAATGTATGGTTGTCAGGTAAAGGAACAGCGTGAGTTGCAAACTATGAATTGGTGGGAGTAAAAGAAAGTTGAGAAGAAAGGACTAACCACCAATTGTAAGAAGACAGAATGTATGGTTGTCAGCAAAAGGAACAGCGCGAGTTGCAAACTATGAATTGGTGGGAGTAAAAGAAAATGAGAAGAAAGGACTAACCACCAATTGTAAGAAGACAGAATGTATGGTTGTCAGGTAAAGGAACAGCGTGAGTTGCAAACTATGAATTGGAGGGAGTAAAAGAAAATGAGAAGAAAGGACTAACCACCAATTGTAAGAAGACAGAATGTATGGTTGTCAGCAAAAGGAACAGCGCGAGTTGCAAACTATGAATTGGTGGGAGTAAAAGAAAGTTGAGAAGAAAGGACTAACCACCAATTGTAAGAAGACAGAATGTATGGTTGTCAGCAAAAGGAACAGCGCGAGTTGCAAACTATGAATTGGTGGGAGTAAAAGAAAATGAGAAGAAAGGACTAACCACCAATTGTAAGAAGACAGAATGTATGGTTGTCAGGTAAAGGAACAGCGTGAGTTGCAAACTATGAATTGGTGGGAGTAAAAGAAAGTTGAGAAGAAAGGACTAACCACCAATTGTAAGAAGACAGAATGTATGGTTGTCAGCAAAAGGAACAGCGCGAGTTGCAAACTATGAATTGGTGGGAGTAAAAGAAAATGAGAAGAAAGGACTAACCACCAATTGTAAGAAGACAGAATGTATGGTTGTCAGGTAAAGGAACAGCGTGAGTTGCAAACTATGAATTGGTGGGAGTAAAAGAAAGTTGAGAAGAAAGGACTAACCACCAATTGTAAGAAGACAGAATGTATGGTTGTCAGCAAAAGGAACAGCGCGAGTTGCAAACTATGAATTGGTGGGAGTAAAAGAAAGTTGAGAAGAAAGGACTAACCACCAATTGTAAGAAGACAGAATGTATGGTTGTCAGCAAAAGGAACAGCGCGAGTTGCAAACTATGAATTGGTGGGAGTAAAAGAAAGTTGAGAAGAAAGGACTAACCACCAATTGTAAGAAGACAGAATGTATGGTTGTCAGCAAAAGGAACAGCGCGAGTTGCAAACTATGAATTGGTGGGAGTAAAAGAAAGTTGAGAAGAAAGGACTAACCACCAATTGTAAGAAGACAGAATGTATTGTTGTCAGCAAAAGGAACAGCATGAGTTGCAAACTATGAATTGGTGGGAGTAATAGAAAGTTGAGAAGAAAGGACAAACCACCAATTGTAAGAATCAAAATCAAATAATCACATTTTACTTCAATAAAAAGTAATAAAATCATCAAAAATTGATCAACACCTATAATAGAACAAATACAGTGTAACCCGGATATAGAGAGAAATTTTCTCTGGTCCTAAATTAGAGCCATACTTACCTAAACAAAATAGACCAAACCCGGATATAAGAGAAACCCGGATATAAGAGACTTCTTCTCCAGTCCCGACAACTCTCTTATATCCGGGTTACACTGTAATAAACACATGATATGTCTGAATCCTTTACATTTTACTATATTACTTCCCCAGAGGTCTGCTTTGCTGTTATATTGTTTGCGACCTTCATATAATTTCATCTTCACAATTGACCATAGATTTTCACTATAATTCACTTTAAAATGCATTCATCTCAAGAAAGCAAGATCTTTTTTCCTTTGCTTCAAGTTCTCAACATATTTTCAACAGCTTTCTTTATCATTTGATGATCTCTGGAAAGCTCCTTTGATACCTCCAATGTGGACTCCCTTAACTAATAAGTTTATTTTCTATTTTTCAGCAGTTGTTAGAACCTCCCCTTTACCCACATTTCAACATAGATTATGGACAAAAAGAAAAAAATAGTTATAGATTTCAGAGGTCCTAATCTAATATTAGTTTAATCTGCATATTTATTTGAATCTGTCCATTTTTGTAAATTCCAAATACCTCAAAAACTAACAATAAAAAATGGCAGAAAATTTAATTAAATATTTTACTAAGGGTGTAAATGGATGAGTTTAAATTTGACAAATATTGGTTCAGAACTTTGTGAGTTATTATGCAAATCAATAAACCTCAATAACTTCAGACAGGATATATATATATATATATATATATATAAAATAATAGCTGGCCACTCGTATTCAAGGATACCCATCTACAGTTAGACAATCCCTATTGCAGATACCAGCTCAGATGCATTTGTATTTATTCAACACCCACAGAGCCCACCTATGGTTTATACTGCAACTATGCTGGGCAGACCTTAGTTACAGTTTCTGGGAGAAAGCATGTTATCTAGCATGATCAACAATCTGAACAATGCCAGCACGCTCAAACCATTGTTCATGATGATTTGTGACTTTGTGCTAGCACAGCCATCAATGGCCCCCTAATGGTTCCATCTTCCTAATTTCCCTCAAAAAGCTTGGGTCAACCCATATTATGGTTTTCAGTCACTTTCCAAATGTGCCACATGCTGAGCTCAACCTCGATCCAGTCCAATACTATCAGGAAGTCTCCTTCCTGATAAAGTGACCATGGTGCAATTCGAACTTGGGTCTCATGGTCAGAAAGCAAATGTTCTAACCACTCAATCATGCACCCATTTTATATATATATATATATATATATATATATATATACACACACACAGTGTGACCCGGATATAAGAGAAACCCGGATATAAGAGACTTCTTCTGCGGGCCCCGACAACTCTCTTAGATCCGGGTTACACTGTATATATATATATATATAGATATAAAATCATAATAATCCAGTGTAGATCTGACTGGCCAAAACTCAGTTTCCTTCATTCATGTATTCTTTCGCCACTCACCATAAATCCTTACAAGGGCATTTGATGCACTTCAAACATGCATTACCCAATTAAAAAAAAAAAAAAAACCTTATTGCACCAATTAATGCCTGCAATTGGTTTCTTCTGTCTCTCTTGTCTGCAACACTTGCAGCCAATTCAAAGTTCAAAAATCTGTCATAACAGCCAACATAACTTCAGATGGTAATTATTTATAATACTATAATAATATCAATAATTAATAATATATATCTATTATTAATAACTTCATTAAAACATTTATACAACCTAAAATTTTAATGCAGGCCCCATTTTGACATCTAAATTGATTGTTTATAATTTGAGGATTTTTTTTCCAAACCATATTTAAATTATTAAAGTTTGTATGATTTGCTTAATAACTTCAGACAGATATATTACACAATTATATGTTACACAAATGTGTATGTGCATATATATATATATATATATATATATATTACAAAAGTATATGTGTGTTGCTGATTTAATATGTATTTACATTTTAGATATCCTTAGTAGAATAGTAGATCCCAAACAAATAGGCCTATACAGATTACTAGGATTTAGGATTGAGATTTCCTCTAAGCTTAAAACAGTTGACTATTTAGAGGGCATTGTGAAACAGATCTCTAACACTGTTAACACTTGGATTAATTGTCATACAATGTAAATACCTTTAATGAGAATAAAAAAATTATATGAAAACGCTCTCCAAAAACGTGGTTTTAAAAATAAATTGCCTTATCTAACCCCTATAAGACACGGAAAAAGAAAAACTATATGGTTCAACCCATGCTTGTGCAAACTGTCCAATATTAACATTGGACAGTATTTTCTAAAGTCAATTAATAAGCACTTCTAAAAAATAACCCTCTAAGATTTTCAATAGGAAAACAGTTAAGATTAGCTACTCTGGTACCAACAACATTTATAAAATTATTAACTTGCCCAACAATCAAATTTTAAGGATTTTCTATTGGACCAGGAACAAACCTGGCATTGAACCCTCCTGTAGTTGTTGATCAAAAGGTAATTGTCCAGTTGAGGGCAAATGCAAAGCTATCAGGGTTATATATCAAGTGAACAAAAAAAAAAATTTACATTGGAATTTCTGTGGGGGAATGGAAACAAAGATTTTAGACCCATAAGCAAATTTTAGGAATTGAAGGATGAAAATTTAAACCCACAGATAGTTTGGAAAATTATAGGTTCTGCGAAAACTCTAAATAGTTTTAGAGATAGGCGTGATTTATGCTGAGAAGAAAAAATAAAATAATAAAATACAATAATGAAAGCAAACTATTAAATCAGAGGAATGAATTAGAGTTTAAATATTGACTTAAAAACAAATTCAAATTTCTATAAGATGGTTTTTCCTTAATTAGCTACTCAAAATCACTCCCTGATACCCATCTTCTCCAACTCTTCAAATGTTGATATAATCGACGAAAAATGAATTCTAATACCCATAGCAGAATTTTCTCCCCCTCTAAAACCTTTTATACTATATTAATTACAACTTACAAACTTTCATTTACTTAGAATATCTACCTAACTCTTTTTCCATTAATCCCTTGCATCTCTTTGTGTATATAAATTTTAAATTTATTTTTAAGGTTCATTTTTAATTTCTTTAATTTTAAGTTAAAAATTGTGTTTTTTCTAATACCCCCAAATTTGTTGCCATTAGGCTATTTTTTTTTTAATAAAACTCCTTCCCCTTAAGATAGTTGGTTTGCCTACCACTCTCCTTGACTCCGGTATCATGCCTAGTGTCAGACAAGAGAAATTATATCCTAAAATATATATATATAAAAAAATTCCATAATATCATATATAAATAATTCCATAATACCATATAAAGTCTATTAGCAAAATTCAATTAATTTCAAACATGTATAAAACTATAGGTTCAAAAAATACAACCCAGTCATATTTTAGCATCCCTTTAAGAAACCATCAACAACAACAACAACAAAAAACAAACAAACTAATAAACACGAAAAAGACTGTAAATAGAATATCAATCAGTGAGAGTTTTAGGAGATAGTAAGAAAAACAAAAGAGGCTGATAGTAAAGGCCATTGCAGCTTGCAAAAAATCCCAACCCAACCTTACATAACTCCAAAAACTTGAAATGTAATAAATATTCCTACTTTCATCAAAGCAGAGACCCCTTGATAATGAAAAAGTAAACTTCAGATTATACCTCCATTTCTAACATATAAACAAGTAAAAAAAATCATTGGTTAGTTAATCCAAACATAACTGGAGAATGAAACTGTGAAGAAAAGGGGTTTAATATTGAAATTAAACTTTGGCACTTGAAATTCAGGTTTTAAAACTTGGTAATTTCTGTGTTGTGATGGAATCATAATTAAAAAAAAAACATATATATATATATATATATATATATATATATATATATATATGTATGTATACACAAACAACAGAAATTATATATATATATATTTATATATATATATATATATATATATATATATATATATATATATACATACACACACACAAATTATATATATATATATACACAACACAAATTATATATATATATATATATATATATATACACACACAACACAAATTATATATATATATATATATATATATATATATATATACACACACAACACAAATTTTTTATATATATATATATATATATATATATATATATATATATATATATACACAACACAAATTATATATATATATATATATACACACAACACAAATTATATATATATATACACACAACACAAATGTGTGTATATATATATATATATACAACACAAATTATATATATATATATATATACACACAACACAAATTATATATATATATACACACAACACAAATTATATATATATATATATATATACACACAACACAAATTATATATATATATATATATATATATATATATATATACACACAACACAAATTATATATATATATATATATGTATATATACACACAACACATATATATATATATATATATATATATGTATATATATATACACACACAACACAAATTTTTTATATATATACACACACACATACACACAACACAAATTTTATATATATATATATATATAAACACACAACACAAATTATATATATATACACACAACACAAATTATATATATATATATATATATATATATATATATACACATACACACAACACAAATTATATATATATATATATATACACACACAAATATTCTTACACATTTTCCATCTATTTTATTTCCAACTAGTGAATAAACATACTTTTCATACAATTACCTGTACACAGATGTATAATAACTAAATATTTATATAAAATTGAAAAAAAAAATTGATCTCCTAGAAATAAATCCTGTTTATCCATTTTAATCAGCGAAAAAGGCTTCATACGTTGCAAATTTCAAATTTGAAAACTTTTAAATTGCTTTAACACTCTAGATTATTCAAGTAGAATATTTTAGAATGTTCCCATAATGTTATCAGTAGTAATTTTTAGCCTAAAAAACACAAACAAATCATTTGTGAAATATATATTCATGCAAGAAGGTTCTCATCATAGCAAGAGATAAAGAAGTGACAAATCTTTAAAAAGAACTGATTGTTAAACTCTGGAAAGAAGGTAAAAATTATAGGAAAATCTCAAACAACCTGAATATTCCATATACTAGTATTAGTTCATTCAATACAAGATATAAAAAACTTAAAAATGTTGTAAACCAAAGAAGAACAGGTGCTCCATGAAAGACTTTTGCAAGATCTTTGAGGATTAACGTGTCAGATTAAACAAAATCCAATGTTTACTCATCAAGAGTTGCAGAATGATTTGCTTTCATCAGGAATATGTGTCACTAAACAGACAATAAGCAATGAAATTCATAGGAACAATCTTAAGTCACAATCCCTTCAGGGAGTTTTGTTGGTCTCTCACTCAACTGTGCCCCATACATAATAATAAATAGGGTTGCAGTCTGGAGAGTTAGGTAGCCAGCTGTAAGGGATGATGTGGTTACAGAAATTGTCTGACAGCCATGACTGTGTTCTCCTGTTTGTGTGGCATGGTGCAGAGTCCTGTTGCTAGATATAGGTTCTTCCAACAGCCACCCTCTTGACCCAGAGCAGCACTACCTCCCTCCTCAAGGCACTTCATGTAGGCCTCTGTGTTGAGTCTGAGGCCCTGTGGGAAGATTAATAGAGACATAACATTGCCATCACTGAGGATCACCCAAACACCATGATATTGACTGGATATATAATCCAACTCTTTCTAGATTCTCTGCACTGTCTTCTGATTGACACTCACTCTGAAATGCTTGTGTTGGAGCTTCCGGTGTGAATTCTAAGTAGTACAGCATGCTGTTTCCAAATTTCTGGCAGAGTGAATTGCATCATAGTGCTGTTTTTTCTTACAGATGGTGCCCAACTGACCCTACTCTACTGTGCAGTCAACAAAATCAAAAGCAAACACTGTACCTGTGCAAAATTAAAAATATATAATGCTGACAATTTACCCATCCCACCCTGTAGATAGAATAAATCTGGTGAGAAGACATACCCTTGCCTTATGCCCCTTTCTATTTATATAAATCTGCTGAACTCATTTTCTATCCATATGCTGGTGGCTTGCTGCCACTATTGGTTTTTGATTATTCTGATCTTCTTCCCAAATACTGACAGTTGATGAGCAGTTCCGAATTAGTTTCTTTTATGAAAATTCTCATTATTTTAGAAGTAGAAAAAAATATTTGTCAGCTTCATACCCAAACTGTATGGCCCCTGCCAGAACTGTGAACACCGACTTGTGTCTTCATGTATGAATTGCAAGACAATACTTGCAACCAACAAGTTTGTGTTTTAGGCTAGCAGTTTTCCCATAAGCAATGAATTATTTTCAAACTGACCTATTCTCACACTTTCTGCTATTGATAATATATCCTGTACTACCTGTAGAAGTCAAATGACTTACCTGCTAACATGACTCTCCTTGTATTTATTTTTAATAATACAGAAATTTTGGCACATGGCCAAAAGGGGGGGGAGGTTGGTCATCTTTAGCTGTCTTAGTCCAAGTTAATCAGAATCACAACTCAATCATTCATTACAATTTCCTCATTCACCATAAGAACTTATCCATCAACTCTCAATCCGACATATACCAAAATACCACATATTCACTTGGGACCTACAAAACACCCCATGGCATAAAAATTCTGAAGTCTATAAATTCCAAAAATACATGAAATTATGGGGAGGGGATGAACCAGAACCAAACTAAAAATATGACACAAATAAAAGTAAAAAAAAATAAATTTTAGTAGGACAAACCCATCCACCACTCAAAATAACATGGCTCTCCTTGGTAAGGCAAGCCAGCTAAATCTATCTCATTTATAGGAGAGTACCTAATGCAGGAGGTGATTTAGTCCACTTTGCTGGAATGGACCTGCCCAACACATTTTCATGAGTGGTCTCTATTCACCCATATGGCTCTCCATTAAATGACTGGGCTATTTTTCAGCTGGAAGCAACTACACCAGTTTACTTGTGTATCAAATCACTTGCAAGCTAACCAATATTCCACACTACTTTTATAAGGAAATTTAACCTTTGTGTCTCCAGCCATCTAATGTCACTACATGTAACCTTCTGCCCCTTCATTTTCCCATCTTGTCTATGCACCTTGATTTGAATGACCAACAACTGTTGTTGGATCTCTTTTTATTTCTTGTAGTTCCCCTTGATCTCCAATGTATGGATCAGTTTTAACAAATTTAAGAGATATAGAAATTGAACATAGAATAGGCTGTGCTAGGGATAGTTTTGAACAACACTACAAGTTGCTACAAAACAAAAACTTAAAAACTTTGAGACATGTTTTTAAATTGCCTTGTCAGATTGAAGACATGCATATGAATGCCATCCATGGTGACAAACTCATTCAGAAATAACTAAATTGTCAGTTTTATGTAACTGCTTTTCTCAAATCAATGTTTTCAGCCAAATGAAGCCTATAGGTTTCAGCAAGGGTTGTTCTTTTTCAAACTTCATAGACTGGAGTAACAAAATTAGAGATAAAGAGCTGTACCAAATAACAGAAACGATATCACTTGATGACTTTCAACAGCAGCAACAACTAAAACGAATAGCACACGTAACTCAAAGAGAAAATAATTTAAGCTGTTGACATTCCACACTACCCCAAGAAAAAGGTTAAGAAGGAAACTCTCATCAGTATAGGAAAGAGCTATAACAGCTACTGGACTTGAGAAAACTATTTTCCTGAAAATTTGTTTTAAGAGAAAGGTTTGAAATATTTCAACTGAAAGCAGCTCTGGCTATTCAGTGATTGAACACCGAACATTTCCTTATAAGGGAATGGCTAATTATCATTACCATTTGTGGGTAGTTATGAACATCATCTCTGTTATTTGCTGCAACACTGATCATATCATTCAATTGACTCCAACTTTCTTAGTACTCCATTTTCAAGGTAACATTATGGATTGCTGAATGCTTTTCATAAACGAGTCTCTGAAGTCATGTACCATTTAATAGATTAGTGTTTTACCAAATTTATACTACATTATTTACATTATTCGGACTATTGTCCTCATCTTTGTCATCATATTCATTACCACATTTCAGCCGTTGTATGCTCTGGCCTTCTTCAGGTGGTTGGAATGTCAAATTGAACCCTGTTCTAGTTCCACGTGTCATGTTTAATGGATGTCATTTATCAGTTATCTCCTGTTAATTCCCCCCTCCAAGTTCTCCACTGCCTTAACTGGGTATTGAACTCACACTCTTTGGGTCCTGTCATTGGATCTAACTAACATCTTTATCCACTGTGCCTTGTGTCCTTGAGGATAATGTAAATAATGTACATAATACCTCATCTCAGAAATATAGACAGATACAAATTTATACTGTTTGTTATGGCATTCACTTGAAAATGTTTAATAATCTTAAATGAATTCAGCACTTTCTTCTGTGATTCTAGATTTCAAAGAAAATAAATTAAAAAATGAAAACATTTATCTGCATACATATATTTGTAGGCATTTATGAACTACATTCTTAATTCCTGCATTTTAGAGCTAGGACTTGCCATGCTATAAATACTGGGACAAACCATATTGATTCCCTTTGTATTCCATTCGTAAGGAGGAAGTTCCACTCAAACAGCTTCTTCCCAAGAACTGCTACTTTGTGGATGAACTCCTGAGAGTATGCTTTCCCAATCACTAGAATCTTGATATATTCAAAGTGTAGTGTTAACTGCAATCTGTCCTACATTTGCTTCTGTCTTAATAAGTCTGATAGGTATGTAGAATCAAAAATATGATGCTCACCCACACAAAAAAGTTCCCAACTAGCATCCAGTTGGCAGACAAAACAGAAAGCAGGCTGTAAGCTAACACAAGCCCTGAACTCAAGCAATCATGAATGTGCAATGATGGATATTTATTGATCAGTATATCCACACCAAAGTCAACAGCCAGTCACAATCTAGAGAATAGGCTTGCTCAAATAGCAGAATGGACCATCTCAGCCTGTTATATAAACCACTCAACTTCTAATACAGTCAAGTACTGTCTGTTTGCCTAACTAAATCCTACAAGGTCTGACAAAGTAAAACTGGCAGCTTCTCTAAAAAATGACCTACAATTAGTTCACTCGGACAAGAAATGGCTTGTAAATTTTAATGCCTCCAAAAGTAAACTATCTTTTAATCATCAAGACAAACCATTTTTGTCTGCCTCCAGTATGGAGGATACTCACCTGGAGGTGAGCAACTCATTGCGCCTTCTTGAAGTGGATTGTGACATTGAACCAATTGCTCGGTCTGCTGCTAGGAAAATTGATTCACTGTGTCATGCTAGACAATTTTTTCTTGTCAAAATCCATGTTACAGATTTATAAATCTACCATTCATCCCTAAAATGATTATTGCTGCCATATCTGGTCTGGTGCTTCTGTTTTATATCTTGAGATTCTCAACAAAATCTAAGGAAAAGTCTGTAATATCATCGAGCCAGACCTGGCATCACAACTTCAATCACTTTCCTACTACTATGATGTGGCTTTCCTTTGTTTTCTTCATAAATATTTTCATGATAATCATTCTGAGAACACTCCTTGGTACCTTAATGATATGAATTGAACTATAAGCTATGGGTTAAATAGAACTGAGCCCTATAGCCTTGATTGGCAACAAAGAAACAGAATCCTACTGCAAGAAAATTCAGTCATGAATCAAAAGAGACATGATTGCCTAAGCATATATCACGTATGATACTAGATTGGCAATTAGGTCTCATTGTTTTATTGTTGAAATAGTGTTATAGTGGAACACACCTATTCTATAGTTAATAGACTCTCCCACCTATAATAAGTAGGAGTAGTAGGAGTCACTCAGGGAATTGGCTCAGTCAGTCGATGCCGGACGACCGTTAGTCGGATACTAAAGTATCAGCGACCACAACTAGATTACAGCATCATTACCTATTATATCAAATTCCTAACGTTTGTACGTCGAACCTATTTTAGGAACGACTTAGTACAAATACAAGCCTCCACTGTGAAACCATTCTACAACAAATAGCTAGACGTAAACTGGACTTCTTACCTTCTCTTACTGCTCAAAGTTCATTTAGTACCTCTCTATCCTGTGTGGCTCTTGGAAATTTATTGAGTGAACATTAGTATAAAAAAAAAAATCAAGTGGGATCAAATAAGTCATTTATGCTAAAAAAAAAAAAAAAATGAATAAAAATAAATTATCAGATTTAAAAAAATGAAATAATACCAAGGTGCAGATATGTACTAATTGTTAGGCTAGAAAGCTGGCTGAAAGAAAATACTTGATTATAGTCAAAACAAATACACAAATCTATAGCATCCCATGGTGTAGTTAATATATTTGTGACATATTTTTATGATTAATCCACCTGAAGAGCTGGTAACACACACATGCACACACACGCATATTTAATCATGTGATTTGACTACAGAAAAGATTGAATGAGAAGAATATCAGATTTACCAATGGTCAAATAATTCAAAAGCATTGCCAAGCCCTTGTGGGTGATGAACTACTCTCCATCCTTCAACCCCTCTTCCACAGGCAGGATGTGACAAGCCTCTCACTACTCTACTGCTACTTCCATAAAAAGTGCTCGAATGAGCTACATTCCTTGGTCCCACCGAGGAAATCCTTCTCAGCAAGAACACACCATACCACTTAGTAGCAAACCACCTACATTCTTTCCGTACTAAATGGGGAGGAACTCAAGCAGCAGCTTCTTGCAATGTGGAACTGACTCCCAACAGGATGTCTCCAATCATAACAATCTTAACCGGTTCAAAACCAGGGCTAACTGTTATCTTCCTCTCCTATATGCACAAATGGCTCCCAAATGTAACCCTCTAACTTGAGTGTCCCTTTCCCAATCCTTGTAAAAACTGAATATCATTGTAAAAAAAAAAAAAAAAAAAAAAAAAAAAAATTAGACATTCAATTTAAACATGCATGAAGATTAAGTTTATGGTTGGGACATTGACAGCTAAATCTGTTCCCTAACAAGCATAATCTACCCAGCAGGATTTAAAAACAAGACTTTTCAAAGGGTGAATGTCCATTCTTGTCAGGTCAATAGCCATCTAACACAATAAAATAGACTAAAAAAATTATATCAATAAGTACTAGTTGTGTTAATTATAGCAATTTAAAAAATATATGAACAGACTGTGAACCATGATAATACCAGTTCTACCCAGTAAATATTGGCAAATTTGGGCCAGTCCTGAGCAACCTTGAAAAAGGTTAAATATAAATGAAAAATATTCAGAGAATAGTATTTCTAAAATATTCAGGTGACTTTCTGCCACTTGATATCCAATGTTTGTCACCAGTTAGTAAGTCTATCAAATGGAGTGAGGTGCTTGATTTTATAAGACACGGTGGACTCACACCAATAAAGCAAATCCAACATTTAAGGATTTTGTCCTACTTTGTTTTTAACTTTCACAAACAACTTTCCCAGTGACATGAGCTCTCAACTTGGGATCTATCCTGAGGATAACCGTTTACTCCTTTCTTGATACTAAGTCTGATAAGGTTAAATTGGTGGCTGATGTCAAAAACAACTTTCAGTCTTTTGTTAATTCATGCAAAGATGGCTTGTTAATTTAATGCCCCCCCAAACTAAACTTCTCTTCATTAAGCATCTGAGAGACCCTCAATGCCTTCCATTAGCATGGCTGATACTAACCTCCAGAAAAGTAATGTTGCACCTTCTCAGGCTAACATTCTCAGCTGATATGAAGTGGAAAGACTATATTGAATCCATTGTTAGATCAGCTGCTAAGAAAGTAGTTTTATTATGTCACACTAGACATTTTGTCTCCTGAATCTATCTTGCATATCTATAAGTCTACTATTCATCCATGCTGAGAATATTGCTGCCACATATGGTTTGGTGCTCCCACTATATATCTTGAGATCCTTGATGAAATCCAAAGAATCAGCAATATTATTGGTCCAGATCTGGTATTTCAGTATCAGTCACTTTCCAACCGACATAAGGTTGCCTCCCTGTGCCTTTTTTATAAATACTTTCATGGCAACCATTCAAATGAACTCTTTGTCAGAGTACAAAGACTTTATGAATTTAAGTGCAGTACCAGACTAGCAACAAGGTCTCACCAATACACAGTTGACTTGGTTAGATGTAACCATAAGTTCTATGCTAACAGTTTCTTTTCTCACACTTCTCACGTGTGGAACTCCCTTCTGGCTCCATGCTTTCCAACCAACTTTATTCTTAGAAAATTTAAATTCAATCTAAACTGCTTTCTACTGTCCTGATTACACTTTTGTTTTTGCTCCTTAATAATATTTCTGTTTTCAAATTATTCCACACCCAATAACCCCTTGTGTCCGAGTGGCTGTCTTGCTTGCGGTGCAATCAATTAAAAAAAATATCTGAATTATTTTTGCTCAATTATGAGATGCATTAATGTTATTTATATTTAAGATGGATGTTGAAACCAAATTTTCTAATTCTAATTAAAAATAGGTCTATAGGTCTAGAATCTTTTTTGTCTGCTTAGAAGAGCCATAATTCCTGAAAAGAGCTTAAAGTTTGCATTTAACCCATTAAGATTTACTTTTGGAGAATTTTCAGCATAAAAATTTGATTCAGCACCCCAAAAACATAGGAGTAGAGGTTTAAATAATGATTTTCTGATAGCCCCAAGAAAAGTTATGTCGAAAACCAATATTTCACACTTGGCAGATTATGTATAAAAGGAACTGAAAACAATTTAACTGCCTTCCATCAAAATGATTTTCTTACATTTTGTAAAAATTTAAATTGTTTTTATATTTGGCAAACTAACACTAAAAAGGAGAAAAAGAATTTATCTCTGGCTTATTTTTGGCTTGTGTTATTCAAAGTTAGGAGGACATAGACAAAAAAAACAAAAAAAAAAAACAGGCAAAATATTACAGAGAATTGTGTTAATTTCACTGAATTTTTGTTGTATAGCCCCTAATTCCACTTGATGTCAGTCATTTTTTAAAAAGAGTGTCAAGCCTGTTATGTATGAGATCTGTTTAAAAAAGATTCAAATGACTTTCCCAACAAAAAGAAAGCAGTAAAAGCAACTATCCAGAATGGACCATCTAAAAGTAAATGATTAAATGTGTGAGTTTTGAATAACTTCTAATGACCATTGATAAATATTTAGGAGTTAGTACAAAGTTAGACCAGTTCTGAAACCCTGGGGCTATCTATTTTCAGATGAGATATAGCAAGTATCACTTGGTAAATAGTTCCACTAATACCATATGTCTACTTGTAAGCCCACTGTGCAACATGTCAAGCCGTTGAGTTATTAAATCCATCAATGTCTCCCATTCCAAAAATGTTGACTCTTTACCATCTCTCTTTGTCACTATTCTGCCATCCTTTTGTACAAACTCATTAAGTCGGTAATCATGGCTCTCCACATCTTCCTATCTTTTGTTACCCTAAGTGATTGTTAACTCTTTAGCATCACTCTTTATCCCTGTTCTGCCATTCATTCATGCAGATTCATTAACCAGGTAATCATGGCTCTCCACATCTTCGTGCCTTTTATTGTCCTAAGTAAATTTTCAGTCTTTTGTATTTTTTGTCCCTGTTCTGCCATTCATTCGTACAAACTCATTAAGTCGGTAATTATGGCTCTCCACATCTTCCCATCTTGTTACCCTAAGTAACTTTTAAGTCTTTTGCATTTTTTTGTTCCTGTTCTGACATCCATTCACACAAACTCTTAAGGTAGATGGTTTCCCCAGTTTCTCATGTTTTCAATATATCCTTTTGAGTTAAATTCTCCAAGCCTTAATGAATATTGAACAAAATCTGGGAGTTTTAAGAAAGGACAACTGAAGTTGAGATTGAGTCAGATTTGGTAATATTTGACAATGCTTAACCTAAAGAAATTGAATAAAATTACAATTAATGTGAATAGTAAAAAAAAAAAAAAAACCCAAAAAACAAAAAAACTGGTGGCATATGAAGCATTTATGAAAAATAAACAATAAGAACTATATGCTTAGATTTGAATCACTGTGACTGGTTGGTCACTGTAGCTTAATTGGAAAGGCTGCTGTCCTGTTAAGACAGATTTCCAAGACTATAAGATGCAAGCTCAAATTTGATTCTCTTTATATCATGTGGGTGTTAAATTCTCTAAGCCTTCTTTTCACATTATATATTCCAGAAATTCAACTGTCTCCCTCTGATTTGTTTCTTTCTTGTTTTTTTTTCCTGAAATCTTCCTTGTTGCTCACTTTGTATAATAATGTAATTCCACAGAAAATAAACGGTTTTCTGTATATGCATTTTTAGGCTGCTGTCAATTTTGTTTTTTGAAAATTATTTCATCAGTGAGGTGTCTGTGTGCATATGTGAGCATATCTATAAGTATGCTTAAACTAGTGCGCATGTGTGTGAATAGGATTGGTTTCCTTCTGATTGGCTAAATCAATTATCCAATCCGTTCATTCCATAACAAGAGGCAGAGAAATGCTCACCTGGAGGCTGGAGATAAAGTGAGAGAAGGCAGCAGGTGATGTTGAGGCTGCGATGGTAGAGAAAGAAGTAACAAAAAAATAAAAATAACACAAAATTAAATCTAATTCATACATTCTAGCTTCTATCGCAAATGGAATATTTTAAGTTATTTTTACATCTGATCCTTCGAGAGTAGAACCAACAATAAAAATATGCCATCTGATACTGATTTTGAATGCATGCATATATATATATATATATCAAATAGGAACATGTTATGTCCCTTAAATTAAAAAAAAGTAAAAGATGAATATTTACAACTCAAAAATAAGTTTTTTTTAATTTGTTTTCTCATACTTATTCACTTATTTTAATTGCCAAATTTTTAAAATTTAAAAACTATAATCCCAGTATAATAACTACACCAACATTGTGATAACCAGTATATTAAAATTCAGTTATGTCTTCAGCATCTGGCAGATTTGTTGGAGCTCTTGATTAGATTGAATTTTCAAATAAGGTCAAAGATTCTTGATTGGGTTTAAATCTAGGAACTGACGTGGCCATTTCAGGATATTTACATTATTTTCAGCAAGCCATTTCTTTGTAGATTTTGCAGCATGCTTGGGATCATTATATTGTTGGAAGATTCAATCAGGAGGAAGTTCAAGATTTTCAACCAAAATTAAATTTGCTTTCAAATTCATTCTACCATCTATTACTGTTGTAAGTACCTTTTGCAGAAAAACATCCCTAAACCTGTTGATGTTCAGTGTGTTCCTCCCACGTTTCAGTAGACACTGGTAATTACACCGCTTACTCTAGCAGTAGGTTCGACGCTAGTGTCCAGCTTCAAGACAAAAATAAACAGAGTCGTAACTTAATAAGAAACTCTATAACAGTGCACATCACCATGGTCCCAGCTGCACTACCAGCCAATGTCCCAGACCGTTTTTATTGACCAAAAACATGGCCAATGCACCAATCATTGCCATTGGCCTCGTTCTCAATCAGAGTCCCCAGCTCGACCAATCAGCATGCAGACCGCCACTAGACAAATCATGCCAAGAAGCCTAAAATGAACAAATGTCAGAGAATGTACTTTTCTTGGACCAAACTTGTGAGAGGAAAGGATTTAGTTGATGAAATGATGAACTGTCTAGCTTGGTTTTATGCACGTATCCGTCATAAAACAGCAGCCCGACAAGCAAAACATCTTGGACGCTTTGAATCTAGTAAGTGTGAATATTTATTGTCACAAAACCATAATACTTCCACCACCAAATTTCACTGTTGGAACTGTGTTCTTTTGTTAGAAGGCATAGCCATTTTTCCTCCATATATGATTTCTAGAATTATAACAAAAACCTGAATTTTGCTTTCGTTTATCCATAATACTCTTTCCCAACACAATTTTTTCTTATGCTTATGTCCATGAATGAATTTCAGCCTAGTATCCATGTCTTTTCAATAGCAGTGGAGTTTTCCAAGAGGAGCATGACTTTAGATTGTTTCTATGAATTTCATTGATTATTGTCCAGAAGGAGTTGGATTATATATCCAGTCAATATCCTGAGGTATGGAGTGATCCCAAGTGATGGTGATGTTATGATCTTCCCACAGGGCCTCAGACTCAACACAGAGCCTTACATGAAGTGCCTTGAGGAGGTAGTGCTGCCCTGAGTCAAGAGGGTGGCTGTTGGAAGATTCTATGCTTGGGGAATGTGACTTAAGATTGTTCCTATGATTTTCATTGCTTATTGTCCATTTAGTGACATATTCCTGATGATAGCAAAACATCCTACAGCTATTGAGTAACCATTGGATTTTGTTTAATTTGACACATTAATTTCCTTGAAAACCTTGAAGAAATTTTCTTATTTGGTTTTCAACAGTTTTGACTTTTTAATACCTTTCAATGAATGAACTAATGGTAGTAAATGGAGTATTCAGTATTCCTGAGAAATTGGAATTAGTTATACATTCGACATTTGAAGAGTTAGAAGGGGAGTAAATATTATGGAAATATTGTAGCAAATTAATTTACAAATTCAAATTTCCATAATATAGATTTTACTTTATTCACTATTATATTTCTCTAAGTCTTCAAATGTTAAATGTATAACTAATTCTAATTTCTATATCCCCATTTTTACACTATATTAATTATAATTTATAAATTTTCCTCTGCTCTAAGAACTTTCTTCCCTTAGCCAATTACATCTCTTTATCTATATATTAAAGTTGTTTTTAGATACAACTTTGTATTTTTAAGTATAAATAAGAAAGAAGAATTTTCTCATCAAACACAATGAACTGACTTTCTTAGCAGCTGACCTAGCATTAGATTTAATATAGTCTTTCCAATTCATGTCATCTGAAAATGTTACCTAACAAGTCATAATGAGTCATTTCCCTGGAGAATTAATTGAATAGCATCATCCATGCTGATGGAAGGCAAAGAATTGTGTGTGTGTATATATATATATATATATATATAATATACACACATACCCAAACTAATCGACAGATGTCTAAATTATTTAACCAAACTTGTTTGAATATATATATATATATATATATATATATATATATATTCAGTCAATTTCTTGTGATCCTTTCAAATTCACAGATTAATTTTTTGGTAGATTTAGAAAATTGAGTCAGAAAAATACTAAAATTTTCTTTTGAATATTTTTTATTTTCCCAAGTACTTTCAATCTCATCTGAGACCACCTTCAGGGTGTTAAGTTGTCTGTGAGTATGTATATATCTATCTGTGAATTTAAAACATTTCAATTCTTCATATATTTTTTGTTTTTTACCGCTTATGCAGTGTTCTAGAGTTTAAAGTTCATATGTTCTTTTAGGGTTGTTTCAGTGTAAGGGGAGCAACTTTGTTTTTTTTTTCTCATCCATATATAAGAATTTTTTTTTTCATAAGCATTTAAGGACTTTGTTGTTATACTCATAGTTGAGATTATTTATTATGGGCTTTAACTCCTTTATATAAAGGGCTTCAAGGATTTTTAGTTTTTGCTTGTTATTGTTTTTATGTAATATAGTTAGATATCTTCAATATCTAACCTGGGAGTGTCGGCATAAGCGTTCCTTTAAGTGCTGATATATTGAGCTATGTTCAGCCAAATGAAATGTAAGGCTTTTTGTTAGCATCGTTGTAGTAAAGCCAATGTACATAGACATTTTTATCAGAGATACAATCTCCTAATGGACATTTAAATTGATATACAATGTTGGCCTTTTGCAAGATGCTAGTTGGTTGGGAAGAGTTGTTTTGGACAACTAGGTTGATTGTATTAAATTTAATATAATAATATAATTTTATTTTTTTATTTTTTTTTTTACTTTCATCAGTGAGAGATATATTAGTGTTTATGAGTTTTAGAAACTTTTCCTCCTGTTTATAGTTGGGCTATGGCCTCTAGGAGTAAAGTTGAAAAGGTGTCAAACACAAACATTCACATTTATCATATACATATATATATGAAGAAATATAATCTTAAGGTGTGCTATATTTATAGAATAAAGTGCTCAATATCAGAGATAGAGTGTGTGTAAAAATAAAAGTGAATATAGAAGTCAACACTTAGAGGCGATAGTCTGTTTCATGCTAGATGCAATCGTCAGGTCTGACGATTGCATATAGCATGAAACAGACTGTCGGCTCTAAGTTTTGACTTCTATGTTCACTTTTATATATATATATATATATATATATATATATATATATATATATATATATATAGCGAGACTCTTCGCAAGCCGAATTGAGTCACTGTCGGTCACTGGGCGTGTTTCCAAAAATAAATACGCTAAAAAAATCCACCTTCATCCCGACCGTGCACCGACAGCTTAGTGGTAGAATATCCGCCTGATACCAATTCAGTCGGGTTTCGATCCTAGCTAGAGGCAACCGGATGTCTAGCCGCACTGATGAGCTGTGATACAGTGAAACAGTCTGTCTGTGGATGACATTATATATATATATATATATATATATATATATATATATATATATATATATATATGCAATGGATAAACTGTCTTCTAAATTATGCAAAAATAGAAATAACAATGAAATCTCATTTTAACAGACATATTTACCAAAATTACATGAAAATATCTTGAAATACTGAAGTGTAAATTTATTCAATAAAATCAACATCAGCTTCAACCACTGCCTCCAAAAGACTCTGGCAAATCTTCTGGATGGTCTCCTTGCTTAAGTTGGTAAATGCTGCCATAAAACTTGCCTTTAGTTCATCTTTGGTGTTACAAGAAGTTTTGCTGGTCTTTTGCTCAAGTGTACCCCACAAATAATAATCAAGGCTGTTGCAGTCTGGGGAGTTAAGTGGCCAGATGTAAAGAGCAATGTGGTCACAGAAATTATCTGACAGCCATGACTGGGTTCTCCTGCTTGTGTGGCATGATGCAGAGTCCTGTTGCCAGACATAGGGTCTTCCAGCAGCCACCCTCTTGACCCAGGATAGTACTACCTCCTCAAGGCACTTGATATAGACTTCTGTGTTGAGTCTGAGGCTCTCACCAGCAAAATCATGAGTTCTTTTCTTATCAGAATGATCAGATCATAATCATCATTTGACTCATCCAATTCTTTCCAAATCCTGTGTACTGACCTCAAATTAACATTTGAGACACTTAAAAATGCTCATATTAGAGCTGCGGGCACAAATGCCAAGCAGGACAGCATACCGTTTCCAAATTTCTGGTGGAGTGAAATGTGTCATGGTGCTCTTTTTCATGCAGACAGTTCCCAACTGACCCAACTACACTGTGCAGTTGACAAAAACTGAAACAAACAACACGTGCAAAATTAAAAATATAAAATGGTGACATTTATCCACCGCACACTGTATATGCAGCACACAGTGGATACTGGGGTCAACATCGAGTGGCGACAGTCTGTTTCATACTTGAACGCAATCCTCAAGGCTATAAATACTGTTTTCAAGCATAAAAAACTTGCCAACCTGATGTCAGTGTCAACTTTAATATTTATATTATGGTCTGTGATGATATTAACCCACTTTTGACCATAAATATAGCACACCTTAAAACTATATTGTTATGGTTTATATATATATATATATATATATATATATATATAAAAGAGTTCATCAATGAGTCTACTGGCTGTTCACTGAGTTCTGATCTGAAATGTTCAATCCACCATTCAATGATATTCTGCTCTCCGTAGGCAACACTGATCCCTCAATGTGCTTCTGATTTGTTATGATTTGTGTTGTTATGGCAACTGGATTTGAACTGAAAAACGACAACAGGGCAACTGCTGTTAAGGGGCCTGAAAAATGGCTTCAGTGGAAGGTGAAATAATACTTGTATTTGATATCATGTGGTGAAGGTTAGTAATGAAGCATTGAGTTAAGGTGTAAGGAAGGGAATTATGCTGAAAAAATTGTGCAAAATAAAAGTATTACCTTTTTCATCATTAAGTGACTAAAGTGTTGATGTACCAACTAATTTATATATATATATATATATATGTGTGTATATGTATATATATATATACACACACACACACACACACTTAATAAATTAATTGGGATATTACTCAAAAACATGTAAAAAAATGCTATGCAAATTTTGTGTAGTGCTTTTTTTTACGTGTTTTTGATGTAATATCCTAAAATAAAGAATATTGCTCTATTTTTGTATTGAGCTCTCTTTTAAATTGAATGATACGAACGTCAGAATTGTAAAATTCTTTCTCGTTTTACATGAATTGATATGTGTGTATATATCAACAAACAGTATTTAGTATTTATATATATATATATAAATATAAAAGTGAACATAGAAGTCAACACTTAGAGGCGACAGTCTGTTTCATGCTATATGCAATTGTCAGGCCACGTGTGCTGTTATTTTTCTCGGCTATTTATATATATATGGGTCAGTGATGCATTGTGGGTAGTCTATTATGGTGGTTATTTTACCGGAAGCTGTTTGTTTATTTATTTGGGTTAAATTATTTTGCTTGTTTTTATTTTTATTTTTGTTTCATATTTATTTATTTATTTAATCAGTGTTTTTTTTTTGTTTTTTTAACCTAGTAAAAATTTGTTTATATCACTTATTTAATAGTTTTGTTTTGCTTTGAGAATTTAATTAAAGCTATTTGTTCAATTTTGGGGTTGATTGTTGTAGTTTATTCTAACTATTATTTTGGCGGGAACAGTTTTTAATTGATTATCTTTTTTGTTTTTTTCTAATGGTAACTTTATCGGGATTGGTTTGTTTATTTATTTACTTGGATGAATTTATGTCAATTTATTTTACTTGTATATTTTTTCTTTTCGGTTTTTGATTTTTAAGTAATGTAGTATTCATTTATTTATTTTTTATTTTTATTTCTATTTTTTATTTTATTTTTATCGTTATATAACAGTTATAGCTTTTTTTTTTTTGTCCGATTTTTAGGTTTGATTTTTTAGTCTAACTAATATTTTGGTCATAATGGTTTGCTAATTTGTTTATTACTTTATTTATTTGAGTTCTTTATTATTATTATTATTCTATTTTGTCTATTCTAACAGGTGTGATTTGGTAATTTGTTTGGATTAATTAATTTTGCTTATTTTTATTGCTATTTTGTTTATTTGTTTATTTATTTGTTTTTTATTTTATTTTTTCCTTTTTCAATTTTTAAGTAACGTAGTAAAAATTTGTTTTCATGTCTGCATTTTGAGATGAGCTTGGATCTTTTATTTAATAATTTATTTTGCTCTGGGAAAGTAATGATAGCTATTTTTTCCTCCAAGCAAAGTTTGCAAGTTTTTGATTGGTTGTTGTAGACTGATGATCTTTTCCTTATTTTCCAAGATATTTTTGGTGTGATGTGCATTTTGTTTTTAATTTCCCAGATATACTTAGAAAGCATTGTACTGTTTGCATATATACTATTTGTTGAAAGATGTTTTGTGTGTATAATTTCTTTGTTTCCAGGGTCCTTCAGTTACTCCTATGTATACTTTTTCTTCATTATCTGGTGATTTTATCGTGGCTTGGTATATTACGTTGTTTTGTAAACAATTTCCATTTAAGGGACATTCGTTCTTTATTCTGCAGTTGCACGTGGGTTTAATTTGTTCATGCGGTTTGTTGATAGTATACATAGGAGTAACTGAAGGACCCTGGAAGCAAAGAAATTATACACACAAAACATCTTTCACAAATACAGTGTGACTCGGATATAAGAGAAACCCGGATATAAGAGCGATTTTCTCTGGTCCCAAATTAGAGCCTGTGTTAATGGATATAAAATAGACCAAACACGGATATAAGAGAAGGCTGGATATAAGAGACTTCTTCTCCGGTCCCGATAACTCTCTTATATCCAGGTTATAATATTAGTTAGACTAAAAAATCAAACCTAAAAATTGGACAAAAAAAAAAAGCTATAACTGTTATATAACGATAAAATAAAAATAAAAAATAGAAATAAAAAATAAATAAATAAATACTACGTTACTTAAAAATCAAAAACCGAAAAGAAAAAATATACAAGTAAAATAAATTGACATAAATTCATTCAAGTAAATAAATAAACAAACCAATCCCGATAAAGTTACAGTTAGAAAAAAACAAATAAAGATAATCAATTAAAAACTGTTCCTGCCAAAATAATAGTTAGAATAAACTACAACAATCAACCCCAAAATTGAACAAATAGCTTTAATTAAATTCTCAAAGCAAAACAAACTATTAAATAAGTGATATAAACAAATTTTTACTAGGTTAAAAAAACAAAAAAAAACACCGATTAAATAAATAAATAAATATGAAACAAAAATAAAAATAAAAACAAGCAAAATAATTTAACCCAAATAAATAAACAAACAGCTTCCGGTAAAATAACCACCATAATAGAATACCCACAATGCACCACTGACCCATATATATATAAATAGCCGAGAAAAATAACAGCACACGTGGCCTGACGATTGCATATAGCATGAAACAGACTGTCGCCTCTAAGTGTTGACTTCTATGTTCACTTTTATATTTACACATGCTCTCTGATATTGAGCACTTTATTCGATAAATATAGCACACCTTAAGACTATATTTCTTTATATATATATATATATATATATATATATATATATATATATATATATATATATATAGCTAGCTTGATAGATAGATAGATAGAAATAGACTTCAATATATATATGTATGTATATATATATAGGGAAAGAGAGTGGTGAATAGATTAACATTGATAGATAACTGAATAGTCTGAGATAGACTGATAGAAACAGACTGAGACACACAGGCATAACTATATATATACACACACACACAAAGTGTACCAAAATGTTAGAAATTTGACCATAAAAATAAAATTATTTACAACTGTTTCCTTCAAAGTCTTTGGTTTCCAAAGAATTGCGGTTCCATATTATATTCTATTCAAGTACAGTTTTATTTCCTTAAGCTTTTGAGTAACACACAAGCACATAGATGTCACAGAGTACTTAGAATGTGCACTTGAATCTTACAATAGACTTTTTGTCAGAGAGATGATGTATTGATTTTATCCTCCCGGAGAGATGACCCTAGGGTATGGTGCAACTGGAATGTACTTGATACTCTGAGAAAAATTGGGTAGAGAGAACTATTCAGAATTGTTTCTGGGTAAAGTTCTAATCTGGTAGATCTAGCTTGATTAGGCTAAGCAGTAATCAACTGACCTGCTGGAGTCATTTATGGAGAAATATATAGCTGAATAAAGATCCCTCATGCAAATGCATTGGGAAGGTCCATTCTAGCAAAATGGACCAACCCAACTGGTGTATTAGGTGCTCTCCTATAAAATAAGGTAAAATCAGCTGGCTTGCCTTTTACAAGGAAATAGAAGGAGGCAGCCATGTTGGCAGGTAAGTGACTTGACTTCTACAATTAGGCTAAGCAGTAATCAACTGACCTGCTGGAGATTCATCTGGAATGTTCTTTATTGAATATGGATGTGATCAGACCCACTGCCACTTGATTGTTACTGCAGAAAATTCTAGCAAGATGCCTCTAGTCATGATCATTAATAACCTGTGGTCAGCCAATGGTTGAAAGGTTGTTATGGTCAATAGTTATGGGAAATTTTAAAATACTTACGCACATCGCTATAGGTCAGGTAAGAATCAGGAGTAAATTTATATAGTTTTCATAGTTAATCTATTTATGATAGCCTACAAAACGAATCTTACGTCTAAAAACACTATCTCGATGTTGTCCCCTTCATAAATATAGCTAATTTTAAACAATATAATAATGCAGGGGTGGTCAAACTTGCTTAATGTAAGGAGCACTTACGAGAAAGTTCAGATGGTTAAGAGCCATATGACATTAACAAAATTTACACATACATTTTTGTTAAATACACATTAACAGTAAACTTATGTTTTAATCCAATGGGGTGACCTCACATGAGTTCACATGTCATCCCCGTCACCAAATATTGTTGTGGAGTTATTTCGCAGTGGAGGTTGTACTTGTACTAAGTCAGTCCTAAAATAGGTTCGATGTACAAAACGTTAGGAACTTGATATAATAGGCATTACGCAGAGTAATCTAGTTGTGGTCGCTGATACTTTCGTATTCGACTAACTGTCATCCGACATCGACTGACTGACTGACCGACTCACTCCCTCCCTCGTTACTCTTACTACTCCTACTTATTATAGGTGGGAGAGTCTATTAACTATAGAATAGGTGTGTTCCATCATAACACTATTTTACATTAACTAATCATTTGAAGACAGAATGCATATTCGTTAGCAAAAGGTGGAGCCCAAAATGCAAATTACAAATCGAGGATACCAAGATCTATCAAGTACAAAAATTTAAATATCTGGGAAGTGATCAACATTAAAATTTGAATAGGAATTAGGATAGCCAAAGACACATTCCAAAACCTGAAGAGAGTATTCAGAGACAGAAAAACTTCTTTAGAAACAAAGAAAAGCATATAGAATTGTTATGTGATAACTGTCCTCCTGTATAGCAGTGAACGCTGGACAATCTCTTCAAAGATGAGGCAACAGAAATGTGGTTCTACAGAAGGATGCTATGGATACCATTGACCGAAAATATGAACAACAAAAAGGTTTTTAGAGAAAATGGAAATGAAAAAGAAGCATACTTAACATCAGGAAGAAACAGTTGAAATTTCGAGGGCACATAAGGAAGGGGGCTTGGAAAATCTGATATTCAAATGACAGATTGAGGGAAAGAGGAAAACAGTGCATCGCATACTTGATGAGCTTAAGTAAATGGATAGTTGGAAATGGGTTTAGGAGAAATAATGAAAAGACAAAATTTATTAACAAGAAAGGACAGGAAATAGTGGAGAACCATGATCACCTACATCCTGAGAGATCATGGCACATAAAGAAGTATTCTGTTACTAAAAAAATGTTCTTTTCAGTCCTCTTACTTGATTTGATCATTGTCACTCGATTATATTATTTGTCTATATTTCTGAGATAAGACATTGTAACCATTTACACTATTTACATCATTTGGACTTTTATCCTCATCTTTATTGTCATTCACAACATTTCGGCCATTCTTCAGGGTCTGTCTATATTTCTGAGATGAGGTATTATAACTATTTACACTATTTGTTTGGACTGTTGTCCTCATCTTTATTGTTATGTTCATGACATTTCAGCTATTATATGCTCCGGCCTTCTTCAGGTGATATACGTTGCACTTTCAAACCAAGCCCTTTATTTAGTCCACTGGGGTACATTGCCTTTTCTGGATATCTCCATTTCAGTTATTTCCCTTGAATAACTCAACTCTCCAGTTTACCTCTGCTGTGGCCTGGTATTGAACTCACAACTCTTTGGGTCAATTCACTGGATTACTTTAACTGGGCCTAAATTAAAGTTCTTATATGTTGGTTGTTTGGTAGTATTTTATATAGATTTGGGTGAAGTTGCTACAATTTGTTAGTATGTGCATATTGTTGGTAATTTTATTATAAATATGTATTGTTAAATTTTTGGTATATAAAAATGTATTGCTGGTATTTTTATGCTTTCATAATTTTTGTTTTGTTTAGGAGTGGGGGCTCACTGTTTGCCCACAGCTGGGACCCAAACAGGTCCTACCACCCTGGATCAGGGTTTACCTGGGAACAACAGCAATTAAGAGGTGGTTCCTTGCCCCTCAAAATCCTTATTTGCTACCGGATGTAGTTTATCATCATACCCAGAACTAGGGAACTAAGCGACAAGATGAATGAGTTGAGAAACTGAGGTATAGGGTGAGGGATTGAATAAAAGTATCAACCCTACATAGCCATGAGTGCTAGACAATTTCTTCACAGATGAAGAGAAGCCTAAAGGCAACCGAAATGTGCTTCTACAGAAAGATGCTAAGAATACCTTGGATGGTCATGTGAACAATGAGGAAGGTTGTGGAGGATAGTGCAAGTCTACAGGTTTGTTATGAGGTTCAGAACTATCAGAGAAACTGAATTGAACATTTTCAGGAATAAATTTCAACACAGGGATATTTTTTATGCGTTTTTATATAACAAATAACATGATTTACTACAGGGAGAAATAGGGTACTGTGTACACATGCAGCTCAAAAGATTTAAAAAATATATATCATGTTAACGGTAGCATGTATTTGAGTGTACACATGCAGTAGATACACCAACATGGCAGAAAAGTGAGAATGGGACAAGTTTTCTACCTACCACATTCCAAAACAAAAAGAGCGAGAGAGAGAGAGCTATGTCTGTGCTTTTATAATACAACACAAGCTAAATGGAAACAAAAAAGGACATTTATACTCAAAATCTGGAAATTGTAGGACCATCCATTTGGTCTCGAAAAGACAGACGTAAAAATACCACAAGACTAACTGTTTAAGCTTCACAAAATGACAAATTTATGTATATCCACATATATTGGTACAGAACAAGAGATTGCTAAATATTGATGCATTTAGCAGTTATTGTGTCCCTTACAGAGTTATATTTAAGAAAGAAGGTTGGTCTGGTCTGCCACGAATCTTGCTTGTGGAGATGGTGTTCTTGCTTAAGTTCAGCTTCATAAGTTTTGGTTGTTCGGAAGCTAAGTCTTTTTCAGTCTGCCTACTTCATAAAAAGTTAGAAGACTGTTTGGAAGCAATGGTCTTTGTGTCTGTCCACTTCATAAATAGTTGAAGGACATCGTCTGTTTGGAAGCTATGGTCACTATCTAAGTCTGCCCACTTCATAAATAGAGGTGGACGTCCTTTTTGTTTGGAAGCTACATCTCGGCTCCCCCATGAACCCTCTCCTCTGGTCTCAATCTTCCAAGCACGCTGGCATTCTCAGGGGGCCTGGTGTCAAATCACTAAGGGGTGATAACCTATCTTTTCTATAAATCAGAAAGAGAGAGTTGAAACTTCTTGGACACATAATGAATGTAAGAGATTTGATTGAAATTCAAACTTGACTCTTCAATTCCTCAATCCACTATCCACATAATTGGATGCATAATTATTTAAAAAAAATTTTTTTTTTCAAAGTTTAACTTCACAAAATTAATTTAAAATAACAACAGTTGGACTGTTGGAATTATTAATAATTAATTTTAATTTACAAACACCAGCAATGGTTTTAAGAAGCTTCTGCAAATGTGTTTCTGCTGTCAAAATTTTCTAAAAAGAAAGTCAGAAAAATAATGAAATGTATTATTTAAAATTAAAATCCACAAATTATGAAACAAATATTAAGAAAAAAGAAAAATCTATTCGTATTTTAAAATTTTTTTTAAGAGAATCGAAGAGAAAAAATATTGGGTGGTTGACAGTGCCATTTGGGGTGGGGTGAAAGTGTAATTATGCTAACAAATGATACTAAGAACTACAAAGGATAGGAAGTTTGGGAGAGCCATGATCAACACCACATATAAGAGATGGAAACCACAGTTACTGATTAATGAAGGATGGAGAGTAAGGGCAGTGATTATAGAAGAAGGGGGCTCCACACCACCTTTTAAAGTGTTTAGTATTCATACAGATGTATGGTCAACTTAAAAGAAAGTGGAGGGGGAAATTAGAGAACAACGTAGCAGATGTGGACAGAGACATAATAAAATGGAAATTTGTCACATACCTATTGTGATCAAAGTTGAGAGTCTAAATTTTACTTTTCAGGGTGCAATTACAATTTCGCAACCCCCCACCCCAGCAGTCAGTATTGCTTCAAGCAGCTGTTGTAGAGAACAAACCTATTTGTGATTGGTGGACAACA
Organism: Acanthosepion lycidas; assembly: GCA_963932145.1. Classification (NCBI taxonomy): domain Eukaryota; kingdom Metazoa; phylum Mollusca; class Cephalopoda; order Sepiida; family Sepiidae; genus Acanthosepion; species Acanthosepion lycidas. The sequence continues at coordinate 28,686,945 of OZ010586.1, forward strand.
GGATTTGGAGGTGTGCATGTAAAGCTTATTAGAAGAAAATAAGCATTCAGAAGGGAAGTTTTTTTTTTTTTTGAGAAATCCCATTTGCACCTTTGGCGCATCGTAGGTCTTGTGTACTAGTGGTGTACTAACTGTGGAAGAGTATGAGGACCAGCTGTGGAAAAACTAAGAAAGGATTTAGAAGTTTCCAGCCCAAACACTGTGGGTTGAGCGGAATCAATTTTTCCGTAATTATAAAGAACAGGAAAAAGTTATCAGAAAAAAAAATAGTTGTAGGAAGAACATGAACGGGGCCGGGGGGGGAGGAGGTTGGCTGCGAAAGCATAATAACGCTCTTTTCTACCCCTCAAACTACGATGGGGGATGTTAAATACAGTCAACATTAAACTATGTGATTTCTTTTTTTCGTTCTAAATCATCCTGATTTTTTTTCTCTATAGTCATCTATTTTTTTTTTACTGATTTGATTCTGTTTCCCATTTTTTTCCCAATATTTTCCTTCCCTTTCATTTAAAATGTGAAATGCTGTTTTTCAACCATTTTTACATTTCTGAATTTCTTAAAAACATAAAAATAAAAATCATTGGAAAGTTGATGCCAAAAATGTAGCAAAAAGGAAAAAAAGAAGATCGTGAAATGCTCGAAGCTGAACAGGTAGCCATCCGAGAATGAGTCTTGAAAACACCTGAAGCATTTTTATACATTACAATAAATTTTTAATGTTCGCATGTCCATTAGGACAAACTCATGTCAAATAGGCAAAATAAAAAAAATAAAAAAATTGGATCAGAAAAGACTTAAAAATAACGTAGTCAAGAGAAACAAGAAAGAATGAATTAATAATAAACAAAGCATTGAGTTTATTGCTATAGAGCAGTTTTTCCTAATGTGGGTGCTGGCACACCCTTGTGGGCTCTGTTATGTTGAAAAGGGGCACTGGGAATTTCATTTGAGTGGTGGTGGGCATTAATCCATTTTTTTTTTTTTTTTAAGTTTCCAAAAATATTCAATATTGGTTACAAAAGGAAATTTTTGAAAGGTATTTAAAGCTGTGGAAACCTATCAAAATTTTTCATTGCTTTTCCAAATTCCTATATGGCTGAATGTGGTTTCAATGTAGTTATACAGCTTTTACTAGAAACTGCTTGCAAATTACAATTACTTCCAAGGAGCATGGAACCTACATTAAGAGCCTTAGCCAGTAAGCACAAAAGTCAACCATAGCATTGAAATCATTGAGATAAGCTATGAAATGAACCTAGAGTAAGAGCCTTAGCCAGTAAGCACTAAAGGCATCCATTGCACAGAAAACATTGAAATAAGCTATGAAATGAAACTTGAGTAAGAGCCTTAGCCAGTAATTACCAAAGTCAAGCATCGCATTGAAAACATTGAGATAAGCTATGAAGTGAACCTAGAGTAAGAGTCTTAGTCAGTAAGCACCAAAATGAACCATAGCATTGAAAACATTGAGACAAGCTATGAAATGAACCAAGAGTAAGACCTGTAGCAAGTAAGCACCAAAGTCAACTATTGCATGGAAACATTGAGATATGCTATGAAATGAACCTAGAGTAAGAGCCTTAGTGAGTAATCACCAAAGCCAACTATAGCGTAGAAAACTGAGATAAGCTATGAAATGAAACTTGAGTAAGAGCCTTAGCCAGTAGGCGCCAAAGTCAACCATAACATTGAGATCATTGAGATAAGCTATGAAATGAACCTAGAGTAAGAGCCTTAGCCAGTAAGCACCAAAGGCAACCATTGCATAGAAAACATTGAGATAAGCTATGAAATGAACCTAGAGTAAGAGCCTTAGCCAGTATGCACCAAAATCAACTACTGTATTGAAAACATTGCGATAAGCTAATTTTAATTATTGGCATTTATTTATAGGAATGAAAACAATATTAAAATTATTTTAGCACTAATACCCGAGTGTTATCTTGCTAGGAAAGAAGGATTCAGAATAATATTAGAAATTTAATTTGACAGCAGATGTGTGTATGGGGTGATAAAATGTTTGTGCCCAAAGGGGGCACTTATTGAAAAAGTTTGTCAAACACTGATGGTAAGAATAGGATTTTCAGGTCTGTTCTTTTTAGAATAATTCTTACATATACACACACATATATATATATATACACAGTGTGATATAAGAGACCCGGATATAAGAGAGATTTTCTCTGGTCCCAAATTAGAGCCATACTCACCTAAACAAAATGGACCAAACCCGGATATAAGATACTTCTTCTCCGGTCCCGACAACTATCTTATATCCGGGTTACACTGTATATATATATATATATATATATATATATATGAAACACGTATGTAAATATATCAATAAGCCTGTAGCTTAATGATGGAATAAAATAAAAAGCATATACCTTAAACAACAACAACAACTTATTTTTAACATTATCTCCCAATTGATGCCAGTTGACATACCAGAAAATTAAAATGGATTTAAATTTAAGACATTGAATCTAGTCAAAATAGGCTAAAATAGTATTGAATCGTTTTTCACTTACTTTCTTTGTAAGGTTTAGTGTATCTATGCTCTACTGCCAATAATGTTAATTTGTAATATTGTCCTCTGCATGAACATTTACATCATAGTGACTTTAAAAAAAAAAATACCTTTTGTTTGCCCTCAATAAATAGCATATCTTTTTTTTTTCATTCTCTATCTTCCAATCCACTTCCTGAATGTCACTTCCTGCTTATCCAGTCATGGGAAGTAACTCTTTCTACCTAACATCTTTGAATTTAGTAGTAAATATTTAACTATTGTATCCTGCCTCCAGGTTACAATTGGAAAGTGAGTTTGATCCTCACTATGTGCTCCATACTTTCGGCCTTGTGCCACATCTAAGCTATGCTTAGAAAATAATCAGTGTGTAAACCCCTCTCTTCAGGGGTTTATAACACATCTTTTATCATCTCTCAGATGCGTCACTGTCTTTGGGCAGAATGCAATCAGGCAACTCAGTCAAACTCGCAACTGAGGAAAATTATACTGAGAGGTGCCCAGCCCTGGGGAACAGCTGCCTGAGACTGCACCTTCTCACTGCACCAGAGAGAGAGAGAGAGAGATTGGTGCTTGCACTGAGGCCTGCACAACTGATGGTGGAGTTCTTGCAACAACTGAAATTGATTAGAAAATTTGATGCCTCTGAAGGCAGCATGGAGATTTACAGGGCTACTAAAAGCCTACTTTTTTTCTTTTTTTTTAAGCATTTCACCCTAAGCAAGGCAGGAGTGCCACTAGCATCCAAGGGGTTGCAGAGATTGAAAATAAGAGAAAAGAGGGGTGTTTGAGGAAAGAATAAACAGAAGGACAGGGATCAAGATCAAGGCATCAGAAGATGTTGATTGACATTACATTTAAATTTTTGAAGATTATAGTTATCAGGGAAGCAAGTTAGAGGAAGGGAGTTCCACTGTCAGGAAGTGTGAGAGAAGACACTGTTGGTGTAGAAGAGGTGGTTACATTTAACTGTTTCAACAGTAAAAGGGTGGGATGCTTAAATTCATGCACTCAGGGAACCAGTGAAAATATTTGTAGAAAAGATAGAGGGAAGCCACATCATGTCTGTGAGAAAGTGGCTGGAGTCGAGAACATGCCAGGTCAGGACCTATCACATTGCATATCTGTCTTTGGTTCTTGTTGAAAACCTCAAGATAAACAGTGGAGGCACCAGACCATATATAGCAACAGTATTCACTGCAAGATGGTAGATTTTTAGATTTAAATGATAGACTCAGATGAGAAAAACCTTCTGGTCTGACATAGAGAATCAACTTTCCTTGCGGTAGATGTAGCTATTGATTCAATATAGTTGTTCCACCTCAGGTCAATGGAAAATGTGAGACCAAGAAGGCACAGTGATAGGAGTCAGGGAGGTTTCTCTATGGTGGGTAAATGAGAATACATATGAAAGGAACTGGAGGAGAACACCTGTTTAAGACAACCTTCATTTCATGGTTTGACAGGAATGATAGGATTAAATCAAATAATCATCCTGTTAATACTGTATCCCTGAAGCTTATGTAGAAAGCCAGCATGCCAAACCCTATCAAATTCCATTATTATTAAGAGCTTGATATACAAATTCAGTTATGGCTGTATACACATCATGGTAGACTGGGCAAAGCAGAAACCGTATTGTTTGTCTGAGAGTAGATCATGGGAGTTACGGTGTTTAACCAATTTGGCATTGATTAAAGCCTCAAAGACTTTGCCAAAGAGTGGTAGGAGATTGGTAGGACAATAGTCAGATGTATCAGAAGGATCTTCAGAGTTCTTAAACACGGAGACAACAGACAAGGGTTTCCTACATGCTGGAAAACAAGAGTCAAAAAGGCAATGGTTATATAGTTTGGAGAGAAATGGAGCCAGCTCAGGAGCACTTTTCTTTAAGACTACAGCTAGTATCCCATCACCACCACTTGCTTTTTGAGAGTCTAATTTAGAGATGATGTCCAATGCCATTGATGGGGTTATGCTCATCTCACTCAATAAAGTCTCAGTTCTAGAGAGAAAATCAGGTGTGGGTATTCCAGAGGAGTCAAGTGTTGAGTTGGATGAAAATTTCCGAGCAAAGCATTCAGCCTTACCAACTGTGGAAGTTAGGAATTCAAATTGATTGAATAGAGGAGGGATTGTGGATTTGCTGTTCAGCACGCTCTTGCGGAGCTGCCAATAATCTTTAAAACCAAATTTTTTAGGATATAAAATATCAAAAGACAGTATATCACCGGATGATAAACTCATTAATAAGATATCAGAGAGAGTTGCACCCAGAAATAAAAAAGCACTAGTCCTTTTTAGGTTTAACCAAATTTCTATAGCATATTGACTGTAATATAGTGACCTTGTGAAGCCATTTAATAAAATAAGAAAGAATATCAACAGCCAAAAAGACAGGAGATCATTTTTGAGAAATTAAAAAAGCACTAATAAAAAAAAAACTCGTTAAAATCTTTGACCCAGCAAAAGAATTGACATAAACTATGGATGCCAGTGACGGTGATATAGCAACAATATTCTTGCAAGTGGATCACCCTGTAATGTAATTTACAAAACTAACATTGGTAGAGGCAAATTATTTGATTATTGAGGAGGAGACATTGGCAATTGTGTGGTACACGGAAAAAGCCAGAAATTTTTGGCTGGGAAGGGAATTTCTATTAAAATCTGAATATAAGTCTTTGAAATTCATATTCAACCCCAGAAGAAAGTCGCCAAAATCACATCTACCAGGATATTAAGATGGGCAATTAAGTTTATGGTGCTCAACTTTGACATCATATATGTTAGCAGAAATACCATTGCACATGTGGATGCATTATCTTGTTTAAATTTTGAGAGTAAAAATGTTGAAGCAAGTAAAAATTGTGAAGATAGGATTTTGTACTGGACAGAAATGAACACTCTTAAATAGGCTTAGGTTGAGAACTGGGCAGGATCCAGTGTTGAATAAAATTATGGAGATAATAAAGAGAAATACATGGAGTAATTGTTCTACGATGGAGAGGCTTTATAAAGAGTCAAAACACAAATTACGAATAGAAAAAGAAATTATATGTAATGGAGATATAAAAGTATGTCTACAATCTCTCTGAAAAGAAGTAATTAAAGCCATGTACAATGATATACATGGAGAGAAAATGGCTATGCAAATGAGGTTAAAGTTGCAAGTATGGTGGCCAGGCTATTTGAAAGACATGGAAGAGTATGTTAAAAATGCTCGAAGTGTGCAGAAATAAAGAAATTTAGGCAAACTAAAATTCACTCATGGTCAGGGGAAATGGAACCATGGACATGAGTACATATGGATCATACCGACATTAAAGATATAGAACTATTTATGATATTAGTCGACTTGTATTCAGGTTGAAGTGAAGTTAAAGTTGCAGATAAAAAAGCCATTATTGTGAAGCAGTTGTTGAGGATAATGTTTTTGAGAAATGGAGTTCCAAAACGCTTGGTCTTTGACAATGCACCTGAATTTTGTGAAGAAAGCTTATGTGCACGGTTAAAATGTATTGGCTGCATTCCATAGAAAATACCACCTTACCATCTACAGTCAAATGGAATTGCAGAGAGAATGGTTCAAATGGTGAAAACTGGGATTAAAAGCATTCTCTCTCGTGGATTGTGATATAGAGAGTTATTTACCCAAACCACTCCTAAGTTATAGAGCTATTCCATATGCAGGCAGAAGACAAGGACCATCTGTATTGATGGGAAGACAAATAAGAGATTTGATTACCATGTCATTTGCAGCGAATGAAAGTGTGTGGTACAGAAAGGACAATGATTCAAGTCCTGTAAGTTGAATTTTGTGGTGCAAAAGGAAGTTAACACAGCTGTGTTAACAAAGAATGGACAGGCCTTATTGGCTAATGAAGACCAATTTAGAACCACAAGAGAGCATGAAGTTATGGAAAAGAGGAGGAGGAAGAAGAAGCAGAACAGACAATGGAAGAAAGGATGAATGGATCCCGAAATGAGAGTGATCAGGAAAACCACCAGAGATATGAAAGCGAGACAGGCGAGGGAGGAGAGAATGAGTGTATCCAGTAGTAGTGATGAACAATATGGGTGACCAAAGGTATCATGATGATTCAAATCAGGAGAATCAGTTAAGACTTAGATCTTTAATAAAAAGAAAGAAAGAGACTCACTCTGAGAGATGGATTATGTCTCTCAGGGTTGTTCATAGAAGTTAAAGATCAACTAAAAGTATAAAGCCTCTTAAGTTCAGGGTAGTGTAGTGATAGGTAAATTAGGTACTGTATAAAAGGCAGTATCGCCATACCTAGAGCTATCTTCTCTTGACGACTAGATCTGTCAGAGACAATACCTATTATAACAGTTCCTACCAAAAAAGCTCTAGTTTGGTCTCATCCATAAAACGTTTTGCAAAAGTGTTTCTAACTTATTAATATGAGCTTTGGCATAGTTCAGGCAAGCATGCTTGTACTATTTCATAAGCAGTGGCTTTTTCTAGACATTCTGCCATGAAGATCAGCATTGTTCAGATTTTGTTGCACTGTGGATGCTCATCGATTCCAACATTAGCCAGTGAACATTGACAAACCACAAAGGTCACAGGAGAATTTGCCTGGGCTTGTCAAACTAGATGTCTAATTGCTCTTGCTGTTATTTTTCGTGGACGGCCACTTCTTGATTGTGATGACGTCATACTAAAGGCCTTCAATTTGTTGCATGGTGGAGAAGTTCACTCCAAATCATTTTGACAGATTGTGTCTCCTTCTCCATCATTAAAAGCTTCAGGAAGTTCTTTTGATCATTGTATATATATTTTTAAATTTAGTCTCTAACTGCACACTTTTGCATACACAATGAGTTATATCGTTTGACTGAAGTATGCACAGCTTACCAAAAAAATGAACATGTTTCCTTTTGATTTTTACATGTGCACAAAAAATGATTTTCACTGGCAACTATGTAAAAAAAAATACAGAGTGTAAATGTAAGGGCTCACTTAATTTTGTACATCTTAATTTTTAATTAATATTTTTATTTCAATTTATTCTTAAAAATTATAGAAAGAGACTGGTTGACATTGTAACCTCAAAGAAGCAGTGACCAAATATTATATGTAAGGGTTCACTTATATTTGCACATCTTAATTTTTAATTAATATTTTTATTTCAACTTAATCTTAAAAATTATGTAAAAAGACTTGTTGATATTGTAACCTCAAAAGAAGCAGTGACCAAATATTAAATGTAAGGGTTTACTTAATTTTGCACATCTTAATTTTTAATTAATATTTTTATTTCAATTTATTCTTAAAAATTATAGAAAGAGACTGGTTGACATTGTAACCTCAAAAGAAGCAGTGACCAAATATTAAATGTAGGGGTTTACTTAATTTTGCACATCTTAATTTTTAATTAATATTTTTATTCCAGCTTGATAAAAATCTTTGAAAGTGGTTGTAATTCATTTAATAAAGGTTTTTCTTAATGAATATATAATATAATTAAGATTTGTTGATTATCTGGAAAAAAAGAAACAATTATTTTAAATATTATCTTAGGGGTTCTCTTACTTTTGCATAGCACTGTGTATATTTTTATATCTCAAGAATAGTATTGGGGAAATTGCATGACCAAGTGGAAAAAGTTCCCTTCTGATGTTTCATCCTTCTGGACTTGATCGGACTAAATTTATTATGCTGGTGGGATTATACGTGTACAACAGAGTGGAGCTGGGAATTTTAGAATTTTTTTTTATCTAGCCAAATTCCTTTACAGACTTTTTGTTTTCATCATTTTCGCAAGTCGGTATTCCACATTGTGATATTGGATCTTACAATATTTCACCATTCCTGGCAGATTTTCTAATATCATAGAGTGTAATACCTACAAATAGGAAGAAAAAGTGTCTAAATGAACATTCTAATGTTGTTTCTATGCTAATGTTCATCCAATATAAGGCTCAAGAGCAAATGATATTGTATGAGTGTAAAAAAAAGAAGGCCAAGATTGTAGTGATTGGAAAAAAAATCTTATTACATGTCTATTCTAGAAAGCAACAGTTCTTGGGAAGAAGAAGCCAATTCATCCTTCTACATGAGCAGCATGGTAGTCTCAGCTGCAAAGGTCAGGGCTGGTGAAACAAAGGAATGTATCTACACAGAACACATACCATGGAAATAACAATAGAGTAGTAAGAAACTTACAACATTTCATCTGTGAGAAAGATGTTTTTATTTTAAGCAGTGTGTATTAAGTCTATCGGTCTGCAGAATCTGAACAGAATTTACAAAATAGGAAAAGCTCTATACAGAACAACTTTGTCTGTAGTGCTTGTCATAAGCACTGCAAATCACTTGCTGGCTTCAAGAGCAATTGTTGTTCTCACAAGAAATAAAGCATTGTCAACAATGATCATACTTGCTTGATGATTCAACAGCTATATATATACATACATACATAAATACATATATATATATATATATATATATATATATATATAGCGATATATATATATATATATATATATATATATATATAGCTGTTTTTATCTCCAAACCCCTTGGTATTGACAATCTTTGTAAGATAATTCTTGTGGGGAGAAATAGCTATACATATGGGGTATTTTTTAATTTCTCTGATATGTAATTTGTATATGCTCTGTAAAAATACATTGAGCTTTCTTTGTGGATCAGTTTTAATATTTTATATTATTAGGATTCACTTTAATTATTTACCCACAGATTTTTACCTATATATAGATATATATATATATATGTGTGTGTGTATGTGTGTGTTTCATTTAAGTTGTTGATAATATTTCTTCTTATTATAGACATTGCATTTTGTGGATACATATGTTTGAGTAGAATTACTGGCTAAGATATCAAAAGACTTATTAAAGAAAATATGCATTGCTACAAGAACTGAACATTATTCTCTTTTTAATCTAAAAAACCACCCACAAGCCAGAAATGCTTTTACCATTATACTACAGGAAGCAATTACTGTAAAGGCCAGATATTAATTTCACTGTTTAAAAAGCAGGGATGTCAATGTAAGCACATTAACTCACTAAATATAATATTTATAACAATAACACACACATACACATATATATATATATGTGTGTGTGTGTGTGTGTATGTAAAATCAGGTCAGAACCAAAAATATCCATAACAATAATAATTATTTTGATATAAAATAAATTACCAGAACTGTTTCTCACAATACACTAGGGAAATTTGCAGAAATTTAAAACAAAAGTATCTATAAACACAAAAGAGATCTTACATAGAAGAATTTATCAAATGCATTGGTTATAAAAGGAAATAACTTCAATCACAACTTTGATCTAAAGAATGCCACACTTATTAATAGAGAAAACAGTAAAATAAATTAATCTGAATAAATAAACAAATTAACAAACCACTCCTGCCAAAAGAACCATTTGGATAAATAAAAAATAAATAAGCAAAAAAAAAGTAAAAATAAAGAATCAAAATAAATAAATAAATAAAATAATAAAGAAATTACCAAAAATACTCCTGCCAAAATAACCGTTAGAATAGACATTATAACAATCAATCCAAAAATTGGATGAAATAATATCTTTAATTACCTTCCTAAACAGACTATTAAATGAATGATCAAAACTAATCTCCCAAAAGATTTTTTTACTATGTTACTAAAACATCAAAAACCAAAAAGAATAAATAAATATATAAAGTAAAAATAAGAGAAAGCAAGCAAAATAAATTAATCCAAATAAATAAACAAATAAACCACTTCTGCCAAAATAACCGTTAGAATGGACTACTTCCAATACACCACTGATTCATGGCCTGATGATTGCATGTAGCATGAAACAATCTGTCACATCTGAGTGTTGACTTCAATGTTCACTTATATATTATAATTATTTTTAAAAAAATATGATTCCTATATATATATATATATATATATATATGTGTGTGTGTGTGTGAAAAATATGTAGAAAATAGGAAAGAACTCGCTAGGTAAATCATCCAAAGTTCTTTAGTATTTTAGTTATTATTTTTTTTAAATAGTGCTCGATACAAAAGTAGAGCATAAATATAATTATTTATTTAAAAATATGAATCCAACACGCTACATAAGAGTTCTCATGTTTCAAAACAAGAGCTGAAAACTTCAAAAAAAGGGTTATGTAACATTCCTTTTCAGCAAGTTTGTCTACTCTATCGCTTTTCGGCTCTTGTTTTGAAACATGAGAACTCTTATGTAGCATGTTGGAATCATATTTTTAAATAAATAATTATATATATATATATATATATAAATATATATATATATATATATATATAAATATATATATATATATATGTATATATATATATATGTATATATATATATATATATATGTATATATATATATGTATATATATATATATGTATATATATATATATGTATATATATATATATGTATATATATATATATATATATGTATATATATATATGTATATATATATATGAATGATAAAATTTGTTGTTATGCATATATATATATATATTAAATTGATGACTTAGAATTTAATTAAGAAATATTACACTTTAACCATTCTTCACAATATTGAAAATATTAATATTAGTAATTTTTAATTTTTGTTTATTAATATGCAGTTTATATTAAATTCCTAGTTTATTTTGTGGAGAATTTAAACACTTAAATTACGATCAAATGGTAAATTAAAAATATATATAAAAAAAATTTAGAAAATATATAAATCTGTGTTTTCCCAGATTGGCCACCATATGCCCACATGTTTTAATTCTCTTAATATCCCTCTCCAAATTTATATCCACCTCTCTTTCCTTCAAAACCCTAAGACCATCTCTTATTTCTTACATCTTTACTTCTCTTTTTTTTTCTCTCTGTATCGTTTCCGGTGTGTTGACCTATTAAATAGGTCAATATCTGATCCTTACCACTCTTCCTCACTATTAAGTACTGTAATAAAAATAAGTTTAAAAGCATTCCTATCTCTCCCTTCCCTCTCTAATTTTGACCATGTCTGTCACCCTATCTCTCCCCATCCTCTGTATTACCTTACATCAACTTAATACTACCTCTCAAAAGTGTAAAAATTATATGTAAACTTCAATTCATTTTTTCATCCTCCTTGGAAGTGAGGTCTGATGATCCAGGGAAAAAGAAACTCCCTGGGGAAATAAATTATAATCATGGACCCTTAAAGTGGTCTGTTTTCATTAAATTATATATATATATATATATATATATATATATGACGAAGTGGAAAAAGTTTTCATGTGACATGTTTCACCTCTTATAATTTCAGAAGATTAATTTTGCGTACACTGATGCATCTATACATGTGCACAAATGAGAGATGCTGGGAATTTTAAATTTAGGAAAAAAAATTATTTTTTTTTTATAATATGTGTTCTTGGGTCTATAATCTTGGGTAAAGAATTTTGGGTCTATAATTTTGTGTCTATAATCTTGGATCTATAATTTTGTGTCTATAATCTTGGGTCTATAATTTTGTGTCTGTAATCTTGGGACTATAATTTTGTGTCTATAATCTTGGCTCTATAATTTTGGGTCTATAATTTTGGGTCTATAATCTTGTGTTTATAATTTTGGGTCTATAATTTTGTGTCTGTAATCTTGGGACTATAATCTTGGCTCTATAATTTTGTGCCTATAATCCTGGGTCTATAATTTTGGGTCTATAATCTTGTGTTTATAATTTTGGGTCTATAATTTTGTGTCTGTAATCTTGGGACTATAATTTTGGGTCTATGATCTTGGCTCTATAATTTTGTGCCTATAATCCTGGGTCTATAATCTTGGCTCTATAATTTTGTGCCTATAATCCTGGGTCTATAATCTTGTGTTTATAATCTTGGTTCTATAATCTTGGCTCTATAATCTTTGGTCTATAATGTTGGGTCTATAATCTAATCAATTTCATTTAGATTCTTTTTGTTTTTTCTATCACTTTTATTATTAAATATCCCACATTGTCATAACTGAATATCTGCCAAGAATGATGAAACATTGTAAGAATCTGGATACAAATTTACTGTGGGTGAACCAGCAATTAAAGAACTTTCTAAACATTTTTGTCTTAATTATTTTCTCTTTCAATTAGAGTAGAGTTTTTTATGTCACAATTGTGGTCAGTCTTGTTATAGCAAGCAACTAATGCATTTAACAAGACTGAACAAATTTTAAAATAAAAAATACTACTGAATACATCTAAATACTGACCAGACTCAATGCTTTTTAACTCTGGTGATTGAATAAGAACCTGTGTTTTCAGCATGATTTGACTGTAGGCCTAAAGGGAAGAATGTAATGTGCAGGTGTATTTGAGTGGCAAAAAAGATTTTCTTAAAACCCAGGGTATTTCAATGACGACAAACATTGTAGATGTTCAGATTTTAGTGCAAAATTTGCCAAACAGTTTCTTTATCAAAAAACAATCTTTCTGCAATCGATCTGATGTTGTATGATCGATCATTTTAGAATGATCTGTTCAATTTTTGTGAATATTCTCAACAGTTCTTGTCATGTATGGGCAGCCATATTGTTTATTGTGTTTGACATCATCTTGACCTTCACAAAATCTTTTGATCCACTTGAACTCATGGCAGATTGCATACATTTTTCCTCCATAAATCATATATCAATTAGCATACAAAAAGATTCATCTGGCATTTTCCTTCAGTTTTATCAAAGATTTCGAACTGATGTGTTGCTCAATTTATGAACTGATCAAATTTGCAATACATTAGGAAAACATACTTGCTGCACCTGACTTCTCAGTGCTCTTCAAATAGTCAGATTGACATTGATTTTTTTATAGTTGGATCCCAAAGGGAGAAGTACTGTGATTATGCACCCAGACGTCCAGTAAATCTAAGGGAAATCATCATTTGTTTTGCTTTATGAATCAGAATATTTTTTCTTCAGCAAAATATTTCTTCATGTATAAATCGTATAAGTAATAATTTTTAAGCTGATCAAAGTATTAAGAAACAGAAGAATATCATTAGAAACAAAATAAAGAATACTGAACTTTTATGTCATATGAGTCCTCCTCCTATACAGCAGTGAATGTTAGAAAATCTCCTCACAGATGAAGAAGAGACTTGAAGCAACAGAAATGTGGTTCTACAGAAGGATACTAAGAATACTATGGACTGAACATGTGTAACAGAGAGAGGTATACACTTACAGACCCTCATGAATGCACACACGCAAATATAACTTTTATTGACTGGAAATGGAAACGGTGTTTATATATCAAAGTACAATTTGGGTTAAGATGTGTGTTTACCGATGAGAAACACAATCTCAGGGCAGTAGGCAATGTTTCAAACCTGGGTCATTAATAAACAATGGGGATGGGCAAGATACTTGATTTTGTTTAACAGTATTTGTTTTGATTAAAAGGTTGAATCAATGTTTAGATATCCCAAAGTATAATTTTGGTGAAGCGAGAAGAACACGTGATTGAGATAAGGTAAATAATTGGAGAATAGGTTTACATTTCAAGGGATAGTTTTTGGCACTCATGGTAGCTGTGTGCTGGGCCGAGGGTCAATTGTGATCAGCTGATCCTTTTTCTATATTAACTCAAGATTTGCTAATAAAGAGAGTCGGGGAAAGAGACTGTAGTCAAGAGAGTCACGAGACTATCGTCACAGTGAGTTAAGAGATTTGTGGGAGAATTTTGGAGGAGAGAGAGAAGTCTGCCCCCTGTTCTGAGAAGTCTGTATGAGACTGGACTATTAGTCATAAAACTACCCCAGGCGATTACATACGCGTTTATCACACACAAACCCTCTCTCTGTTGGGAATTCACTGGATGCAATTTGTCTTTTTCTTTTTCTTTTCTCATTTATGTTAAATGTTTTTATTCTACCTGTAACCTCAGTTCTGATGTTATCTTTTTATATAAAAGATGTCAATATTTCTCCCCATTGTTGTCTGGCTTCTGCAGATATTATTCCTTGTTTTATTTTGCCACATTCTAAAACTTCCTACCGCCAACTCTCACAGCTGTGTCCACATCCCCAGTTGACCGTGAACATATGGACAATACCCCACTTACTGGATCTAAAAACTAACACAGTGTGGGCAGTGAGCAGGACTTGACCAACTGACCGGTCAAAATAATCTACGGATACTCAGGGAGTGTATATCCAGTTACCCCTAAGTTTGGTTTGGACCGAGTGGACACCTCAACCGAAAGAGGAAGACACCAGAGGTTGAGGGCCTGGGGACAAAGTGGTAGACATGTGAGAAATGACAAAATTCTAAAGATATTGACAACAAATAGGACACTTATGCTTAATGTCAGGAAGAGATAGTTGAAATTTATAGTGTACATAATGAGGAAAGAGAGCTAGGAAAATTTAATACTCACGGGATAGATTGAAGGTAGGAGGGCAAAAGCCTACCTGTCAAGCTTTAGCAAATGGATGGCAGGGATGGATTTAGGAGAGATGTCAAAAAGACAAAGTTATTAAGAGCTATAAAGAATAAGAAATTGTGGAGGGCCATTATTGTTAACATCCTGAAGGGATATGACAAGAAGAAGAAGATGCTGTACAATATATATATATGTATATATATAAGAGGGAACATTGAAGTCAACACTCAGCTGCGACAGACTGTTTCATGCTAGATGCAATCATTTTTTCCTCAATTGTTATAATTTAAGTTCTTTTCCTTCAGCCATTGCTCCATAGTTTGTAAGAGGCACATATTCCATGATTTTTATTCCTTCAGTGTGTGTGTGTATATATATATATATATATATATATATATATATATATATATATATAGTTATTTAGGGTTTCACACTATTTGCAATCATCATACAGACTCATTTTTAAAATTTGGATTTATATATAGGTGTGTATATCGGTGTTCTTATGGAAGTGGGGGGAAAAATTGTTGTTGGAACATCGCTCATACTTATGCAAACATACATACACGCATGTTCACTCACTGACATGCACAGACATACACACACACGCTCACTCATTGAAGCTCACACAAATATAAACATATGTGAACAGTGTGGGATTGCTATTTGCGATCGTCAGACAAACTGATTCATTCAGGGTCACAAACTCACATCAATCCAACTAAATATGTTAGCTCTATTGCTGATATTGAGCACTTTGTAATAAGTACCGCACATATATAATATAAAATAATATATATAAAAAATTGCATATATATATATATATATATATACACATACATAAGACTTTTTGGTAAATCGAATCAAGTTCTCTCAGTCACTGTGTGTTTATCTAAAAATAAATATGCTTAAATTCACCTTAATCCCTGCGGTGCACCAACAGCTTAGTGGTAGAATCCTTGACTGATGCCAATTCAGCTGGGTTTCAATCCTAGCTAGAGGTAACCAGATGTCTAGCAACACTGATGAGCTGTGATACAGTGAAACAGTCTGTCTGTGGATAACAATATATATATATATATGTGTGTGTGCGTGTGTTTTTTTCTGCATTTAGTCAGCATATTTTCATTCAAGTATGTGTTGTTTAAAAAATTTAGACCTATTATGTCTATTGATTTTAGTTTTAATTTCTTTCAAATCCACAAATTAATTTCTTGGTGGCTGTAGAAAATTGAGTGAGAAAAATTCCCAAATTAATAAAGTCAACTACGCATATAACAACAAAGTTCATAAATGTTTGTAACAAAAAGTGTTATATAAAAAATACTAAATTAAAATACTACAATTAAAACATCTTTTAAAAAAATCACATAAGTTACCTCCTTTGCATAGTGGTAATAAAAAAAAATTTTTTGAATTTACAGCATTAACACATAATACATCCATATCTATGCTACCCCTGAAGATGGTCTCAGATGAGATTGAAAGTACCTGGGAAAATAAAAAGTATGTGAAAGAAAATTTTGGAATTTTTCTTAATTAATTTTCTATAGCCACCAAGAAATTAATTGGTGGATTTGAATGGATTATAACTAAAATAGACATAATACATTTAAATTATTTAACCAGATATGGTTGAATATATATATATATATATATATATATATATATATATATATGAAGAAATATAGTCTTAAGATGTGTTATATTTATGCGATAAAGTGTTCAATATCAGAGATAGAGCGTGTGTAAATATAAAAGTGAACATAGAAGTCGACACTTAGAGATGACAGTCTGTTTTATGCTAGATGCAATCGTCAGGCCATGAGTGCTGTTATTTTTCTCAGCTATTTATATATACAGGTCAGTGGTGCATTGTGGGTAGTCTATTTTAGCTGTTATTTAACAGAAGTCGTTTATTTGTTTATTTGGGTTAAATTATTAACATCACACCAAAAATATCTTGGAAAATAAAGAAAAAATCATCAGCCTACAACAACATATCAAAATCTTGCAAACTTTGCTTGGAGGAAAAAATAGCTATCATTACCTTCCCAGACCAAAATAAATCATTAAATAAAAGATCTGAGCTCATCTCAAAATGCAGACATGAAAACAAATTTTTACTACGTTACTTAAAAATTGAAAACCGAAAAGAGAAAATATACAGTATAACAAATAAATAATAACAAGTAAAATAAATTGACCTAAATTCATCCAAATAAATAAATAAATAAACAAACTGATCCTGATAAACTAACTGTTAGAAAAAACATATAAAGATAATCAATCCAAATAAATACATGAAGTAATAAAAAAATTAAAAACTGTTCTCCCCAAAATAATAGAATAAACTACAACAATCAACCCCAAAATTGAATAAATAGCTTTATCTTCTCAAACCAAAACAAAACTATTAAATAAGCGATATAAACAAATTTTTACTACGTTAATAAAAACACCGATTAAAATGAAAAATTTTTTAAAAATAAATAAATATATAAGATAAGAAATAAAAATAAAAATAAAAAATAAATAAAAAACAATAATTTAACCCAAATAAATAAATAAACAAATAAATGACTTCTGGTAAAATAACTGCTAAAATAGACTACCCACAATGCATCACTGACCCTCTACAGTTTTGTCTATATAATTTCACTGAAAAGGTTTGGGTCAATCCATGGTATGGTTTTCAGGTACGTCTCAATGGTGCCACATGAGGTGATCTTCTTCCAAGAGCAATATCAAAATGTCACCTACTTGACAAATTGACCATGGTGTGAGTTGAAGCCAGGACTCATCGTCAGAATGCTAACATTCCAACCAGTCACACACACACACATATATATATATATATATATATATATATATATATATATATAGGTATTTCCACTAATTTGTTATACTTACATTTTAAAATGAATTTTTAAAAATGAAAAAGGTATCTTGAAGCTTTCATTTTAGCTTTAATTGGAAACTAAAGTATTTAAAATTTACTATTTCCAATCAGCAAAATACTCTGTGATGGATTTCAAACAGAAAATGTATTGATTGGAATCGATTTTTTCAGTAAAATTGATAAAATTTGGTGATTTTGACAGATTTGTAAACAAAAGTTAATTCTCAGTTTTAAAAATGTTGCAAAAATAAAATATATATTTCTAAAACATTATTTGAGAAAAATTAGCAAATATAAAGTTAAATTAATCTGATTTGAAACAAATATTATTTACTTAATCATAAAATGTGGTATATAAGTATTTCTTAACCACAGGGTCTTGTTTTTCTGATATGTTAATCGATTTATTGACAGCCAATTGACTGCTGTATGTGTTCATAGTTAAGCATGGTGGCACAGATAATGAAGTTTATAAGGGAGGAAACCCTTAAAATGTAACCTTTGAATGATAGATTTATCATTTTGTACATCCATACTTCTGTACATATATACAAATATTAAAACAAATTGAAATTCTTTTAAAAATATTCACGGTCATCAAATTGTAAGAAACTTGACAAAGTATGATTAGTAAATATAGTTTTACTTAATAACAATATTTCCTAAGAGTTATCACATTGAAACTGAATTTTAAAAGATTTCAAAACTTTATGAATAATTCAATTTAAAATTGTAAAAAAATGAAAATAAATCTTAAAAAAATTCATTTTTCAAAGAAAAGTTATTTCTTCAGAATACATTCTTTAATATATATTATTCATAAAAGCAATCAAAAGCTTCTCTGATCAAATAATGTTTTAGTTTTATAGCATTTTTTTATTTTTCAATTCAGAACAAATTTTTGGTAAGATGGGGTTTGATTTTGCAAAAAAAATTTGGGGGATTTAAATACTTCAAAGAATTCGACTTTTAACTAATATAGTTGCTAAAAATAATCCCGTTGAATTTCTCAAGTTTTCATAAAATATTTTTACAAAGATTTCCTAAATCCAAAAATAATTTAATTTATTTGTGAATAATTCCTGAAAATCTTATTCAAAATCTGACAATTATTTGATTTTCGCAAGAATTTCTAAATTAATGTGTCTGTCACCACAAAAATAAAACTAAAACTTACTACGCTAAAAGTTAGTACAACCACTTACACAAAAAAAAAACAAGCTTTTAATCAAAATTTTGAATCTTCTAAAAAAAGTAAAAAATTTAATTAAATATTCAAAATCTACTTTGATATTTCCTCTTAATAAAAACAAAGTTTTCATTACTTTTGGAGCATGTTTTCCTGTATATTGATTTTTAAGTGATTTTGTGGAGGCAACTATATATATATATATATATATATATATATATTTTGTTTTGAGGCGCCTATATATATATATATATATGATAGGATAAGGAGCAAATAGGAAATGTTTATAAATCTGACACATTTCACTTTTATTAGAGCTTCATCAGAGCATGAAATGTGGAGGAGTTTTATAAATGCCACCTTAATTAGAAAAGAACATAAATTCTTTATGCTAAAAATACTCTGAGGGAATTTATGATAAATATTTTACCATGTATGAACACACGTCAAACACATTTTATCATATCACAAACCTTTATAAAATTGATATTTAAGGAGTCCAGGATATGTGTACCTTCTACCACAACCAGTATAATGTAAATTCCTTCACACTCACACAAAACGTCTCTAAATCAACATGTTGACAACCACCAAACAAAGATAAAAATGACTACTATATGCACACACTCATTCAAAATATATATTAATACCACACAGACAAACTAAAGTTATGATACACACACATATATGAATTATCAGCATGAACACTGTATGACAAGACTGATACATGTGAAGTTTGGTAAAAAAATGAAAAACAAACAACAGAAAATTAAAAATACCAGAATTTTCTTATTTTTTTCCACATTTAATTTTCAAAACATTTTATATTTATAAACATTTCCTATTTGTTCCTTATATTATTATTATTCTGTCAGATTTCAATTTATCTTTTATCACAAAATTCATATGTGCATATTATATATGTATATATATATATATATATATATGTGTGTGTGTGTGTGTAAAAATATATAGAAAATAGGAAAGAACTCGTTAGGTAAATAATCCAAAGTTCTGTAGTATTTTTATAATTATTTTTCAAAAATAGTGCTTGATACAAAAGTAGAGCATAAATATAATTATTTATTTAAAAATATGATTCCAACACGTCACATAAGAGTTCTCATGAGAACTCTTATGTAGTGTGTTGGAATCATATTTTTAAATAAATAATTATATATATATATATATATATATATATATATATATATATACATATATATATATACATATATATATATATATATATATATATATATATTAATGAATACAAAACCTTAAAAATCCATCAGGTCAGGTAATAATATTATTTCGTGGACCTCAAACGTCCATCTCTTCAGATAAGTTTTATATAAAATTCAATTTATTCTGTATACATTATTATATTGTTCTGTTCTTACATTGAGCTCTCTTTAGATTTATACTCTCCTTAGAATTATCCCTTCTAATCATCAAATGATTATATATATATATATATATATATATATATATATATATATATGTGTGTGTGTGTGTGTGTGTGTGTGTGTGTATGTGTGTGTGTGTTTGTGTATGTATGTGTGCGTGTGGTGAAAAATTAAATTAAATGTTCACTTATCTTGTTTCTACTCGGGCTCTTGCAGTGATTACATCCACTTGTTAAGGGACATGATTATAAAAATTTAAAAACAATTTGCTAATCAAGAGGCCTGATGAATGAATGTAATTTTCACAAAATTCAGAATGCGTATAAGATAACTGAATGTTTAATTTTGATCTATTATTAATAGTGTCTTTTTTTTTTTACACCAAGTCCTATAATTGCAAAGACAACATAATGTTCCATCTTCAGGTGATGGTAAGTAACTGGTGATTAAATGGTTACTTAACATCGCTTGAAAAAATACAAGAAGTATTGAAACATGAAAGCTTTTGTGTAGAAATTTCAACATGAATCTCAGCTTCAGTCACTTTCCGATTGCCTTAAAGTTGCTTGGAGGAAAAAATAGCTATCATTACCTTCCCAGACCAAAATAAATTATTAAATTTATTAAATAAATTATTAAATTTATTAAGTAAATTATTATAAATTATTTTGAAGATTAAAATTGGTTGGAAAGCATGGAAAAGGGTTCCACAAGCAAGAAGTGTGAGAAAAGAAACTATTGGCATAGAACTTACAGTTACATCTAGCCAGTAGCAAGTTTTAGTCTTCTCTTACAATAAAAATAATAATATATTGCTCTACTTTGTATTGAGCACTTTTTAAAAGTAAATCTTATGAACAGTGAAATTTTACTTCATCTTCTCTTTTTCTCATTTGTGTAATACTTTATAATAAAGATATATATATATATATATATATATATATATATATATATATATATATATAAAATCATTTTACCTCATGCAAATTAGTAAAGTAAAAGGGGGTTACTGAGTGTGAAAAGAGAAACATTATTAAACAGTGGCAACAATAGAATACTCAAGAAGACAATAGATACTGACTGACAGTGCATTTAAATTTTTGAAGATTAAAATTGGTTGGAAAGCATGGAAAAGAGTTCCACAAGCAAGAAGTGTGAGAAAAGAAACTATTGGCATAGAACTTACGGTTATATCTAGCCAGTTTCACCTGTAAATGAGATGAGATCTCACTGACAGTGTAGTACTGCACATAAATTAATAAAGTCTCGATACCAACAATCACAATAAAAGTATTTATAGAAAAGGCACAGGGAAGCAACTTTAAGGCAATGGGAAAGTGACTGAAGCTGAGATGTCAAGTCAAGACTACTAATATTGCTGATTCTTCCTTGGATTTTATCAAGAACCTCTAAATATATACAGGGTGTGATGGATAAATTGTCGTCTAAATTATGCAAAAATGAAAATAACACTGACATCTTATTTTAACAGATATATTTACCAAAATTACACAAACATACCTTGAAATACTAAAAAAAAAAAAAACTATTGAATAAAATCGACGTTGGCTTCAAGTATGGCCCCTCGAAAACTATGAAATCTCCTGCATATCTTCTTCTGGACAGTCTCCTTGTTTAAGTTGGTGAATGCTGCCATAATCCTTGCCTTCAGTTCATCTTTGCTGTTACAAGGAGTTATTTTGGTCTCTATATCAACTATGCCCCACCCATAATAATCAAGGGGGTTGCGGTCCAGGGAGTTAGGTGGCTAGATGTAAAGGGGTGATGTGGTTGCAGAAATTGTCTGACAGCTATGACTGAGTTCTTCTGTTTGAGTGGCACAGTGCAGAGTTCTGTGGCCAGAGAGTCTTCCAGCAGTTACCCTCATGACCCAGTGCAATATGAGCTCCTCAAGGCACTTAATGTAGGCCTCTGTATTGAGTATGAGGCCTCACCAACAAATTCATGACTTTTTTTCTTATCAGAATAATCAGAGTGAGTTTTCTGTGCTGCTGTACATTTATAATCACCATTAGACTCATTCAACTCTTTCTGAATCCTCTGCTTGGTTAAGTCCAACATTCCAACCACCTGAAGAAGGCTGGAGTGTACAACAGCCGAAATATTGTAATAAATATGGTGACAAAGATGAGGACAATAGTCTGAATAATGGAAATAATGTACATATTACCTTGTCTCAGAAATATAGACAGATATTGGCCAAAAATGTTTACCTGAAAAGACGCAATGAGTCACTCTCCTGGAGATTAGCATCAGCCATGTTGATGGGAGGCAGAAAAGGGTCTCTCAGATGATTAATAGAGAGAAGTTTAATTTTGGAGACATTAAAATTAACAAGCCATTCCTTGCCCTACTTAACAGCAGATAGTCATTTTTGAGATCAGTTGCCAATTTGACCTTATTGAATTGATCAAACTTACAATTGAAACAGGAGTAAATAGATAAAAGTGGACACTGAGGTCAACACCAAGCAATGACAGTCTGTTTTATGTTTCAATGCAATTGTCAGGCCATGTTCTGAAGATTGTGTTGAAGCATGAAACAGACTGTCACTGCTTAGTGTTGAGCTCAGTTGTCCACTTTTATATTTTCATACACTCTATTCTTCTATTCGGATATTGAGCACTTTTACATATAAATATAGCATACCTTATTTTTATTTTATATATGTGTGTGTGTGTGTGTGTTGTGTATTTAAGCAGCAATCCTTCATGTATACATGTTTCATTAAAGATGACAGACAAGGTACTACAATTAAGTTTTTTATTTTTTTTTTTCTGCTGTTTAAACAAGTGTTTTCTTTTTTGGTTACAGTGTAGAAATATTTGGATAGTTTCTACACATTCTGTGTCCAAAAAAGAAAACAATTGTCTGAACACAAGGAAAATTAAATAAAAAGCTTAATTGTTGTACCTTGTCCATTGCCTTTATATATCAACATAAATAAAGTAAATTAATTGAAACCAATAAATCAAGTAAATAATAAACAAATTAACAAACTATGAATACACACATAAACACAAGTAAATGTAATAATAACAACCAACAATAAGATAATCAATAATAAATAAAAATGTTAATAAACAACACCATAAATATCCCAAAACTGCATTATGATCCACAATTATTTCCACTGTCAAATAAATTATAATACCTCTAGAATTTGAAACATAACCATTATCATCCATCAAAATAACCATTAGAACAATAGACTATCCAAAATGCATCACTGACCTGTATATATAGTCAAGTAAAAATAAAATATATATGGCCTGATGATTTCATTTAAGTATTAAACACACTGTCTCCACTGTGTGTTGACTTCGATGTACATTTATATTTACATCCACTCTATCTTTGATATTGAGAATTTTTAACCCTTAAACATAGCATACCTTAAAACTATATTTTATTATATGCACTTCCTTTTTATCACTTTTTGGCATATACACTTCTTGATATTTTCAGAAACTATAGAAACCTTTTTACTGTCCAGCACAGAGTGATTGATTTCTAAATTGAGATGTAATTGCTTTCAGAACATTATCTTCTTTCTTTCATCATGCGTGATTTGTGAATTATTGTTCTCTATTTTGATTGGCAGCAAATCAGAAAGAAAACTTTTAAAACACAAAGCATATAATGGAGTTACTTGCTGACAACTTTCAGAGCCTTTCTCCATGCATGAACAATGATTACAGAGTTCCATCATTGGAGCAGATTTCTGATTGGTTCATAAAAATTGTTTTATTTTTTTCTAATGTTAGATATTATCTCTTCTGATTAGTTATTAAATATGGCTGCGACTTCTTAAGTGTTACATAATTTTAGTGGTTGTTAAATTCTCTTGTTTGTCTCCTAAGAATTAATCCCATTTAGTCATGAAATATTACTTTTTATATTTAAAGAAAAGTTATCACTTTCTTTCTGTCTCCCTCTTGAGAATTTCTTTCTTGAATCATTTCTTTTTGTAGGCTCTTCTCTTTTTCACCACAACTTCCTTACTCATTACTCATTAATTTACATGCAATTACCCTTGGGAAAGGTATGAATCCATCTCTTCTCCCCCCAACTATGTGTTAAATGTAACAACTTGCAACTGTAAAAATTATTATCTAAAAAATTTATAACACAATTTCCCCTCACAACAAAGAATGATTCTTACAATTTAAATTATGTTTTAGTTTTAAATAACCCACAAAGGGTTGATAAGCCGTAAAAAACAAATCATCAATCTCTTTCTCCAGTTCTCACCTTTTTTCCAAATTTTTCTATTTCTATATGTTATACCATAGCTATGGATGATAATGGGCATGTCCCAATGACTATAAATACAGGGGCATATACGGTATGTTGTTTTCCACTTGAAATTTACTTCCAAGTGTTCTGGTCAAACTCTCTGCCTCCGGACAGAGAGAATCCCCAGATGAGGCTATGTTAAAGGTCAGAGTCTTGTCTTGGGAGAGATCTACCTGACCCCATTTTTTACAGGGCCTATGGAAAAATTTTGGCTAAGCCTAAAGGCTTGGATACCCCACAATAAAACTCAGCCTTGTGCCACATTTGACCACATAGGGTAGTTAGTGGATATCTTCCACTTGGGATTCACTTGTCATTCACTACTATAGCTCACCATTAGCAGTTGATTACTTACTACACGATGCTGGCAAATCTTGTATGTTGTTCCTGTTATAAATATTATGGTTCCAGTTCCAATCTTTGTTTTGGTTATTCTTCTTCAGTAACCCTTTACTTGGTTACAACACGATACGTATCTTATGCTCAAAGTTTCTTCTATTGCACTTCTCGTTTGTGGAACTCTATTCTGGCTTCTTGCTTTCCAATCAATTTTGATCTTCAAAAATTTCTTGCACAGATACTGCTCGATATCCAATCAAAATTGATCTTCAAAAATTTAAATGCAATGTCAGTCATTATCTTTTATCTTGTTAATTTCTGTTTTATTGTTCTCACTCTTTAATAATGTTTTTCTTTTCCTTATATTCTTTCACACTAAGTAACTACCTGCACCTTAGTGACTTTGTTGCCTTGCTTGAGGTGAAATGATTAACAAAAATACACCTTATATATATATATATATATATATATATAATTATTATTTTTATTATAAGAGATTATAATAAAAACATGTTGAAATTGCTACACAATAGCTTTCATGTTTCAGCACTATGCTCTACCTCTTCAGACAATGGTAAGTATCATCTGAAGAGGTACAGCATAGTGTTGAAACATGAAAGCTATTTCAACATGTTATAATCTCAGAAAAAAACAGCCACAAAAACAGGTGAAGGAGAAAAAACAACTCCAAAAACAGCAGCAGCAACAACAACAGCAAGGACAAGAAAAGCAGCAGCAGCAACCTGACACAGACATGGGGGTGGAGCAAATGTCTCCACCTTGTGCCTCATTATTAAAGGAGAGTAGAGAGGATGAAGAGGAAGTCCTGAAAAGTCAAGAACACTCCAAGCAAAGTAGGGCTGATAGATACATGGACAAAACCAGGTCCCTATCTCTCCGTTTCCCCATAACATGCTGTTTCAGTCCTAAAAGCAAGGAGCCTCTCTTCTTCCCCTTTCTGTGCTCCATCCTCCTCTCCTTCCACCTCCTCCTGTAAGGTGGATAGAAAGGAGCTGGAAAAGGGATTGTTGGCTCACAAAAAAGCCCATTTAGGTCCTCTTTTCAAGCTGACCTTTGTCAATGGCAAATTACATTAAAATTTCATCCTTAGAATTGTCGGAATAAAATCAGTGATAGAGTGGCCAAACTTTTGACTAAGAAAATTTATGTTCTACTTAAGGATCATAAACCCAATTTCTTAAGCAAACTACCTACAAGGATTATCAATCCAACTATGTCTGGAATCAGAAGAATCAGCAAAACCATCCTGGAACATGGAAACAAGCAGAATAAGAACCAACTCAGTCTCATTCAATGGGTCAGCATTACAGAAGTGATTGATTGTTTTAAAGGCCTTAACAACAAAAACAACTGTACTTTTATCCAATTTGATATTGTGGACTTCTATCCATCCATATACAAAAACCTATTTGAAATAGCTTTGAAGTTTGCCAAATTTTATTCTGATATTTCTAAGGATGAAATTGGCATCATCTTAAATTGCAGAAAATCAATAATAATTCACAACAACGAAGAGTGGATAAAGAATTCGGGTGAAAATTTTGATATATCTATGGGATCATTGGACTCTGTTATTTCCTCCAATTTGGTCAGATTATTTATTTTGTACAATCTTACTGCATATGATGAAATTAACTTAAATGATATAGGGCATTTTAGAGATGATGGCCTGATGATAGTAAATAATTCTACTGGGAGTAAGGTAGATAAACTGAGAAAATTGATTCATAGAGTGTTTAAATCTTTACATCTCAAAGTTAAAATTAATTCTAACATTAGACAAGTGGATTTCTTAGATATAACCTTAAACTTAGCCCTCAATAATTTTCAACCTGTCTTAAAAAATAACGCTAGCCCCATCTGTATAAATCCTAATTCTAATCACCCAACACCAGTTATTCAGCATATCCCATCATCCCCTGAACATCGTATTAACCAGCACTTCTCCAGCAAAGAATTATTTGATAAGCACAAAATTGTCTATAACAAAATCCTTATTGACAGCAGTTACAGATCTTCCGAATTTAACTATGTGAAAAATTATAGTTATTCTAGAAAGAAGAATAGAAGGAGAAAAACAATTTGGTACACACATCCCTTCAATTAATTAGTACCCACCAAATTGGGACACAAATTTTTAAACTTGATTAATAAGCATTTTCCTAAGAATAGTAAATTAAATTAAATCTTCAACCATAATGCCTTGAAAATCAGTTGTAATTGTCCTAGAAATCTGGATAAAATTATTAAATCACACAATGGAATACTGAAACTTTATAACAATAATAAATGCAACTCAAACACAAATTCTAGTATACCCCAGATAATCAAACTATGTAATTGTAGAATTCCCAATCAATGTTCATTATTAAACAAAATTCATTGTATATATGTATTCCATCTCATCAACTGAAAACCCCAATAAAATTAAATTGTATGTTGGGTTCACTAGGAATGTTTTTAAGGATTGATATTATAACCACATATTCTCTTTCACTAATGCAAGCAAATGCAATATGACTTCACTTTCTAAATATTTTTGGAAACTGAAGGAAGAAAACAAAACACCTTAGGTTAAATAGAAAATCCTCAAACAAGCTAGAACTTGCAGATCTCTAAATGAACCTTGTTTTTTTTTATGTCTACAGGAAAAAATATGCATTAGTGAGCTTTTGAATAATAGTCAATTATTAAACAAAAGATTTGAAACTACCATTTTTGTAGGCACATAATGATCTAACATTGCAATCTTGCTAAACTTTTAAATTTATAACTCACTTTCTTTATATATTTTCTACCTTCTTATATATTTTTCTACTGATCTATCTTAAATTATGATTCTAAATTGTTTTTGCACATATATAATACTAGCAACAGTATCAGATAAATTGATTTATATCCATACTTATTCTATAAGTTATACAGTTCAGCAATAGGTCAAAATTTACTTATAGAAAATTTATATTAACATTCCATACTTTACATGTCTTTTTACTTATATCTTAAATTCAGAACTAAAATTTATTGTAACACCCTAAATAATTTAACATACCAAAAAAGTTTTTTTTTCTTCTTAAATGACCATTTATTAATTTACATATTATGTTTATTCCAGAACAAATAACAGAAACTTAAGGATAAATCTGTATAATTCAGTTCTGGTTCTTAAGTTCCTTAACTCTTCATCAGTAAAAAAGCATGTTCAATTACTATTATGTTCTTTCCCTGTACTCATTTCTCTTTTTTCCTTCATTTTCCTTGTTCCACCTTTCCCTCTCTCACACCTTTTCTTGGGAGTTTTGGCATGCTTGTTTAGATTTCTGACTGTTGCATAGTATTAAAAGCTGTAGTGGACACTTCCATTTTGATTTAAACTTTTTGGGTCAGGTTCTTGTCCTAATTCCTTCACTGCTCAAAATGCTATCAATAAATACTATTGTCTTACTCTGTCACTTTCTTTTCTTACCTTTTCTTTACCCTTCTCCATTTCCACTTAAGGTGCTTCACCCTATGTTACTTTTTCCAAAAACAATTTGAATGATGAAAAAAAGGAAGTGACACTCCATAAATGGCTTGCTTGTAAATAGAATTGTTCATAACCATTTTTAGTTCTCACCAGTCAAGATGCATGCACATTGAAACAAGAATGCATTTTTGTAGTGAATAAGTTGTTTTGTCCATATGTAATATATATATATATATATATATATATATATATATATATATATATATATAAAGTATTTGGTTTATTCTTATTCTTTTCTCAGATATATCTTTAATGTCCACTAATATAAATCATTACTGAAGTTTATTTTCAAAGTATCCCAAAAGCTTACAATGAGTAAAATTTCAAATTTATTTGGTCTGGGCTTTCAAAACTATCCTAATATGCCAACACCAGACTCCATGTTTTTTCCTTGTCAATAAACTTAATAACTACATTGAGAGTTTTGTTTACTTAATGGTCTCCTGTGAATAGAAAATTTCTCTGAGTATTTGTCATGGCGAATAGAATTTGAAAAAGATTATTTTCCTGTTTTTTTTTGTTTGTTTTTTACTTTTCTTTTTATTTTATTGTTTTTTTTTTTAAGCAGGAGGATGAGGATTTAGATTCAATACTTTTGCTAGGTGAGTGGAGGGCAATTCAAAGGTTTCAGACCAGTAAGACATTGCAAAATTCTTTTTGAAATATTTCTTTCATATCAACATCATCTCCTTCATTTTTTAACCCTCTAGTATATTCTATACTTTCTGAGGGCAAAGAGCACTTAGAGGACAAAGAAACAGTTTCTCTCACAATATGCATTGGTAGATCAGACTCAAATATCACTAGTTGGTATATACAACACAAACATATAAGATATATGTGGAAACACAAGGTGTATATAGGAGTCATATATATTTGCAAATAAAATAACCTTTGTACACAAAACAGACAAATAATAATAATATATGTATATGCATATATAAATGCATCGATACATTTATGCACATATAAGGTTGGTGCAAAAATAATGTCGGTTTTTGACGTATTTTTTAACGTCAAAAACCGACATTATTTTTGCACCAACCTAATATATACGTGTGTGTGTGTGTGGACAGAAATACACCGACATATAAATGCACAAATGCATACACATCATATATATTATAAATATATACACACATACAAACCCCAATTATTATATATGTGCAGGTTAAATTAAAAGTAGGTAAACAGTAGGTTAAATAGGATCTGTGTTAGGGTTATATTATAACTATGGTGTTTGTGTTATATTAAATTTTATAATTTTTACTTGCCATCTTACACTTCTACAAGACTACTATTTGTCAGTGCATTTAATACTATTGCCATATCTGGTCTGGTGCCCCAGCTGTTCATCTTGAAGTTCTTGACAAAATCCAAAGAAAGATCTGCAATTATAATCAATCCTGACCTGGCATCTTGACTTCAGTCACTTTCTCACAGATGTGATGCAGCTTCCCTCTATCTTTTCTACAATTATTTTCATGGCAACTGCTGTGACAAGCTTTTTTCCTGGTACCCCGACTGAATGAATTTAAGCGTGTTACTAGATTGGTATCTAGGTCCCATGTGTTTTATTCAACACCCACAGAGCCCACCTTAGTTACAGTTTCTGGGAAATAGCGTGTTACCTAGTGTGATCAACAATTTGAACAAGGTTAGCACGCTCATTGCTTTGGCCATGATGACTTGTGACTTTGTGCTAGCACAGCTATTAATGGCTCCCAAGGTTTCCATCTACCCAATTTCACTCACAAGGCTTGGGTCAACCCATGGTATGGTTTTCAGGTACTTTCTAAAGGTGCCACATGCTGGGACCGACACCTTCAGTCCAATAAAATCAGGAAGTTTCCTTCCTGACAAATCAACCGTGGTGTGATTCGAACCCAGATCTCATGGTCAGAATACAAACATTCTAGCCACTCGGCCACATGCCCACATGTCAGACAAGTAGGAGGAAAATGAATGACAAAATAAAAATAACTACTAGGTTACATGTTTCATCCTTTGATGACCTATAATGGTTTTATTGGTGGAGTTTTATATATATGGAGGGGGAGACAAATAGAACAAATGTTGGTTACTGTTATGTTGACCTATCTACAGTAAAATGAACTCTTCCTCCTTCATAAATACTAACCTGCAAGACTTCCTAAGCAGGCAGTCAGGATGCAGTGTAACCTGACAGTTCGGATGGACACTTCCATCTGTTGACTAATAACACTCTTATTTTGATATATGTTCTGTTATTTCAGTACAGTTGTTCAACCTACCTTCTTTCCGTGTCTTTCTTTCTGGCTCCTAACAGGCCACAACAGTTACAATTTTATTGTTACATGCAAATATATATATATATATATATATATATATATATATATATATGTACATGCATATATACGCCAACACAGGCAAATATATACACCTATACAGTCACAAATATATACACCAATACAGTCACACAGTTAGACATGTAATTTTGTCTTTAAGGAAAATTTATTCCTAATCTGGTTTGGTCAATCATTGAACAAAGAAGTACCCTCAGTCACGATGACTTGTGACTTTGTGCTAGCACAATCAACATTTGTAAAATTTTGTATAAGTTTATAAGAGATCAATTATTTAAACACATTACAAAATATGCATTTCCCAACCAGAATCAACTATGTCCTAAATAAGAAGAAGTATTATGAGATGAGGTGTTATGTACACTATTTACATTATTCGGACAATTGTCCTCAACTTTGTTGCCATATTTATCATGTTTTGGCTGTTGTACGCTCCTGCCTTCTTCAGGTGGTTCGAATATTAAACTGAACCCTTTATTTCACTTGCTGGGTTAGACTGTTCTAGTTCCAAGTGCCATGCCTAATGGATGTCAGTTATCAGTTATCTCCTGTTAATTCCCCTCTCCAAGTTCTCTACCACCTTAACTAGGTATTGAACTCACACTCTTTGGGTCCTGTTACTGGATCTAACTAACACCTTTATCCACTGTGCCATGTGTCCTTGAGGACATCTGTGTATGAATTTCTAATGTCTTCAGCAACCATTTTTACCAGTGCTCATATTGCAAATTTTTGCTGTTATCATTTATGTTTTTTACCAGAGCTCATATTGCAATTTTCATTGTTATTAATGCTTTTCTCTGACACTCCTTATAACTGGTTCACAAATTTACGGTCATCAAAGTGGGAACTGGAACTGGTAAATCGAATTCAAATCCCAGATGATGCTGTTGCATTCATTTTTACATAAATAATTTTGGAAAAAGCATGAATTATATAGAAGAATAAACTAGGCTTTATAGCATTCAGTAGCAGCCAGTGTAAGAAATGAAAAGCTTTGAATTCAAAAGCATAGAGGAAGCAACAGGAAATTCCTCCATAATATTTACTAATAAGTCATGGTAATTTTCAAATACTAAAGAAAAGGAATCTGTGGAGAGCCATGATCACCTATGTTCTGAAGATAGAAAATCTCTGAATTTAAAACCGAGAAAAAAGCAACAAGAAACTACTCTGCTATATTTCTCAAGAATGTATGGCAATTCACAGATAATAAAGAATTAAATTAATTTTAAATTAATGTTTTGAACATTGGAATTTTATTTGGTGTTCTTTTACATTTATATATATATATATATATATATATATAGGGTATAACAGCAAAATTTTGAGCAATAAGAATGTATTAGGTTGGTGCAAAAATAATGTCGTTTTCTCACATATGTTACTATGTGAGAAAACGACATTAATTTTTAAAATGACAATTATTTTATAATTACACTCCAAGCTTAACAGAAGAATCGTGATAAAACTGATCATAAACGAAAATGACATGTTCATAATTAATTAATCATAGCTAAGGATAGGAAGCTCATGAAGGATTGAAATAAAGTTTATATATATATATATATATATATATTATTCAAGTATCATTTTTAAACTTATTCCTAACCTAACTTTCTGTCCTAGAGTAACAAGATGCCTCACAGGTTTCTTGTAAGATTTCATTTTCAAGTTTTTTTGTATTGCTCTTTGGACTGTCATAGCTGAAACTCCTCTCTCACATGCCAATTATGAATTGGATCTTGTTATGACCTCCTGATCCAGTTTTCCTCTCTACTGTCCCCTCGTTTTAAACTTATTCATCGTTTCCTTGATCGTTCTTAAATGAACTTTGAAGATGGAAGCCAGAGTATGAATGCTGGTACCATCACTGAAAGCATGAATGATCTTTTTCCTCTCAACATTGCTTAGTTTGGAAGACATTGGGTCTGACAGAAAACATTTTTAACCTGCTCTTTTTTTAGCTGGATAACTCAATGGGTTTTTCAGTGATTCTTACAAAAATGGTGTCAAGATGGCTAAATGTCATATGTGAAAACCTGTAAAAAAGAAACTCAGTTTAGTGTTTTTTAGATATTAAACATTTTGTGGAATGGATAATTATGCTGTTACATGATTTGGCAATTTTGGTGTTACACCCGGTATATATATATATATATATATACATACACCATAATTGCTCATGTATAATATGCCCTCATCCACAATATGCACCCCATAAATTGTGCTGAAAGTGTGTGAAAATGCTTCTACTCATGCATAATATGCACCCCTTGTTTGGTAATCAAACCCATAAATTGTACCTCTCTAATTTAAATACAGCCAACATTTCCTATTCTTATTCAAGCTGCAATTGAAGATATTTATCAAAATTTTCGATCATCATGATTCTAAAATGAAATGGAAATATCTATATTGTGCATACTGCACAGACTCATTAACCTGTTTTTGTTCGATAAAATGTGCAATCTGCCAGATCTGTATGTAGTTTGAGTTAGTTACACATAACTCGAGTTGTGCTTAAAAAGTAGACAGAATAAGAGTTGATCTGATAACTATTAAACAAAGAATAAAATGAATAAGAGAACAAAGAAATCGATTCAATGAAATTTATTGGTCTTGATCATGAGGCAATTTCTGTTCAGTTGAGGTTCTTCTCTAAATGGACAGGTTGTTCCTCTTCATGAACCTGTAGCACCAATTTAGAAAGGTTTTGAAAGTTTCCTCAGGGTATTTTTTCAGGGCCAACAACCTTATGTCTATAGTGCTGATGACAAGTCCAGCAGCCTGCCTTTCTGTAATTTCCTCCACCAATTCTTTTTCCATTTGACTTGGCTTCTTTTTCTCTACCGGGGGCTCTTGAAGAAGGTTTGGCAGCCATAATTTTTTCCTTGTTTTTTCTCTATAATCTTATATTTGCTTCATTTATATCATACTTACTTCTGTTGCACAATTTCTCACTTGTTCTGCCACAGCAATAACTTTTCTCTTGAATTCACTGGGGTAACTTCTTGAATTCATTTTTAACCAGGGGTGTTGTAGAGTAAGATTAAGAGTAAGATTAAGAATAAAGTCTGTTCTTCTCAAGAGAATGTTGCAAACTTCAGGTCATTTGGCTTATACACACACATTTTACCGATATTCATTTCCACCAAAATAAACTTACTTATTCCAGTAGTCCTGACCAATCAAAATGTATCATGCAGAAGCAACATAGCTGTAAGTTTTTCACAAAAATGGTTTTAAACAGAATAATATTATTCTAATTTAGTTTTATGATAATTCTTATTTTATTTTACATTTGTAAGTATTATTAGGTACATATTATTGCCATTGACATCCTTATGGGGTCGCAATTGCTGAATGTTAGTATCAAATTGTTGTATATTTGTGGAGAGTAGTCATTTCGTAACTGGAATTGACCTATGAAACAGCAATTTTTTAAAGATATTTTTGTAACTGTGCATAATATGCACCCCTAATTTTGCTTATTATTTTTTTAGAAAAAAATGCATATTATACATGGGGAATTACAGTATATATATATATATATATATATATATATATATATGTACATATTTTTTTTTCAATCTCTCATTTGATTCCCATTCAAGTTAAGTCCATTTATACTTTTCAATCTTATTCATACGTTATCCAATTGTCTGCATGTCTCTGAAAATTCTTATTATAATTTTAGTCATATTTTCATTTTCTCATTCATATATATATATATATATATATATATATATATATATTTCAATATCTCATTTGATTCCCATTCATGTTAAGTTCATTTTTACTTTTCAGTCTTACATGTTATCCAATTGTCTGCATGTCTCTGAAAATTCTTATTATAATTTTAGTCATATTTTCATTTTCTCATTCATACATATATATACATATATATATATATATATATATATATTTCA
>OZ010586.1:28726892-28834392 GCA_963932145.1 Acanthosepion lycidas
TGCTCATTATTGATCTCAGTCTTTTAAATCTATCTCATTCTGTGATCATTTAAATATAAACATTTCAGCCATGATATCATTGCCATCAAGTATCAGTAAGAGTCTATCTCATTAGAGAGAGTACATTCATATACCTGTAGAATTTTCAATATACATTATCAATCTCAGTCTGATTGAATCTATTACATTCTGTTGTAATTTACATATTATTAATCTTTATATTTTTGCCATCAAATATTAGTAATAATCTACTGCTAGGAAAGTTGGTTCACTGTGTTGTACCAAAAGTTTTTCTTGTTAGAATCAATCTTGCACATTTAAAAATCTAACATTCATCTGAGCATTGAATACTGCTGCCATATCTGCTCCTTCTATTCATCTTCAAGTTCTTGACAAAATCCAAAGAACTATCTGTAATGTTATCAATCTTGACAAGGCATCTTGACTTCAGTCACATTCTCACTGATGTGACATGGCTTCCCTCTGACATTTTTACAAATATTTTCATGGCAACTGCTCTGATGAGTTTTTTTTCCCATGGTGTCCTGACTATATGAATTTAAGCATGCTACTAGATTAGCATCTTGGTCCCACACTTTTGTTGTTGAAATAGTTAAATGTAACCTCCCCACTTCTAATTCAACAGTTTCTTTTCTCGCATTCCCACCTGTGTAACTCCTTTGCTTCCCTGATAACTAAAATCTTCAAAAATTTAAAGGCAACATCAATCACCACCTTCTAATTTCATGCATTCCATTCATCTTTTGTCCTATCGTCAATCCTCCCTATTTTTAGTCTTTTCTTTCAGTTTCACTTCCTGAGAACTAGTGCCATTCCTAGCTTGCTTGCGGTGAAATGAAAAAAAGAATCTAATGCCAGTAAAAAGTACATTCATGTATCTATAAAATCTACACACAATCTATTTCAGTCTGTTGTAAATTATATATTTTTAATCTGCAATATACATTATCAATCTCAGTCTGATCAAATCTATTACATTCTTTTGTAATTTACATATTTTTAATCTTTATATTTTTGCCCTCAAGTATTGGTAACAATCTAACAACTAGTAGAAAGTACATTCATGTACCTATAAAATCTGTGATACACATTACCTATCTCAGTCTGTTCAAAATATGGAAGAAAATATTTAAAATAAAAAAAATTGATTCACAGAACTGGTAAGGAATGCCTAAGAATTGTAAATTGTAAAACAGAAATTTTCCACTACCCATGCATGTCTTCTGTATTCTTCTCAGAGGTTATCATAATTTTTCTCCTTTCATGAGCCCAGTTGACATTTTCTTTCAAAGGAACTGTTAATTCAACTATGTGAACTTATTTTTTTTAATTAACTGATCAAATGATAAGGTCAGGATGCTGAGCATTTCATAATACAATCACGGATAGAAAAGCAAGCCAATGTTTTCAGTCTTTTGTGATTCTCAATCAAGTGTAAGTAACTATCAAAGTTGTTTCAGTTTTCTTTTTCTAAATATACCTTCTGGAATGAAATGGTTTCTTGCTTCATAAAATTTACCCATTTTGTGTGTGTATATAAAATATTATTATATATATATATATATATATATATATATATATATATATATATATATGTATATAATATTATTTGATAATTAGTAGGGATAATTCCAAAGAGGATATAAATCCAAAGAGATCTCAATGTAAGAACAGAGCAAATATAAGAATGATGAAAGTGGAGACTTTAGAAATACATGGTAATAATTCATTTCATAAATCATTCAGATCCTGTCTCATCAGATCAAACAAATTTACAACAAACACACACATATATATATATATATATATATATATATATATATATATATATGCAGGGTGTGATGTGTGAATTACTGCCATTTTATATTTTTAATTTTGATATGCGTGTCGTTTGTTTTTGATTTTGTCGACTGCACAATGTAGTAGGGTGAGCTGGACACTGTCTGTATGAAAAAGAGCAACATGACACTATTCACTCTGAAAGAAATTTGTAAATGGCATGCTGTATTGCTTGGCATTCCACTGGAAGTTCCAATACAAACATTTCAGAGTGTTTAGACATCAATCTGAGGACAGTGCAGAGGATTTGGAAAGAGTTGCATGAGTCTAATGCTGATTATGAAAGTGTTTGGAGTGATCAACTAGTGATCTAGATGTTATGCTTCCATTCATTTTCCTACAAGACCTCAGACACATCACGGAGGCTTATATCAACTGCCTTAAGAAGGTATTGCTGCCCTGGGTCAAGACTGTGGCTGCTGGAAGACCCAATGTCTGGCAACAGGACTCTGCACCATACCACACAAGCAGAAGAACCCATTCCTGGCTGTCAGACAATTTCTGTGACCACATCACCCCTTGCATCTGGTCACATAACTCCCTGAACTGCAAGCCCCTTTTATTATTATGTGTGGGGTGCAGTTAAGCGAGAGACCAACAAAACTCCTTGTAACACCAAAGATGAACTGAAGGCAAGGATTATGGCAGCATTCATCAACTTAAAGAGACTATCCAGAAGAGAAGCAGGAGATTTTGCAGTCATCTGAAGGCAGTGGTTGAAGCCAATGGTGATTTTATTGAATAAATTTACTCTTTAGTATTTCAAGATATTTTTGTGTAATTTTGGTAAATGTATCTGTTAAAATATGATGTCAGTGTTATTTTCATTTTTGCATAATTTCAAAGACAATTCATCCATCGCTCTCTGTATATAATAAGATAAAAATATAGTTTTAATGTTTGTTATAGTTACAGGTAAAAGTGCTCACTATAAAAATACAGTGTATGCAAATATAAAAGTATCTACAAATAATCACATTCAAATCCACAATTATTTCTACTAAATAACCTATAGAATAATTTGAAACATAACTGTTACCATCTCCCCAATAACCATTAGGATAATAAATTTTACTACCCATAATACTCCATTTATCAGCATATGTAAATAATCAACCAAAAACACAACACACATGGCCTGAAGATTGCATTCAAATATGAAACAAACTGTCACAGCTTGGTGTTGACCATCATGTACACACACATGCACACACACATATATGAATAAAAAGAGACAAGAAGAAAAACTATACTTAGCCAACACATTTCGTCCTCTGGGGGACTTTATCAGAGGATGAAACATGTTGGTGAAGTATAGTTTTTCCTTTTGTCCCTTTTTATTTATTTTGTCTCTTCTACAGATACACTTTATCTGAGAATATATATCTATATATATATATATATATATATTGTGTGTGTATTTAGGCAGCATTTTTTCATTCATACATGTTTCATTAAATAATATAGACAAGTGCTGTCTGTTTATTTTATGTAAATTCTTTTCATAACGTCTGATAAGCTTAATAACATTATCATTAAATGAAGAAACAATGTATGAATATATATATATATATATATATATATATATATGATCAAAATATAATTTTCAGGCATGCTATATTTATGGGTTAAAGTGTTCAATATGAGATTGAGAATATGTAAATATAAAAGTTGTCATTGAAGTCAACACCCAGCAGTGACTGTTTCATGCTTAAACACAATTGTCAGGCTATTGATAGCCCTAATGACTGCATTTAAGTTTGAAACAGATTGTTGCTGCTGGTTTAACTCCATTGCCCACTTTTATATATATAAATATATATATATATATATATATATATATATATATATATGTGTGTGTGTGTGTGTGTGTGTGTGGCAAATTTAACTAAAAATAAATTTGTAAAAGGACAATATCAATAAAGACAAAGGGAAAACATATTTTAGCCAAGGTGCTTGATGGACTTTATCAAGGCAAATGGAATGATTTTATTTTGCAACAAATATTCATAAACAAAGTTGTTTTTGTAAATTTTGAAATTTAAGAAATGCTCATAAATATTCATGAGGCTAACTGAAAAGTTAAGGTAAATTATGGAGGATCATAAGTACCATAATTTAATGGCTAATAAACAAAAATGAGTAAATTTTGTTTAATTGTTTTTATAACTTAATTAATATTTATATTATTTTAGTTTAGGATTAATTTATGCATTATATATTTTAAATAACAGGATGTTATATATCTAACCATTCTATTTTAATTTTAAAATTTTTTTAAAGTTATGTATATTGGCTTGGGGAAGGAGTAATTCTTTCTTGAATGGACATATTTGAAAAAATACAGTGCAGAGATTAATATTTTTATAAGATTCAATAGCCACCTAAGTACAAGTTACTATCTATTAATAAATGTGTCATTCTCTAGATCAAAATTTTGGTTGAATTTATTTCTATGTATGACTAATGTATTTGATAAATTATTGTGTATAAGATCCTTTTTGTGTTCATAGTTACATTTTTTTTAAAATTTCTGCAAGTTTCCCCAATGTATTATGAGGAGCAGTTGTGACAGTTTATTTTACATACATCTGCTTTAGAATTACTATTGTTATGGGTATTTAAAGTTCTGATCGTATCCATTTTACTTTTGTTTATAAATATTTGTTGCAAAATGAAACCCTTACATTTGAATTGATGAAATCCATCAGAGGACAAACATGTTGGTTAAAATAAGTTTTCCTTTTGTATATATATATATATATAATGAGGGAGAATTAAAAAAATTTTTCTGGATTGTCCTTATGTCTTGTCATTTTCTCTTCTTAGTCCTTCTCAGCTTATGGCTATCTCACATTGAAAAACTGGTTCCTGTATGTTCAACAAAGTTAAGCAATATCAAGCATGGTCAATACCTAGATGAGTGACCACATGGGAATACTGGGTGGTGTAATGGATAATATCTTGGAATTTGAAATTAGAGAGCAGAGTTTTAATTTTGGTTGGGTTCATTAGATTTACTTATGTGCAAATATCCATGGGAAAGGTACAAATCCATCAATTCTCCCTCCAGCTATGGGCTAAATAGTGGGAATTGCATCAATAAACCATTATTACTGCCCCACAAAATTCTTACAATCTAAATATATTTTCTGGCTTTAACCTTCAGGATACTTATCAAAATAGAATTCTCTCCCTTTGCAATCCTCTCAAGGTGACAGAATGCACCTACAGTGTGCAAAGGGAGATAATTCTATGCTGAAACTTTTTGCCTCCAGTGCACAAATGGTTAAATACCCTGCAGAAGATTGATATGCCATAAAAACAAGTCAATAAATGCCATTTTCTTTACAGAAGAAGGCCATCCCTTTGTTGAACTGAGAGAACATAGGCACACAAATGAATTTGCAAACCAGCCTTGTTCCTGCATACCTTTTTACGTATATGAAATGTGAAAGGCTTTTTGGAGAATCTTGAATCTTTCTCCTCATGCACTCTCATGTATGCCTTCTGCCTGACCTGCAAGTTTTACCACAAAACTGGCACAAGTACACTGCAGTATATACATATAAACATGTATATATATATATATACAATATAACCCGGATATAAGAGAGATTTTCTCTGGTCCCAAATTAGAGCCTGTGTTAATGTATATAAAATAGACCAAACCCGGATATAAGAGAAACCCGGATATAGGAGACTTCTTCTCCGGTCCCGACAACTCTCTTATATCCGGGTTACACTGTACAGAGGAGTTGAACAGTTCTCAGCTTAACCAAGAGGTGATTATTTGCATTATTTATAGTCAGATTTGTTATCATCCCAGGGCTTCAGGCATTTTTGCTCTACAGCATTTTCAGGTGTCTTTCAATCTGGTTAACTTTAGGGAATTTCAAACTGAAACTTTTACCTTTAATTAATCTATGAGGACAGACTGTTCTCATTACACTGTCTATGGCTATGGATATGTCATCCCCCCTTTTTTGAGTGTTGAAGACAGATAAATATTTATTGTTTAGATTCCAATATTTCAAGTCTTGTGCCCCACTACCTTTTTCAGGTTTCTGTCTATCGGGGTTACTTTAGAGGATTTCATTTCAAAATGAAATATTTAATTAAAAAAGAGTTTTACTGAGAAGGAGTCAAAAACTAAAAAAGATGACAGTTTTAGTGAGGGTGAGTGAGGAGAAGAAACAAAAATGTGAGGAGGTGAAGAGAAGAGAAAATTGCAGTTTTAGTCAGAAGAAGTGAGTAGCTGAAACAAAGACAATTTCAGTGAAGGGGAATGAGGAGTAGCAACAGAGAGAATTTTAATGGGAGGTGCAGAGAAGACACAAGAATAGTTTGTGAGGTGGCGTGAGAGTAAGTAGCAAAAATTGTTTTAGTATGGCGGAAGAAAGAAAAACAATTTTAGGGAGAGGGAGTGAGGAGTAGAAATGGAGACAGTTTTTGAAGAGGAGGAAGTAAAAATAGGTGGTAGATGAAATGAAAAAGGAAAAAAGTGATTCTGTATTGCTGCAGGTAGAAAGATGAGGAGGCAGAAAGCAAGATAAAATGATTTCATATTGATTTTTGCCCTGATAAATGCCAGATAAAGAACCCCCCCCTGACTGCCATTGTCAAAAAAATTTAAAAAAACAGTGCAAAGGAAAATAAAGATAGAGTCCACTTGACCTCAGGGAGATAAAGACCTTAGCAGTTTAATCAAGTCACCATGTTTTTCAACCAGTCGTCAAATTTGTACTAAGAAGTCAGCCATGTTTCTCTTCTCTTTTGTTATCTTTTTGGGAAAATAAAAAAGAGAAAAATTTTTAAATTAAAGAGATTTGACACTGGTTAATTTATCTCTGCATTGAATTCTCTCTTTGAAGAATTTTACAACAGCATGTTGCCAGTCATTTGGCAGTTGAGGTGGGGAACAATAGTGAGACCAAAAACCCTTCAATTCTCCATGACATTCTCCCTTCCAAAGTTCAGAAAGACAATATCCTCTTTGGCTGCATTTATCATCAAGAACTGGTCAAGCTTACCTGCAACATAATACTATCTGTGCGTGTTTGAGTGTATATACTAACAAACCAAATCCTAACACTGAGTTTTACATTATGCAATCATCAAACAAGAACTAGTTTCCTTTGTGTAGTAACTTAATTAGCAACATGGGCAACTTAGTTTTAATTCACTCTACTGAGAAACGTATTTGTGTATATTGCACATGTAACATAATATCCTTTTATTTTTTTTTTTTTTTTCATGCCAGTTTAATATAAGAGATAAGGAAACTGAACAGAGAATAGGCTGAATTAAGGATAGTTTCACGCAACAGCACAGATTGCTACAAAACCAAAACATTAACCTAAATGCTTGAGTAGTTGTCTATATTTCTGAGATGAGGTATTATGTACACTTTATCCACTGTGGATAAAGGTGTTGGTTAGATCAAGTGACAGGACTCAAACAGTGTGAGTTCAATACCCGGTTAAGGCAGTGGAGAACTTGGACAGTAGATTTAACAGGAGATAACTGACATCCATTAAAAACATGGCACGTGGCACTAGAACAGTCTACCCCAGTGAGCGAAATAAAGGATTGTTTGACATTCCAACCACCTGAAGAAGGCTGGAGCTTACAACGGCCAAAACGTTGTAATAAATATGGCGACAAAGATGAGGACAATAGTCCAAATAATGTAAATAGACTAAATGCTTGAGTTATTTATTTTTTTTTTTAAGCATTATGCCCCGAGCAAGGCGGG
Organism: Acanthosepion lycidas; assembly: GCA_963932145.1. Taxonomy (NCBI): domain Eukaryota; kingdom Metazoa; phylum Mollusca; class Cephalopoda; order Sepiida; family Sepiidae; genus Acanthosepion; species Acanthosepion lycidas. The sequence continues at coordinate 28,734,511 of OZ010586.1, forward strand.
AAGCCACTAGGACGCAGGGTGTTGCAGAAGATTTGGAGCGAGAGCAGATAGGATTGATAGAAGAAAGGATGAGGAGAAGGATAGTGGATAGATCAAGGTAACTGGAGATGCCAGTTGACATTACATTTGAATAGTTGGAGATTATAGCTCTCAGGGAAACAGTAATAGGGAAGGGTGTTCCACAGGCGAGAGGTGCGAGGTATGAAGCTATTGGAGTAGAAGAGATGGCTACATTTAAAAGTTTCTACAGTGAAAGGGTGAGAGCGGGATGCCAGCCTTGTAGGGTGCCTGAATTCATGAAGTCTGGGAACCAGCGAATGCAGCTCTTCAGAGTAATTACCATGAAAGTATTTGTAAAAAAGACAGAGAGAGGCGACGGCGCATCTGTGAGAGAGCAACTGTAGATGAGATGCCAGACCAGGGCCAATTATATTACATATCCGCCTCTGGATGTACTTAAATAGTGTCATCAGATGAAGGAATTCATATGTATGTCATCAATAGCACCAAACTCATTCAGAAATACCTAAACAGTCAGCTATAAACAACAGTTTTCTAAGATCAATGGTTAAAAATAGCTTTCATTCAGTGAAGCTTGTAGATCTTACCGAGGACCATCCTCCTGCAAACCTTATTGACAAGTGTTGCAGAATTGCAAACAAAGAATTGTATCAGATAACAGAAACTATTAGATTGGTGCAAAAATAATGACGTAATAATGTCATTTTTTGACGTTACGTCAAAAAACGACATTATTACGTCATTATTTTTGCACCAACCTAATACAATAATCAAGATGCTGACATTCCACATGACTTCAAACAAAAGGTTAAGAAGGAAACCCTCATCAATACTGGAAAGAGCAATGATGCATGTATCCCTCCCATGGCCATCCTTGGTTTAGTTCATTTATAATTTTTATCAAATAACATTCTTGATGGAATCAGTTCTCAATTCAGTATCTATGCTGATGACACAACCATTTACTCCTGACTCGATAGTAAGTCTGACCAGTTCGATAAGGTCAAACTGGCGGCTGATCTCAAAAATGACTTTCAGTCTGTTGTTAAATGGAGCAAAGTATGGCTTGTTGATTTTAATGTCTCCAAGACTAAACTGCTCTCTATTAATCATCTGCCTCCTATCAGCATGGCTGATGCTAACCTCCAGGAAAGTGACACATTGCACCTTTTCAGGCTAAAGGTTCTCAGCTGACATGAAGTGGAAAGATTATATTGAATAAATTGCTAGGTCAGCTGCTAAGAAAATTTGTTCACTGTGTCACGCTAGATATTTTTTTGTCTCAGAAATCTATCTTACATATCTAGAAATCTACTATTTTTCCATGCTTAGAATATTGCTGCCATATATGGTCCAGTGATCTTGCAATATATTGAGAGATCCATGATAAATTTGAAAGAAGAATTAACAATATTATTGGTCCTGATCTGGCCATTTTTTTTTCTCCTGGCATAGCCTGCATATGTCACCTCTGATGCTAAAAGATTGCTTTTCTTTCAGTATATCCCATTTAATGCTGGGGCTTTTATTAGTTTTTCCTTTACATCCCATACAAAACTGATAAGTTTTGTACTATTCCTGTACTTTGACAGTTTAAAAGAGGATCAGTTGTTATACCATCTCTTTTTAAACATGCCCTCCATGGACCCAATATATATTTTTTCATGGCCCTTTTTGTCCTATACTGTGGCCTTATACACCATGGCGTCCACCTTATAATTACCATTAAACGAACATTCAGTTTTATTTCAGCAATTGCAGCATTTCCCTAGCTATACTCACATTTCTTTAGAGATAAAACACTGACATGCCTGCTGGTGAAACCATCTTAGGAGAAACTATGGTTGTAAATATGTCAGTGTTTCAGTTATTTTATATATATATATATATATATATATATATATACACACAGACATGAAAGAATTGAATCGACACCAAGATAAATTTTATTTCTGATTTTTTTTTTTAATAACCAAGATAAATTAACTTAGATTATTTGATTAAAATTGTAGATAACAATACTTGAACATGCCACGAACCAAAGGAGCATCAGACCTATCCGAATTTCAGCGAGGACGTATCGTGGGCCAACATGAAGGTGGTCTTAGTAAAAGAAAAATATCTGAAATTCTTTCAATACCCCTTTCTAATGTTAATAGAGTGATCATACAATTCACCAGAGAGGGCAAGAAGTGCACAAAACCTCATCCAGGCCACCCTGGGCCCTCTGAAAGAACCATGCGTCTTGTCAAAAGAATTGTTGAATAGGATCCACATTGCAAGGCCTCTGACATAGCAACACAAGTTGATGTCATTCCCAAAACAGCTGTCAGGTATCTTCACAAGCTGGGCTACTATGGCAGAGCTGCGAGAAGGAAACCACTTCTCCTTCCAGCCAATATCAAACGCAGAAAGGATTGGGCTCATGAGATGGTGGAGAGACCTGTGACCTTTTGGACCACTGTCATTTTCCCTGATGAGTCAAGATTCGCATTATTTTCCGAGTGGAAGAGTATGGGTATGGAGACTCTGTAGTCAACAGTTTGATTTAAAAAGACTGCAGCCAATGGTGAAACATGGGGACCTTTCAGTAATGGTATGGGGTACAATTTGGAGTGATGGTCACTCAGAGCTTGTGGAATGTAAAGGAAACATTAATTCATCCAAATATGTTTCTATATTAAAGAAAGGGCTCCTTCCAATATTCTCAAGTAGTAGTTTGAGTAAAGTTGACTCCCTATTTATGGAAGATGGAGCTCCATGCCACACTGCTCAAACAACGCAACACTGGTTGAGACAAAATGGGATCAATAAACTTCCATGGTCAAGTCAGTCCCCAGATATTAACCCTATTGAACACCTTTGGGGCATATTAGATTGAAAACTCCGCAAAAAGAACAGGAAGCCATCTTCTAAGCCCAAACTTTTAGGATTATTGTGTCAAACATGGTAAGAAATCCCTCAAGATGATATTCATGAACTCATTGCTAGCATGCCTAGAAGGGTCTTTGCATTAAAAAAAGCAAAAGGGATGTCAACCAAGTATTAGTTATTAAATTTATGACCCTTTATAATTACTTCATTTGTATAAATTACTTGTTTAATAAAATAAACGGTTTCTGTGAGCGTCTATTCAATTCTGTCATGTCTTTGTATATATGTATATGTGTGTGTGTGTATTAAAGAAAAGGTGCCATCCAGTAGGATTCAAACCTACATCCCACTTAGCAGGAGCAAACATTGTCTGAATCCAATGTGTTTGACAGCTTGGCTACTTCAAACATCCTAGTTTCCTCCTGGTAAAGGGAACACAAGTTTGAATCCTAACAAATGGCACCTTTTCCTTTTATATATATATATATATATATATATATATATATATATATATATATATATAGAGAGAGAGAGAGATAGATAGATAGATATATTTATTGTTTATATGTTATTTTTATAGACACAAATATTTAAGTAAAAGCTTTGTTTATAATAAACAGTACTAACAAAATTTACTGGCCTGAATGGCATTATATATATATATATATATATATATATATATATAAAAGATATAAGTTACATTGAAGATGATTGACAAGACACTGCAATTAAGCTTTTTTCTTATATTTTTCTTGCATTTGTACAAGTGATTTCTTTTTCCCACTCTATGTCGAAAATGAAATCACTTGTATGAATGCAAAAAAATATAATTTATTTCCCCAGGTGATAGATTTTTACCTGGTTCCTCAGACTGCTCTTCCAAGGGTGAAAAAAAAGCTGTTTTAAATTTACATATAGTTTTTACTCACTTTTGAGGGGTAGTTTTAAGTTGATGTCATGTGGTATAGAGAGAGAGGAAGAGGAGGAGTATGACAGACAGTCGAAATTAGATTGGGAAGAGAGAGATAGGAATAATTTTAAATCTATTTTTATTAAGATATTTAAGAGTAATCAACTGGGGAAATAAATTATAACCCATGGACCCTTAAGGTTGTCTGTTTTCTATCTAAATTTATCTCTCTCTCTCTCTCTATATATATATATATATATATATATATCAAATATGTGATACACTTCAATTTATATTACAATGAATCATTCATACAAAAAGTAGATTAGTAAAGTTAATGATATAAAATGGCGAAATCTCTTCGCAAACAAAATTTTAAAGGGGCATTAACCTACGAATCAATCGATGATCCTTGTTTTTAAAAATTATAAGCTGTATAAGGTCTTTCTTTAATACTTAATTAAGTACTTTCAACTGTACATTCAATCATCTTCAGGCATGGAAATTATTTTATATCATTAAATTTACTAATGTACTTTTTGTATGAAGGATTCATTGACATATATATATATATATATATATATATATATTAGGTCCAAATGGAATGATTATACCACCTGGTAGAAGTATGTTCATGGTGGAAAGGTTCCTTTTGAGATTTCTCGCATAGTAAATGAAAAGCTGAAAAGAAGTGTTAAAAATGGTCCTAAGGTGGAACTTTCAGACCATACAGGTAACAGGTATATGATATTTGTGGTAGGCTTTGCTTGAGTAAAGCAAGAGAACTGAGTGAAAATGTGATATCACCATACAAGGGCACCAACTAACTACAAAATGGTATTAAATAGTCACAATTCAGGTCACATTTGTGAAAAAATGTCTAAGTCAGCTGGTGGGGCTGAAAACACAAACAAACATTTATACATAAATATTACTAATGGCAACAAAATTTATGTTGTATGTATGCCAACTTTGTACCAGATATTTTAAAAGTTAAACCAGTTTAAAGAGCTATATCTTTTCAAGGTATAACCGAGTCTTACAATAATGCTTTGCAATAGTTATTCTTCTTTATTCCTTAGAAACACCAGCTTAGCGGAAAAGTACTAATAATTTATTATTTAAGCATTCACACAAATTTCTTTCTTTTGATGTGATGAAGCCTAGAAAGGCAAAACACATAATCAAATCTAGTTTCAATGAAATTTTTTCAATTTGTCAAATTTCGTTAAAAAAATTTTCAGGATTCCATATCCTATTTTAAACACAAGCACACACACATTGTTGTGGTGTCCTCCCTCTAAAGGACCTATGTTAGATGCTTCCACCTACTATAAGATTAGTAGGACAGAAAGTTTCAGGGAACAGTGAACTGTGAATAGATTGAGCATGAGTTAATTTGATACACTCTCACTAGTCATGTAGTACTCTTCTAGTATACTTACTGTTTAATATACGATATATCTGCAAACCTAGTTTTTGTTATTACTTAACCATTTACTTGGTCACAACACACACACATATATATATATATTAATGCTCTGTAAATTTACATTGAGCACTATTTTGTAAAAATAAAAATATCTATAAGAACACCGGATTATATATCTTACTGTTCTTTCTTTTTATTTATATATATATATATATATATTATAAAGGAATATACAACTCCAGGCAAGAAGACCCACATTACATCTCTCTGAGCATAGCTAAATTAGGTCTCATTTAAATACACATAGAAGTCTACCAAACTCTCTCCACAACATACTCATTGATAATACAAATAGCCTCGTCCATGTGTAAAAAAAGGTTAAAAATAATGTAAGAATTATTAATAAAAAAGAAAAAACCAACACTCAGTGACATCAACTATGAACATGACCACAATGTGCTGACCGTTTTTAGAAGCTAAAATATTCCTATCATTTTAGATACATGCATAAAACAATCCATACATTCAGTTAAAAGTATAGAAAAAGTGCTCAGACATATAGAACATTTAGACTATTTCTGCATAATTTATGTCCAGAAAAGAAGAAAATTATAAGAATTATAAGAACACAAGAAAAATTAAATAAAAAAACTTAATTGCAGTACTGTGTCATTTATTTTTTTATTAAACTTGTATGTGTGTGTATATAGGTGGAGCAATGGATAGTGGTTCAGATTGTGGAATCAGAGAGCTGAGTTTGAATTCCAGTTGAGTTCATTACATTGGCTTATGTGCTAGTACCCTTGGAAAAGGTATATATTCCATCTCATCTACTCTAGTTATGGGTAAATAGCAGGTCAAACTTTGGTTGCCTTTGGTGGCAAACAGTCTAGGAGAAGGAAAACTCTGAATTCAAAACCTATGGATGGTTATTTTGGGACCTTATGGTATACTGTGCACCAGTTCTCTGTATCCACTATAATCAAATGATATGTGTGTGTAGTCTGTTGATTCTAAGAAATGAGCTGCTTGACCCTCATATGATGGAAATAACAGGAGAGTCCTGCAGTATGTATATAAGTATATTTTTATTACTTCAAATGTTATTTTCAATAGATAACCATTTTTGAAAGAGACTCCCCATTCTTTTTAAACTGTATATTACATCTATAAGCCAGCATTCTTAAGAAAACTTAATAAGGAAAATGTGTTGCTCTTGAAGACTGTGAGACTTTGTACATTCTATTTTTCAGTATCAAGGTTTCACAGGGATAAATTGAAATGTGGTTAATCAGAGTCAGATATTGATGCAACATGTAGTACTGATCTTGATGCCATATCTCTTGGTGTAGTAATTTAGCAGTGATGTAATGGAATAACCCGTCACCCCCATGAGTGACTACACTATAGGTAGTAACTACCTATAAGTATCTGTAAGTCAATGGATTACAGTGACTAGCTGGGATCTGTTGAGTACGACTCAGATTTACGTGAGAACTACCAACCTTCCAATAGTAGCACTTACTAGTGGATTGACTTGTGATGACCTTGTGCATAACTGTTACCTTTATTCTTATTGTATTGGATTTTTACAATAAACCTTTACTTATTTTATCCACTTTGTTTTTCAAGTATATATTCCTATTAGCCTGGAATATAACAGTTTAAATATCTGGGAAGGGTTTTAACAGAGGAGATAAAGTAAGACACAGAAATCCAAAGGAGCATTGGGATAGCAAAAAATGCCTTCCAAAAGCTAAGTGAAGTATCAAGAAACGGGAATAATTTTGTTAGAAACAAAGAAAAGAGAAATAAACTGTTACATAATATCAGTCCTCCTATATGGCAGTGAGTGCTGGATGAAGAAAAGACTTGAAGCAACAGAAATGTAGTTATACAAATGATTTCTGAGAATATCATGGATTGAACATGTAAGCAATGACAAAGTTTTAGAAAAAATGTCAACGAAAAGGACACTTATACTTAACATCACAAACAGTGTTGAAATTTCTAAGGCACATAATGAGGAAAGAGGGCTTGGAAAATTTGAAACTCACAGATTGAAGGCAAGGAGAACAGTGGGAAACAACACATAATCTACCTAACGAGCTTGAGTAAAGGGATGGTGGAACAAAGTTTAGGAGAGATAACAAAAAGACAAAATTTACAAAGGAAGGGAAACTGTTGAGAGCCATGATCTCTAACATCCTGAATGAACAAAACACATAGAAAAAGAATATCTTCTTTTTTTTTTAATCCCATGACTCTTAGAGTCTTAGGGGCAACACATATACTGCAGTAGAAATGGGGTTTCTTGGGCAATATAACATGACAAAGTCAAACCCTTTCCAGGCCAGCTAGAATGGTTGCTTCCTTGCTATTTATTCCTAGCTGGGGAGAGAAGAGGAGGATTCATAAATTTTCCAAGAGTATTAGCCCATAAGTGAATGTAATAGTTCTGCCTGGAATTTGAACTCGGCTCTCCAATTACTCAATCTGAGCTGCTATCCATTATTCCACCATGTCTCCTTTAAGAAGAATATACAAGCAGTCAATATGTCTTTTTGAATTTTGCCTATGATAGAAACCACATCTCCATCATTCAACAATCAAAATGGTACTTAGAATTAGTTCAGTATTGCTTAACTGATATCTTAAATTTTTATAGAACTGGACTGAATTTCTGGTTTGGAATTATTAAGCTGAAGCAAATGCCTAAATATTATACTTCTTTCTTCATCAGTTTTTCTCAGGAATCTACAAAACACCTCATCTCAGTGGTTCTCTAACTTTTTGAAGTTGGGGTGCACTTGAATTCTTACCAATAATTCTAGGTACACTATATACAAATTTCAGAAAAATATATTATAATGAAGTCAAATATTGCAGAAAAGAAATAATACAAGAAAAAATATAAAATGAAACATACCTTAAGTTTATTAATTTTTAGGTTTATGAGAAACAGGAGCCTGATGAGTTTTAGTGATTTCTTCAATATTTAGGCGTATATTTGATAAGCAAACTCTCATTTCTTCATCAGTATATTGAAGTGTTCCTATCTTTTTGCACTTAATTGTCATGAGAGCAGAAAAGCCTAATTCAAATACCGTCCTTGGTATAATGATAAACTACATCCAACAGCAAGGCCGATGATCAGGAGGTTTTGAGGAGTGTGGAACCACCTCTTAATTGCTGGTGTTCCCAGGTCCACCTTGACCAGGGGTGGTAGCACCTGTTAAGGTCCCCACTATGGGCAAATAGTTAATCCCCAAACTATGAAAGTGTAAAAATCAGTTTTAATATCAGAAATACTTTGTAAAAAAGTTATTCGCAGCAATAAGTTTTTGAAGAACAAAAAAAAAAGCAATACATTTTTGAAAAAAAGTATTACCAGCTATACTTTTTTGAAAAAAAATTACAAGTGATACAATTTTGAAGGAAAAAATATTACCAGAAATAGATTTTTGAAGGAAAAATTTTTTACCAGCAATACATTTGATAAAAAAAAAAAAATACCTGCAATAAAAATCTTGTCGGCATTAAATGACCCATTGAGGTGTTGATATGCTATAAAACAAATCAAACCAAACCAAAACAAACCCTAATTCAAATAAATATGAATGAGACAGGTACCACAATAAAGTAAATATATTTATTTCTTATATCTGGACACATATTTCTCTGGAATGTCAGGTCACACCAAGACATCTTCTAGGGCATACCAGTGTGCCCAGGCTCACCATTTGAGAACCACTGCCTCAGGATGTTAAGTTTGATTTCAGACGCTGCTGCTGAAGCTTGTATTTTGAATATATCTCTGAGTTTTTCTATTGTTTTGAATGATGAGAATTCCAATGCTTTGTTAGAAATCATTTAAAAAAAATATTTTTGTGAATTAGTCTTTCCCCTTTTTTTAAAATTTTTTTTTTCATTTCTTTCAATTGATTTGTTTGTTTGGGTTTTATGGCATATCAACCGCTGTGGGTTATTTAATGCCAAATCCAGTTTATATGAATTTTAAATGCCTATTTTGTATGGAAACATTATTCCTTTACGAAAAAACGTAGAGCTGGCAACATTATTCCTTTACGAAAAAACGTAGAGCTGGCAACATTATTCCTTTACGAAAAAACTTAGAGCTGGCAACATTATTGTTTCAAAAACTTAGAGCTGGCAACATTATTTTTCTGAAAACATTATCTGAGACCTTGCTGTTGGATTCATTTTATCACCATACCCAGGATGCGGATGTAGTTTACCGTCATACCCAGGATGTTCTTTCAATTGAGAGTCTTCCAACAAAGACGTATATTGCAACTAGATTTATATAGACTAAGTTATACAAATTTTAAATATATGGAGTATGCTAAATAATAAAAGAAAAATATACAATGACTATGGAAATAACTTATTCAAATGAAATAAAAAAAGGGATGTTCTACAGATGCCAAAAAAACAAAAACAGAAATAATGTCGGAGTTAACTCCTCCTTAATTCTCTAATTGTCACTATGGGTCGCTCTCCCTACACTATAAATACTGGTCTCATTCTTGCCTCGTTCTCTTTTCTACTTTGCATTTCAGCAGACACATTTAAAAATGAAATCTCTTGTAGAAATCAGCGTTTTCACCCACTTGTAGGAAAACATCATGAAGCACACATACACATACATACGAACATTCACCAAAATACAAACTCTTTACGTTCACACACGAACACAAATATTAATGTCTTTGTCACTTGTAAATTTGTTGTTTAATACATATATTTGTTGACATATATATATATATATATATATATATATATATATATATATCGGTCTTGTTTGTTTTCTTTACATCTTCAGTTGGATTCAACTTGAGTCTGGCATATCGTCTACAGTTGCTCTCTCACAGATGTGCTGTCGCCTCTCTCTGTCTTGTTTACAGATACTTTCATGGCAATTGCTCTGAGGAGCTGCATTCACTGGTTCCCAGACTTCATGAGTTCAAGTGCCCTACGAGGCTGGCATCCCGCTCTCACCCTTTCACTGTCGAAACTATTAAATGTAGCCGTCTTTTCTACTCCAATAGCTTCATGTCTCGCACCTCTCGCCTGTGGAACTCCCTTCCCTATTCCAGTTTCCCTGAGAGATATAATATCCAACTATTCAAATGTAATGTCAATCGACATCTCCAGTTGTCTTGATCTATCCACTATCCTTCTCCTCATCCTATCTGATCTTGCTCCAAATTTTCTGTAACCCCTTGTGTACCAGTGGCTTCCCACCTTGCTTGGGGTGAAATGCTTAAATAAAAAAAATAGCATGTGTCCCTAATTCAACAACACTCAAACCCACACAGTCCTCTACAGTAGAATGACATTTTTTAACATGCTAGCATAGGTAACCAATCCATTTAGATGTTATCTACTATTTACATCTCTTCAGGACATAGGTACTCATAACTCATGAAATCCAAAGAAGGGATATTGACATTAGAGAAAAAAAGCAATACTTCAGAGATGGAACAAATACATCAGAGAACTAATCCACAGTGAAATATAACAACAGACAATACGCAGAAATATCAAAGGACCAAAAATATTAAAATTTGAAGTGGAATCAGCACTGGCCAAACTGAACAGAAACAAAGCAACAGAACCAGAAAAAAAGTTGTAATAGAAATGCTAGAAGCTTTAGATGATTTGGGTCAATACCAAGATTACAAATACAATAAACTAAATATACAATGGTGGTGATATACCAGAAGACCTAAGTAGATCCATTTTCATAGCATTGCCTAAGAAGCCAGGTGCAAACAAATGGGGCAATCAACCTTAATGAGACATATAACAAAACTTATTATTCGATTCTTGATAAAGAGAGCATTCAGCAGAATCATATTGAAAACAGAAGAACAGTGCAGGTTTGATAAAGACGCTAAACCAAGGGATGCTATATTTATGCTCAGAATGATATTGAAAAGAGCAATACAAATGCAGAAAGAAGTGCTCCTGACTTTTATAGATTACTAGAATTTTTTACAACATGCTGACGCATATTGAAATCCTTACAGTACTTAGTATTGTTGGAGTTATCACATACATTTTTTGTTGAGATTTACAAACACTAAGTTTCATTCAATTTCGCAAACCAATTGATGAAATTCAAATAAGCTGATTTATTTAGAAAAATATTTTGACAAAAACCTTACTTTGCAGCTTAATAATTTCTTTAATTTAATTTTATAGGACTTCATGATAAACAATATTTTTTAAGAAATTTTTTTTTTCCTTTTTAACAATAAATTCTGAGGATTTCTTACTCTTGAGCATGTCGCATACAACTGGCGATATGTAAATATTTCTTTTCAACTTTTTGAAGCATTTGACCCTGTGATTTGTTTATAGTTCTTACAAATGAAGGGTGAACTGGAAACTGGATTCTTGTACATAAAAACTTAAAGAAAAGATATACAAAAAATATTGCATTTTTATTAAATAAATATTTGCTATTTTAATCATTAAATTGTTTTATAAAATATAGTGGGAGTATTTTGTATGTTAAATAATGAAACTTTTAATTTCCACAAAAAATTAATGAAAATTATTGTACCAAGCTATGTACCCTGAAATAATTATTTGTTATTTAAATCATTAAATTGTTTTATAAAATAGTGTGAGTATTTCATATGTTAAATAATGAAACTTTTAATTTTTCAAAAGAAAATAATGAAAATTTATTGTACCAAGCTATGCACTTTAGTAAAACCAATTGTACTCTGTTTAAATTTCTCCCCAAAATTTGGTTTTGATCAAGCAATGTATGGCTATTTTAGAGGGTGTGACAGATAGACAGCCAGATGAACGGACTAACGAAAGTCACAGAATTTTATATATAGATAGATGCAAAAATGTTTGATAAAGTACATAATAAAGAAATACTGGAACTGCTCGGTAACCTTAACATATGTGGGAAGGATATTAGTATAAACCAGAACTTATACTTTTGAGAATATGAAACCAAGTCCTGAAAGTAGACTGTTCTCATTCCATTGTCCAGATGAGGGAATATCAATTTATTCTTTTTGGATAATTTCTTTACAGAGTTTTTCCCCCATGAATTAAATATATCAATTAGTTGTCTCTTTAGGAACACAATAAAAAAGGACTTTTACTCGGTGTAAAATTGAAGCAGAAAGAATTTGTTTATTTACAAAAGGAGTCACCAAACTGCCAGAGACCACCTTTTGTTTTTTCTTCTTTCCCCAGCGAAGCCCATTTAAAATATCTTTGAACCTTAAAACTTGTACTGATGTTGGCAATTAAAATGTTAACTAAAATGCATAAAAAGTTAAGAAATTTAGATCCGGTTCAAAATTTTCACACCAGCATCATCAGGTTCAGAATTTTCCCCCAAAATATATATTTATGAAAATATATTAAATAACTGTAATGAATCAAGCAAATAATATATTAAGTACACCAAGCCTAAATACAACTGAGTGCTATTGGACAGAAATGTATAACTCCTACTAATATCCAGCTGCAAAACTGTACCAAATTAATCAAATTAAATAAACAAATATTGCATCATACTTAATTCAATCATACCAATCAGGCCAACTATTTATCGGCTTTTATCCGCCAAGCATTTTTTCCATTCATCGACAACTGGAAGAGGATGCCCAATTTTTGCATATCAAAATACTTTTACAACAACTCCTGCGACAGACTTGTTTCTAATTTAAATATTCTGTTTTCAGCATGTCATGCAGAATACGTGACTTTTTTTGGTAAGTAATTTTCTTTTTCATCACATTTTCCATCGTAGTATACACGCGACACGTTGTCACTTGGTTTGACAAGGTAAGTCGCCGTTTTCTTTGCTATACCTTTACCATTCAAAGATCAGCCTTGAACTTGAAACCTTTACTAATCTGGAACTCTGACTGGCTAACTGCTGTCCAATCAGGAGCCCTTACTGGGGTCACTCAGTAAATTCGATTCTGAAATCTTCCTCTTTTGCAACTGACAGCTGTAGTAACCACACTTTTTAGGAGCTGTCCTTTCAGACATTAATAAAATTCAGAAGCCACAAAGCCCACTCATTACTTGGACATTTTCCTAACAGTTAAGTCTACAAATATAAATTATATTTGCAAGCCTTCTTTTCATGTAGTTTGCATACATCCTTTTCTGTACAGTAAACTTATTGAATTCAATACAATCATGGTGTTACTTCTCTTCTTCAAGTGTGTCCATCCTTGTCTTGGAACTTAACTGTAACCAGAAAATCTTTATAGTAGGGAGTTTAAATTTTTATAAATCATTCTGGTAAACTTGTTGGAGCTGGTGGAGCTTGGAAAATTATGGTGACAACAAACAAGTTTTCTTGTATTTGTTGAGGAAAACATCTTGGCAGGCTTCTTTTACACATCCATAATTGTTTGTATTAAGTTTCATCTGCTGCCTGGAGTCCTTAGATAACCACATGGTATCTCATAGTTTAACATCCATTTCTCACTTTTCGCTGAAACTGTTAAAAGATCTGCTTGACCCCAGCTGTCCTGACTATCCATTCTGATGAGTCAGCAATTTAACTGACTGCTGAACTTGCTCATATTTTCATCAGCAAGTTTTCTGTTATATTTCATACTAAGGGAATAAATACTTAACACCAGGGGGATAATAGAAGAAAGGTTTATTGTACACAACCAGTACAATATAAAATACGGTACAGTTATATACACAGGTCAATCTAGTAGTGAGTGCCACTAGTTGGAAGGTTGGATGTGCTTGTATCATCTCGCTCTCATTTTTTCTCGAGTCTATAGTAGACAGTTGACTTTATAGGTACTTACTACCTATAGTGTAATCATTCATGGCGGTGACTGGTTATTCTATTACATCACTCACAAACTGTTTTTCCAGATTATTATGTGTTTTTAAATTTGTTCTTCTGATTGGTTGAAAATAATTCAGATGACGAGGTTTCTTTTCAATCCTTTTTTTTCAGAACATTACTCTTTTTTATTACTCAGAGTCAGACACAGCATCACTATAAACAGAATCAGAATCAAAGTGTTACAAAAAAATCCATTTGAATTCATTGTTGGTTAATGTCTTCACACATAGGTAGAGAGCTGTATTTTTTTTTCATGTAAATGTTTATATCTTGTGATTAAGTTTTGAAGCAGAGTATATGACACAGAGCTTAACCCAGAAATTAAACGCATGACCTACAGATATACAACCAATATTTTTATCTTGGCCACTGCATAAAATGACAATCAAATGTTAAAGTTTAGGGGCCTTAAAGCAAATATCTGTTCCTTGCTAATTAGTGTATGCTATACTATGTTCTTTTATAAGCAACTCTGACTGAATAGGTTATTCAAGTTGGGCATTTACTTAATTCCTTTTTGTGATGCCATTTTTTTGCTTTTTTTACTGAACCTCTGTGACTCTCATTGCCAATTATGAAGCTTTTCTTTTGACAAGAACGTCTTTTAGAAAATAAAAAACAGAAAATAGAAAATTTCATTCCCAAAATTATCTTTTAAATCATTTTCCAAGGAACAATATCTTTTATTCCAAGAGTTGTTCAGATTACTGAACCCATTCTTTGTAGTCATTTTGTTATGTAGTTAAAGAGTTCTGGAAGATATAAAAATAAAAACAAAAGTTTGCCGGTTAAAAGCCACAAATCTATTGGTCGCAAAACTCTCCTACACACACCACAGTCAATGGAAAAAAAAAAAAGCAACCGATGCACCATTTGAGGCACTCAGCTTATATGTAAGTCAGAAATTCAATGATTGAATTGGAACAGAAATTTGCATGACGTTCTCCATATAAAGTGAGAAGTCATGTGTGTCTTCCTTTTTTATCAGGTAGATAAGACAGGTGACATGGCATTTCTTTCAATGAGGTAAGTCACCATTTTTTTTTTTTCAACAGTTTTTACCAAAATTTTCCTGCCAATCAATTCTACAGGTTTAGTCAAAAATAGAGTAGATTTTGAAAATTTAATAAAAACAAATGCTAAGAGACAGAAACATATCCGACACATTACTGGATAGGAAAATGGTCAAAGTTTATTATTGTTACATGAAGTGTATGGTAGCAAGAGAAAGGAATAATGGGGATTAGAGTGAAACAACATTTATTGTTGGTAGAAAGTATATGAATAGCAATCAGGTGTATGCATAGTTTTTGGGAGCTATTTCTTGTGTCAGCATGGCCAAGGTCACAGGGTACAGTTGGTGCACATTTGGTTGATGGAGATCATAGTTGTAGGTCATCTTGTCAGTTGGTCAACTTGTTGTGTTGAAACAGGGTGATATTAGATTGGTGTAGTCTTGCTAGCCCTGTTCTGTGAAATGGAGGCCGCTGGTGTTGATTGTGAAGGGAATGCCTTGTAAATGAGTCAAGGTAGGCCGAGATGATTAGGGGGTTGTTGGGAGGCCGGTTCTGTGGAAAGGAGGTCATTGTGTTGACTGCAAAGGGAATGCCTTGTAAGCAAGTCAAGGTAGAGCTGTTCTGTGGAATTGAGGTTGCTGTGTTAACTGTTAAGGAAATGCCTTGTAAGCAAGTCAAGGTAGAGCTGTTCTGTGGAATTGAGGTTGCTGTGTTAACTGTTAAGGAAATGCCTTGTAAGCAAGTCAAGGTAGAGCTGTTCTGTGGAATTGAGGTTGCTGTGTTAACTGTTAAGGAAATGCCTTGTAAGCAAGTCAAGGTAGAGCTGTTCTGTGGTAGGCAAGTTCTTAACTCTGTTGTCATGGTGACAAGGTCATAGCAGCAACTGTCTAGTCACCCTCAAAGCCTGCTTTTAAGCAGGTCTGGTAATCCCAAAGCCTGATTTTATGCAGGTCTGGTATTTTACTGGTGGAAATGTTTGCAATTGGCCACTGCTGGATTCAATTTGTAGACTGGACTTGGTGCATAGAGACCAATGCATAGAAAAAATCTTCCTTTGTGGTGGTCCCATCCAGCCAGCATGCAGAATGAATCAGAATGAGATCTATTATGGAGTATAACATTATGTTAAGGTCGTTCAATTTGTATGCACTCAAAATTAGATCCATGTGTTGAACGACAAACATCAAAACAGTATTCCACTTCTTGCCACACTTGAATCAATTGATCTGTGGATATTGGATCTTAGATATTCACAGATTCAATAATTCAATGTCAAGAGTAGCAAGCATAGGTGAAACAAACACTCTTTCTTTTATGTACCACCACAGATAAATATTGCAGTATGCAAAATTACTTTTCTTGTGGTGTGGCCTTTTTAAAGGGTGACACAAATTCTTATAAAAACCAACAAAAAAAACATTTAAACAAGATTGAAAAATATTTCATTTATTTTAATAACTTTGAACCTTTTCCTATCCAGTAATGTGTTGAATATGTTTCTATCTGTGATTATTTTTTTTTTATTAAATTTTCAAAATCCACACTTTCTTTTTGAATAACTCTGTATGCCTACCATCTATAATTTTGAGAAGAGTCATTATCATTCTAAAAGTTGTTGAGACTATTGAGCTTATTCTTTATGGTCCTTTAGCTGTTAGTACAATATTTTGGTTGACCCATTCTCTAGCCTTCTTCATGTGTCATCATCATCATTATCATCCCCTTGACTTTTGTAATCATAGGGCAGATCCAAATGCAGAATCCACACTAACTCTTTTCCACAACAGTCTATCAATGATAGCCATCAGCAATTCTGGTACAGTCATACCGGTCCATTTTTGACATTGTCCAACCAGTTTTTGCATTGGCATCCTCTTCTACATCCACCTTCAATGGTGCCTTGCATGATGGTCTTGCACAGGCTGTCATGCCTTGTAATATGTCCAAACCATGCCATTTTTCTCTGTTTGACAGTGGAAAGAAGAGGTTCCTGCTGCACTACAAAACTTTCAACCCTTTTCCACACAAACTCATTGTTTTTTTGTTTTTTTTTATTCCCAATAGGAAATGCCAAGGAGTTTTCTCTTGCATTTGTTCTCAAATGCTTGGATTCTTCTCTCTGTATCTGCCAACAGTGGCCACATTTCACATCCATATAGGAGAATGGTGACTACCAGTGATTTGTACAGTCTGTACTTATTCTTCATGTGTACAATCTTGTAAATAATCAGAAAATGCTGTAAATATTTGCATCAATTTAATATATAACAACAGATTAAAGTCATATTCATGAAATATTTACTGATTTAAAACCAGATTTTCCAAATAGAAATTGAGGATATTTTGTTCAAATTTCAATTCAGATTTTTAATACGATGATAGTTTTAAAAAAGTATATATTCATTGATTCATTCATTTTTACAGGTTATCAATTATGTAAAGCCAGAAAATATTTTTAGTTTGTAAGAAATTTTTTTTGTGTTAATAATGATTTAATGTTGCAAATCTTACTAATTAACCCATAGCTGTGAGGAGAAGAGGTGAATCCAGATCTTTCCAAGGGCATCTGATTGTAAGTGAATATAATGTACCCAACTGGAACTAGAACTCAGCTCTTTGATAAACAATTCCAAGCCATTATCCATTACACCACCCACACATCCAAGCAGTCACCAATCTAGGTACTGACCAGGCTCAACATTGCTCAACTTCTTTGATTGTATGGGAACCAGTGTTTTAATGGGATATGGCAGGAAGCAAATATATATATATATATATATATATATATATGTATATATATATATATATATATATCAATAAAGGTGCAATTAATTTACAAATTCATGAATTATTCATACATAAAACAAATACAAAGATGGATTTCTCGCCATTTAATCATTAACCTTTGTATTTGTTTTATGTATGAATAATTCATGAATATATATATATATATATATATATATGAGGTTTGTCTGAAAAGCAATGACACTGGTGTCACAAACAATTTATTTCAATTCCAAACAACTACCTACATAGTTTTGCCTTCAAAGTAATCCTCCTCGAGTCTAAAGCATGTTTCCATCTCTGCCCTTACTGTATTCACTTCTAGAAGAACTCTATCTTGGATGCCCCCCTCAGCTCCGTCATTACAGCCCTTGACAACCGCCATGTCTTCAAAACAGTTTCTCCTTGATGATCCTCTTGAGCTTGGGGAGCAAAGAGCAAAGTTACACAGTGCAAGTTACTAAGCACAAGACCTTAGTCACACTTTCTGGGAGAGAAGTGTGTTATCTAGTGTGATCAACAATCTGAACAAGGCCAGCATGCTCAAACCCTCAGTCACAATGACTTGTGACTTTGTGCTAGTACAGCAACTGACGGCCCCCAAGGGTTCTTAGGTAAAACCGTGGTATGGTTTTCAGGCACATTCCAAAGTTGCCACAGGCTGCGATTGCCAGACTAATAACATCATGAAGTCACCTTCCAGAAAAATTGAACATGGTGAGGTCTCATGTTCAGAAAGTGAACATTCTAACCACTTGGTCATGTGCCCATAATAAATAAATAAATAAATAAATACATATATATATATATATATATATATATATATATATATATATATATATATTAAAACAATGAATGTAGAACACGGAAAAACTATTGTAAAATGGTATATTGAAAATTTATTTTTAAAATGTAGAAAACCTAACAAGTTATTGTTACTTGTTCTTAAGAGCTCAGTCAAGGGCAAAATGATTATAAATTAGTACACAACTATTCAAATAAAATTATGGAAAGAAATTGCCAAAAACAGTCAATACCATGAGTGACAAACAGAAACCACTTCTGCTTACAAAGCAAAAGTGGCTTAGATTTAATATATAAGGCCTCAGGTAATTTCACATGATAACTTGGATGTGCTCTGCTGATAACAGAGAAAAAAATCTCCGAATGAGCATAAATTGTATTACTTGTGAGGTGTTCTGCAATTGCAGAACCAGATACATTGACAAGTGTATGCAAATTGTCATATTGGTATCTACTAAACTTTGAATAAACTTCAATAGTAAAATAAAACCAAAGGAACAATTTGTATATTTTGCAAGAAAGAAAATGAAACAGCTGGTAGATAATCAGAAAACAGTACAGCAACTGGACTCAACTTCCTGTGATATGCCACTGAATGCTTAACCATTGTGCTGATTGAAGCTTGAGACATAACCTCCAACTGTCTGCTAAACCTGCCACCAGTACTCTTGGGCAATCTGTCTGAATGTTGTAACCTAGGGAAAGTTACTGAATAGAATAATCACATGAAGGTTGGTAATGAACAGTAATACTTAAGAGAAGAACAACACATATAAGATTCACTAACGGCGGTGTGTAGAAGAAGTAGTCAACTGTCATAAGTGAGTCAAGTGAATTCCACAATGAATCTCCAACTGCAGACCAACATACAGTATTTACTACCGTATTTATATGAATGAGGACATACCCATTATTGTTCATGGGTATGCTACAATACTGAGTAACAAAGAAACCCTCACTGAACTGTAAAATAACAGATGCATCATCTGCAACTATCGTCATTTAGTGACCAAGTCAAAGTTAAATTGCAAGACTTGTCCACCACCTGCAAGAGCATGGATGCTCAATTCGCATACTAATAATTCAAATGGCCAACTTGCTAGTCTCAAAAATTGCCATAAGTCATCAGCATTGAACACATCCTTTGTTTAACTAGTGTGATAAATTATTGGCATCCTGTGTTCATGCCCCAACTGAACATTAGACTTGTTCTAACCAGAGAGAAACACAAGGCAACAATTTAAATACATAAATCTCTTCATTATCATCTGAACAAATAAATCATCAAATCAAAACAAGTAATAACAACTGGCTTTTCTTTCTGAAAGATAACATCTTCAAGTTTCAAAAACGGTTTGGTTTATTTTTTTTTATGGCATATCAACCTCAATGTGTTATTTAATGTCAACAAGATTTTTAGAATAGATTCATGTGAATAGAATATGTATTTGTCTATATTTCTGAGATGAGGTATTATGTACATTATTTACATTATTCGGACTATTGTCCTCATCTTTGTCGCTATATTTATCACGTTTCGGCCATTGTATGCTCCGGCCTTCTTCAGGTGGTTGGAATTTCAAACTGAACCCTTTATTTCGCTCACTGGGGTAGATCCAGTGACAGGACCCAAAGAGTGTGAGTTCAATACCCGTTTAAGACAGTGGAGAACTTTCAAAGGGAAATTAACAGGAGATAACCGATAACTGACATCCATTAAAAACATGGCACGTGGAACTAGAACAGTCTACCCCAGTGAGCGAAATAAAGGGTTCAGTTCGACATTCTAACCACCTGAAGAAGCCGAAGCGTACAACGGCTGAAATGTGATAAATATGGCAACAAAGATGAGGACAATAGTCCGAATAATGTAAATAATGAAGAATATGTATTCTTTGTAACAGATCAGTCTGTAGATCAGATTTCAGTGATGTATTTTTGTAACGAGGGTTTTTGTTGAGAGTCAAATATATTTCTGCTAATATTTTTTTTTCAAGAATCTATTACTGGTAAATTTTTTTTCAAAAATCTATTGCTGGTAATATTTTTACTATATAAATCTATTTTTATACTTTCATAATGTTTTGACTCCAGCTTGGGGAGTTAACTATTTGCCCATAGCTGGGACCCTAACAGGTGCTACCACCTCGGGTCTGAGTGGACCTAGGAACAGCAATTAAGAGATGGTACCACACTCCTGAAAAACCTCCCAATCAGAGGCCTCGCTGCCAGATGTAGTTTCTCATGATACCCAGGATGGTTTAAAAAAGGCTGTTATCTCAACAGGACATGCCTTTGCTGTTTCAGACTCAGAGATGCAATTAGCCATCTTGTATAAAAATTTATGTGAAAAAATACAACCCACTGTCTCTTACCACTAAGAGCAAAGAGACTGATTTGTTTTGATAAGCCTTGATTCAGAAATTGTTTATAGTGATGTGTCTGGCCTAGGGCAACACAAAAATGAATGTTTTTAAAAAGATAGGATTGAGAAGAAAACTCATCATCTTGATTATTTTCAGCTAATCAGAAGAATGGAATTTGAAACCTGTAATGATTTGTAAAGATAGCTTCATGTGTTATATTGTATTGGTTTTGTACAATAAACCTTTCTTCTATTATCCACCTGGTGTTAAGTATTTATTCACTTAGCACAGAATATAACACTTTGTTAATTTTCTAACACACCATGTTCCAGTGTATTTTTTCGGCTCATCACTATTTTTGTATCTTTGCCCTTTCTGGCATGTGCAGTTTCTTTTCTTACCAATTTTTACTTGGCGGCTAAATACAGCATTCGTATATTTCTGCACATATCACTTCTCCTTTCAACACTTTTGCACATGCACACCAAATGTTTTCTACGACGTCAACCTTATATTATACACCTTGCCACTTCCTGCATGTCGGGTTGATTTTCCACCAAACAATTCTAGCCTAAGTCAACATCAATCAACATAGAGACATCTTGAATTCATTTTCACGGATTTTATTCACTGTCCACTACTCAAGGATATCACGGGATTTCTTTTATGCTGTATCAATAAACTTCTTCAGCAACACACATATTCTCCAGGCTATACAAAATGGATTTACTGTTCCTCTTTTGATGTAATGGAATAACCTAGTCACCCCCATGAATGATTACACTATAGGTAGTAAATAGCTATAAAGTCAACCGTCTGTGAGAGACTTGGGTAGAGTACAAGAGAGACAACACAAGCATGTCCGACCTTCCAATTAGTGGCGCTCTCTACTAGATTGACCTGTGTGTATAACTGTACCGTATTTCATATTGTACTTGTTGTGTACAATAAACCTTTCTTCTATTATCCCCCTGGTGTTAAGTATTTACTCCCTTAGTATGGAATATAACACTCTTAAGGGACAAATTCTTAAATCTTTTGTACTGATATTAACATCAATGAGTTTTTGCTACAAACCCTTTTCCTCTTTGTTTAGGACTATCTTTGCTTTGTCCTTTCATTGATATTACTCAACCATTAAAGTCTACAAGATATTTTCAAACTTCTAAGCAACTTATTTCCCATGGAATAACACCACAACTTGAAATTTTCTTAATGCTACTTTGGCACTAATGTTACCAAGTTTCTTTCATACAAACTCAATCTTTCTTTGAGTACTCTACATTAAATACATGTACACTTCTGAAGGACCTTTTTGCATGCATTTGTTTACACTACTTTTAATACAAGGACAGTTTTGATTAATCAACTGCATAAACATTCTTTATACCCTGGAACAACAATTAAGCATAATTTGATATTTCTTTTAAGTACATTCTAGAAAATCACTTATCCTTTTTTCACATGAATATTTTTTGTATGTATTTTGGTTTTGTTGCCAAAAAATAAAATTTGGCCTTATTTTTAATAAAAATACTATTGCCATGTTGTTTTGTACTCAGTTTGTTGTCAACTTACTATCTTTTGAACAATTTTGTTTGTGGACCCCTGATGACAAACACACAGCCTGCACACACACCTGCAACATTAGCTTATTTTTTTAGTTGTTTATACAATGGATATAAGATAAAGTCACAAAAATTTACTTAGATTTTGGGTTTCATCTTATCTGTAGATTGCCTTCTACATGGAAATATAAGGTAAGTCAATTCAATGCATACATTTATTTTATATATATATATAATTAATAAACAATAAAATATAAAATTACCTCATATAAGGTATAGCCTATTTCGGCAGACGTAGATATCGGTAATCTGTCTTATCAACCCCAGTGTGGATTGAGTTTGTGTCTATACATTCAGGTGGGGTGGGGTTTAGGCAGGAAGTAGAATTTAACTGTGAAAGCTAAAAAAATCAACATGTTGAAAAACTAATACAGAATTTATCCATTTACAATGTTTCAGTCAGGCAGAACCGTCATATAGCCTGATGTGCTATACCAGTTTAGCTGTGATGGTCATGTCTGGTTAGCAAGGTCGAATTACTGCTTTTAAACTACAAACTTCCCCTGGTATAGCATATCAGGCTATATGACGATTCCATGAAGGATACAGGTTCAATTCCTGTCAGAGGACTCATATTTTCTATGAGATTTCTTGGACATTGAGCTGGTAAATGTTGTTAATACTGTTTATTATAAACAGAGTATTTACTTAGATATTTGTGTCTATATAAATAACATATAACAATAAAATATATTAAGATAATTGTTGACCTTAGTCCATTTTATAACATATATATAAAACATAGGTTAGAGAAGGATAAAAATATGTTTATATGATTAGCTGAAGTGTGTGTGTGTTGTGCGTAAGATGTTTGGTTGATACTAAAAAGTCAGTTCACCTAGGAATTAAGTTTCCCTGGAGAGGAAACAAGACACACCTTGTAACTATAGCATTCTGTGGTTTTAAGAGAGAAAAGAGAGAGAAAGGTTTTGAGTCCTATCCCCTTTTAGATTACTTTATACAATGCCACCTAGCAGACATTAAGAGAAGTCTCCTAGCAAACACAGTAGGATAACCCAACATGTAATACATTTTTATACTTTGTTTGCAATTTTTCATTTTTATAAAATAAAACTTCATTTCCATTTTTCAAATTGGTGACTGAACATGTTCATGTGTGACCAGTCAATGTTTTCCTCAAAAGGAACAGTTCTTTTAATAATGACTTTTATTTTTGGTGGAAGTTGAGGAATTTAACTGACCTAATTACAATGTCAGAATGCTAGATAATTAATTTTATCTCAGTTGAAAAATTAATGTTCCACGTCTAATGTGTCAGAACGGTCTATACAACTGTAGGGACACGGAACATTATCAGCATGTGAATTTTTAACAACACAAGCTGGAGATATGATGGCTAAAGAATAACATGTTTGCTTAAGTTAAAAAGATCTTTACTACTTAAGTATAATTCATTAAACTAAGAATTGCATTAAGTTACTTAGGAAGCTACTACTACAAAAATAGTATGCTTCTCAGTATATTCAATCTTTCATATAAATTGTTTTTGACTTTTGTTAATTGAATAAGAGGTTTTTCATATAAACTTGTGATCACAGTATATACTTCGTTTGTAGCATGACCCCTGAATGTTTTGGTGAAAAACCTGATTGTTTCATATAGCTAGTGTATAATGCAACCTGACCATCTGAGCAATACAAGTAGGCCTCCCATAGTCAAATATTGAAATACTGGGCATCATTCATTCATTTTAATTTTTTTTTACAGTAAGGTACACCCTTTACAAGGCCTGGAGGCCACTTGAGGTAGGGGCTTATGTTAACAGGCAATTTGTGTGGGGAGAAGGGGAAGATAATGGTTAACTTTAGATTTGAACAGGTTAAGATTGTAGTGATTGGGAAAACATCCTCTTAGGAATTGGTTCCCCAGAGCAGTGGTTGATAGTAAGAAGCTGTTTGAGTGGAATTTACTTCTTAATAATCTTAAATGAATTCAACATTTGCTTCTATGATTCTTTAATTCAGTTCTACTAATTACTACTGTGAGTGAGAAATTATTTGACCAGTAGAATCAGACTGGAAACAGGACAAGAACAGCATGGGTATGTTAAAGACACTGGAACAAGTAATGCAATATTTAATGCTCAGAATGATATCAGAAAGAGCAATATGAATGCAAAAAGGACATATACCTGTGTTTTATAGATTAATAGCCAGATTTCCCATGCCTTGCTGTGTCACACATTTTTTTTTTTTTTGTAAAAAAATGATGATTGATTTTTAATCATTGTTACAATTTGTGGAGAAAAATGATGCATTTCAATATTACTTAATGATCTTGCTGATGTGGCCGCCGTCTTCTGCCTTTCTCCTTATATATTTTGGATAGGAGTCATTACGTTCTTCAGAGAAATAGTCAACCACGACATCTTAGGTGTTGTAATGCTTTGGGTTATCATTGCAGGTAGTAAAATTGTAAGTCACTTTCAACTTTATGACGTCTTTGGGCATGACGATAAACTACATCCAGCAGTGAGGCCTCTGATCAGGAGGTTTTGAGGAGCGTGGAACAACCTCTTATTAACTGCTGTTTTTCCCAGGTCCACCCTGACCAGGGGTGGTAGCACCTGTTAGAGTCACAGCTATGGCCAAATAGTTAATTGCCAAACTGGGGTCAAAACACTTTGAAAGTATAAAAATAAAAATAAAATAGATTTTTATAGTAAAAATGCCAGCAATACATTTTTGAAAAAAAAATACTGCCAGCAATACATTTTTGAAAAAAATATTACTACAAGCAATACATTTGGGACTTTTGACAAAAACCCTCGTTCCAAAAATGCATCAATGAAACCTGAGCTACAAACATATTTCTTACAAAGAATACATATTCTATTCATACAAACTTGTCCTAAAAATTTTGTGGTGTTGATATGCCATAAAAAAACAAAACAAAACAAAACAAAACAAAACCAACCTAGCTTTATGATGATTTCAAAGGAAACGCAGAGAATTAGTTATAAGTTCTTGGACGTTGTTCTTTGAGTGCTGCAAATCACAAGTGAGAAGGTTTAAGCTGAAGAGTATATTTATGCAAGACAATTCTCTTCCATGTTTTGCAATGCTAACAATCGCCCTTGTCAAAAACAGTTTTCAAAACCACTAAATGCAACTTCTCTAAATATTAATCCAATAGAAAAAACATGGTAGTTTATTTTTTTAAAGAGTTACATATGAGAATGAACAACAATATACAAACAAAAATCTCTGGGAATCAATAAAGACTGCTTGAAGTAAAGTTGCAGTTGAAAGAATTGAAATGTTCTAAAAGTAATAAAATGGTGAATGATGAATGAAGATTGAAGAATTTCAAAGATCTCATATTAACATGTAACATGTTCAAGTATATGGAATGTTGTATGATTCTATTCTGCTATTATGGCTTATTATCATAACTCAAATTTCATCACTTCTAAAACAGTTGAAGCATCTAAATTTATTCATCATCCACACTAACAAATTAAAATTTAGTCACTATTTTCTCACCTTTTCTTTGAAACCTCTATTAAACTGCTCTTAACATACCACATGACAAAAACAGTTTTATGACCAATGAAAAGACACCCAGTCCCTCATTTTCAGAGCCTCACAGATCACATAAAAAAGAGAAACATGCTCCACAAAAGTCAGTAAAAGAGGATACATCACAGGATGATCAAGATACCATAACCTTACTCCTACTGTTTGGCCAGCACATTCCTTTTGATTCTGGTGACTGTAAGTTGTAATATTCTCATCATCATACATATTAGTAGCAGCTGGTTTCTCTTACACTGCTTTTCTTGGTTAAAAACTTACACATCTTCTTCATGTCCTTTGTAGCTCTTAATATGTTTTGTCTTTTGGCCATCTCCCACAAACCCCACTCTGCCATCCATTCACACAAGTTCACCAGGTATGTTACGTATGGTATTCTATTCATCTTGCCTTCAAACTCACCTGTCGCTATTAAAAATTTCAAGCCCTCTTTCATCATTATATGCCCAGAAATTTCAACTATCTCTTTCTGACAGTAATTATAAGTGTCCTTTTTCTTTCCATTGTCTCTAGAACTTAATCTTTGCCCACATTTTTGGTCCATGGTATATTCAACATCCTTCTGTAGAACCACACTTCTGTTGCTTCAAGTCTCTTCGTCAACTTTGAAGAGATTGTCCAGCAGAACACATCCGGTATTATGTATGTGGGGAAAATAGAAATGGCTTACCTCCCAAACGCCCTCGCATCTGTCTGGCCTGTGGTTTGAGAAAAGAAAGAAAGGGTCCAAGATGGCGTCCATGACTTTTTAATATTCACAGTCTCGTGCAGTCTCGCAAGGTTGAGTTACACGCATGCTAATGCGGTGTGTCAGGGCTCCATAAAAAGCAGGTCGCTTGGAGAAATTGGCAGAAGTGTTTACACCCGTGTTTGGTGTACATTGCTTTGCATTGCGTCAGACATTTTCCTACGGAAAGAGTTGCATCCCTTACACTCCATATCGAATTTGACTCCCTTGCTACAAGCTATTTCGGCAATTATTACAACATGGATAGATTCGACTTGAAGTTGATACCAGAGTTCGACGGCTCCCCCGCTGGCACGTCTGTGGTCGAGTGGTGGGAAAAGGCCGATCGGGTCTGCCGGCTGTGTAAAGTTAAGGATCCCGCATTGGTCATGCCTCTGAGGCTCACCAAAAGAGCTTACGCTGTATATCAGCAGCTCAGGGATGACGCAGACTTGGAAGACATTAAGCAGGCTCTATACGTGGCATTCGGTGCAGACCCCTTTGTCGCCTGGAGGCAGTTCACCAAACGGCGGCTTGGGCCAGATGAAATGGTAGATGTCTTTCTGGCCGATTTGAGGAAGCTGGCTGCACCGTTCGGTGGAGCAAGCGACCAAATCCTAGGATGCGCCTTTCTGGCAGGACTCCCAGACAACGCCAGTCAACTGCTACGAGCATCATCAAGGCTCAATGAGCTGGGGCTAGATGAGTTACTGGCCAGAGCCCGTAATATTCTGAAGGACAACACGGAGCCAGTCTCAGCAGCTGTGGAAGTACCCCCACTGCCAACTGAGGACACAAGGTGCTATAAATGTGGCGGACTGAACCACTTCTCCAAAGACTGCTGAAGCCGAAGGATATGCATAACCGAAGAACACGGAGATGTATGCATTGCTACAGGTGCGACAAGCTGGTCCATGTAGCAAGAAGCTGTCTGGGAAACGGGCAAGGGGAGTAAGCTACAGTGCCAGCCTTTTCCCCAGATCGCTGCTGAACACAGTGAGCGTGCGGATTAACGGGCGTGAGCGCTTCGTGCTTGTAGACACCAGGTGCACCCAGACCCTTGTGCGCAAGGCATGTTGTGACTTGTGGGATGAGAGAAAGATTCCAGTTCTGACTGTTGGCTGGGGCTCGCTAGCCTCTTGTGGAGTGAGCGTCATCTGCGTAAGCATCGGCGATGGGCCCTGGTCGTGGACGGAGAGCTGCTCGGCTATGATCTGCTCCTGGGAATGGACGTCATCAAAAAATTGGGTGGCATCCATGTTGACGAAGAGGGTCAGGCGCATTTCACTGAAACTGGTCTTGCTCTAGGTGCAGCAATGGAGCTGGAACGGCCTGACTTTCGTGCGGAGTTCAACTAGCGCACAAAGTCCTGGACGGTATCCTGGAAATGTTTGGACGATCAACCGCCAGAGAAGCTGTACAACAGTGTGCCAGAGTATAAAATCCCCCCGCGAGCTCGTGTGGAATACGACAAAGAGTTGCGAGCCTGGATTGATAACGGATGGTTGGTTCCTTATCCAGAGAAGGAATTGGGGCCTCAGAAGGGCCTGATCCAGCTAATGGCGGTTATCCAGCACAACAAACAAAAGGTGAGGCCGGTGCTCGACTATCGGGAACTGAACGAGCACATGGAGCCTTTTACAGCCCGCGCGGACGTGTGTACCGAGAAGCTAAGGGAATGGCGACAGACGGGATCAAATGTATCTGTGCTGGATCTTCGCAAGGCATACCTTCAAGTGCGTGTGCACCGATCACTGTGGCCCTATCAAACTGTGCTTATCAAGGGGCAAAGGTATTGCCTGACCCGCATGGGATTTGGACTCAATGTGGCGCAATCAATTATGCAGATGATTGTTGACGCTATTCTGACGAAGGATGAGCGCATACAGCGGGCAACATCTGCATATGTTGATGACGTGTACGTGAACGAGGGAGTTATATCTGCGGCGCGCGTGAAGGAGCATCTCTACAACTTTGGCCTCCTCATCAAGGAACCAGAGAGGCTACGGGATGGTGCACGGGTACTTGGTTTGCAGGTCTGGGGAGAGGATGACGTTCTGTATTGGAAACAGGGAAACGAAGTCCCAGACATGACCCCGTTGTCACACGATGAAGCATATTTTCCTTGTGCGGCAAGTTAGTTGGGCATCTTCCTGTAGGTGGCTGGCTGCGTTTTGTGGTGGCGTTCATCGTTATTCACCACAACGGCGAGGATTTCCTGACGCTCATTGATTACGGTCCATCTAGGTTTGCGATATGGCGGCTGCTGCGACGGCAAGATGCAGCCACCATCATCCATCAGTTAAACAGTATCTTCCTTGAATGTGGCCCCCCAATATTAACCGACAATGGCACCGCATTCACCAGTGAGCAGTTCGGAAAGTTTGCGGATGGCTGGGGAGTGCACCTACTGTTCCGGTGCGCCCACGTACCGAGTGGAAATGGGATCATCGAGCAGAACCACAGGACTGTCAAGACCATCACAGCCAGGACGGGCTGCGCAGTGTCTGAGGCGGTCTACTTGTACAACGTGACACAGAAGGATGATGTCTCACCCTCTACGGTGCCAGCCAACACATTGCATAGGTACCACGTCAGAGTGAAGGGCATAGAGACCAACCCACTGCCCGAACTGAAAGTAACCGGAGGGAGGCTGAAGAAAGGAGATGTCGTCTGGATTAAAAACCCACGCAGCAAATGCACGGCAAAATACGGAACCGGACGTGTCACTGACGTGATCAGCCCACAGGCGGTGCGGGTCAACGGTGTGCCCCGTCAGGTCAAGGACCGGCGATGCAGTTGCAACCACCGCTGGACGACGAGAGCGAATCGGAATCTGAGACCAGTGAGGCATCGCTCTGGTTCACGCCAGCTCCATCAGGCAGTGACTCAGATATCAGTGGCCTTCCAAGAGACGCAGTGTTTTTCGAACCTCAGACCTCGGACGATAGCACAAGCGATGATGAGGCTCGCAGCATCCCTCTTCGAAGAAGCACCTGGCGAAAGCGACTGCCGCCTCCCTGCCAACTCTGTGATCATGAGATCAGGGAAGAGTGTGGGGAAAATAGAAATGGCTTACATCCCAAACGCCCTCGCGTCTGTCTGGCCTGTGGGTTGAGAAAAGAAAGAAAGAAAGGGTCCAAGATGGCGTCCATGACTTTTTAATATTCACGGTCTCGTGCAGTCTCGCAAGGTCGCGTTACATGCATGCTAATGAAGTGTGTCTGGGCTCCATAAAAAGCAGGTCACTTGGAGAAATTGGCAGAAGTGTTTACACCCGTGTTCGGTGTACATTGCTTTGCGTTGCGTCAGACATTTTCCTACGGAAAGAGTTGTGTCCCTTACACTCCATATTGAATTTGACTCCCTTGCTACAATGTAACAATTCAGTACTCTTTCTATGTATACAGACATATAAACACCAACTTGTCAGGATACAGAAAGCGATTATCTCTCTTTAGTGGAGATGTAGTGATGTCACTTCATATTGTGACAAGAGTGGCCAGTCAGTCAGTTTGTTTACAGTAGCCAATCCAAGTAGTTACTTTTTTTAGCTAAATCTGTCTCCTTCATGGAATATGTCCTTGCCTGGGATATAGTAGATGAATCTGGTCTGTTTGAATCTTGATTCATAAACATGGCTTCTCCAGACTCAGAAGTATCTCCATATTATATGTAAGACACTTCCATTTTATTTCTCCTTACACTCTGCTTTGCTGTATAGATATATGTTATTTTCTCTGCATGGGATACGTGTATATATGTATATAAAGATTAGTGGTATGAAATTTCTTCTGAGAATCAGTGCCAGATTTACTATTGTGCTTAGGTGTACATAAGTACAGGGCCCAATTGTCCAGGAGGGTGGGGGGCATCTTTCTTCCATGCTTGTGTAGGAATTCTGGGCCTACCTCCTTCAGGGGTCTCATAACTTAACTAGCACCATGCTTTATTTGTCCTAAATCTGGCATTGCTGAGAACAAAACATGTTTCTCATTCTTCTTCCTTTCAACTATTCCATTCCTGTTATTATATCATGGATATACTAATGCTTATAATGGGGGAAATGTAAATGGGAGAATAAATCTTTCTACCATAGCTCTCCCTCATTACAAACTGTTTCAACCAGAGCTCTAGTAATAAAAAGAAAATTTATTTGGATGGAAGATATAATGTCTATGTGATAAAAGAGAACTTATAGAAAATGAGTTTTCTGTCAGCTTTATTTGAGAAATATGCCACTCTACCTGTTGTATAAATTACTTGCAATATAAGGTTTAATTTGTTGTTTTTGAAATGTCTTGATCCTCTTGTCTTCTAATTTCATGTAATTTCTTTTCTGAAAGTATTTTTCACTTTATTTCTTGAAAACTTGAAATCAGCTGCATATTAATCACCCCTACAACATTTATATCTTTTGTATTTATCATACTTATTATAAAACCCAGGTTGTGTGTGTGTGTGTCTTTTCATTTATATATTGGATCGGATTTCCTACATTTTTCAACCGATTTCAACAAAACTTCACAGGACTACATAAAATTACCTTGCGGTGGTTCTGACAGCACCAAAAATTGGAAAAACACAATTGGTTTTGCACAAAATCAATTTGAAAACATGATAAGAGGCATCGCTGTCACAAGAATGAAAGGGGGACAACTCATATCGAGTTATACTTATTATAAAACCCAGGTTTTGTTTGTGTGTGTGTGTGTGTGTGTGTGTGTGTTTGTTCATTTATATATGGGATCGGATTTCCTACATTTTTCAACCGATTTCAGCAAAACTTCACTTTTTTTGGCAGGTAGTGTTTCTTATTGTCTTGCACACTTTTTTCTTTATTTTTACATTCAGAATGCTTTAAAAATTACATTTACAAGACAATTGTTTATAATAAAATTCTATTCAATTGGTAGACTTATAACGATTGAAAACAATGTTTTTGTTGGAGTTTGGGTTTGACCAATTCGTAAAAAAAACCCAAAAAACAAAAAAACTAATTAAGACATGCGTGTCCATCAACCTTAAACAATAATCTTTGTCAATTTTATTTTTCAGTCTTTATGATGGTCGATACTTGATCTATCTCTTACTGTTACATCCTTGGGCAACACCGGGCTCTACTGCTAATTTTTTAATAAAAAATTGTGTAGCACTTTCTTAATTTGAATAATAAAACCTATCACTTATTTATTATCAATGCTTGATAAAATGGACAGATATTATAAACTAAACCTCACTTGATATATGGCTTGTATATATCATATATAAACTACATGCTTATCTAGATGACTTATTTCATATTTCTCGGATCATAGATCCATTAGGACCCATTTAAATACACATGGAGATCTACCAACCTCTGTCTACAATATACTTGTGAAAAATACAACCATAATAGACTTCATCACAATAAAAAGACATTTAGAAATAATGGAAGCATTAATAATAAAAAAGAAGCCTACTCTCAATATCAACTCTAAACATGAATACAACATACTAACCATGTTCATCCCCATCCTCCTTCTCTCTGTCTCTCTCTCTATATATATATATCTATTGAGTTAAATAAAAATCATCCTTGATGATGGATATTATATTAGCTGAGAGTTCTCAGATCCACAGATCATGTTAAAAAAGAAATCACAATGAATGCAAGAAAAATATAATAAAAACTTAATTGCAGTGACTTGTCAGCCACTTTCAATGAAACATGTATAAAAGAGGGATTGCTGTCCAAATATACAAATTATATATAACTTATATATAAGCTTAGATTGGATTTAAACATTTATCAATATGGTGAATTCCTTTCATCTTTCAATAATAATGTTATTAAGCTTATCAGACAAAATGAAAGGAACTTACTTAGAATAGACAAAACTTGTCTATATTATTTAATGAAACATATATATATATATATATATATGTATGTATATATATATATATATATATATATAGTTCATATATGAATATCCTGAAAACTTAACCAACATCAATTGGTTAATATCATTTTTATATAGTCAAATTCCAGCCCCGGTTTGGGTTCACACACATACCAATGGAAAGGTATATATCTTTTCTCACCATAGTTATGGGTTAATAGCAGGACAAACTGAACTCTCTAGCTTCCATTGACAACAAGTCTAAGCGGATATAGTGACATCATTTTTCAGCTAATATCTTACTAAGGAGACATCTGCAGGATGTTACAGAAATTGTTTGTTTTGGCAATTATCGTCTTGACAAAGGTCAGCTGAGTGAAGCAGATTAAGAACACTGGGTTCTTGGTGGATTACTTTTTAGACAAAAGCTGACAAAACAAAGAAGATTGATCTCTATAAGACAGTGGACCCTAGCAGCTTAAATGAGAGGACAGCTTGCCTGCCACATGAAAAAAGACACACACAGGTTAGACATGTTTTTTCTTGTGTAATGATCCATTCAAAGAATTATTTTCCTTGTATTAAGTCACAAGAAGTTGACTAGAAGAAGTTGTACCCTGCAAATCAATGTGGGGTTTCGTCTGAGCAGCAACACTACAAGAAGAACAACTCCTAATTGCAACAGAAGCTGCAGAAGCAACACCAAACATGGCATCTACTGGGTTAATATATATGAGGAATCCTGTTAAAAATTGTAGAAAATTTAATAGATTTAAGAAAAATCACTAAAAATCTATTCTAAGATCACACAATAATTAAATAATTTTCATGCAAAAAATAGGCTCTGGCTTAAATACCCACATTCATATTTATTAACTAATCAGTGACATTATCTAAAATGCGCTGAAGGCTTTGAAATTTCAGATGATCATGTTTGTCTTTTGCTATGAAAATTGAGAAATTGCTCCAGAAAATGATTAACAATATTTTTTCTCCTAAAAATAGATATCCAAAAATTATGAAAAATTTTTTTAACCAATAAATTTCAGAGTTTAGTAAATCTAATTTTTAGCCTCCTCAAACATATTTTTTCTATAAATATTTGTCGCATAAATTTAGTTTAATAGTTTTCAGTTTTTCTGTTGACCAGGTTTTGTTATTTTGTGTACAAACTGAATTCTCACACCTGTTATATAATTACTTAATATTTCACATAATTTAACTTCTTGCAATAGCCTCGCAATTTTAAAGTAAATGTTGCAACACATAACTTAAGTTCTGTAAGCAAATCTTAGCAGTAGTAATAACAGAGCTCTCTCTCTCTCTCTTTTGCTTGCCACTACTGTTGAAAAATTAAGTGCATTCATAAAACAACCTAAATATGTGACACTATTTATGTAGATACAGTCTGTTTCTTTTATCATACTAATGCAATTGATCCTGTCTGTTGTAAAGAGCAAAATCAAAATATTAGGTTGGTGCAAAAATAATGACGTAATAATGTCGTTTTTTGACGTATTTTTGAGGTCAGAAAACGACATTATTACGTCATTATTTTTGCACCAACATAATAGTTTTTGAGGACATTTGTAATTCATTTCTTTCAGCTTGAAAGAAAACAAATATTCAATAATAAAAATTTATTTAAAATTTGTTGAGCTGTGTTTGAAGATTATTTTTTCTTTGCTTTCCACATGGTTTTTCCTCTCTATATATACAGGGGTGAACATATTGTTCTTGGTAGCAGCTTGGTGACTCTCTTTACTGATTTCATGATAATTATCAATGGTTTTTGAGTTGAAAGTAAATCAGAGTGTTGGGTTCATCAAAAGGCTGAAAGTTCAAACAAGACTTACTTTTAATCTTTTAACACAGTTCTAAGATGGGCATTTCAGATTATTTTCTTATTACTCTAAATGTTAATGTAGTTGATATGCATGTTTGAGTAGACGTGCTGCTTTTTTTTTTTTTTTTTTTTAAACAGTGTGACTTATCTGTCTATATTTCTGAGATGAGGTATTATTTACATTATTTAGAGTATTGTCCTCTAGGACACATAGCTTAGTGGATGAAGGTGTTGGTTAGATCCAGTGACAGGACCCAAAGAGTGTGAGTTCAATACCTGGTTAAGGCAGTGGAGAACTTTCAGAGGAAAATTAACAGGAGATAACTGATACCTGACATTCATTAGACATGGCACGTGAAACTAGAACAGTCTACCCCAGTGAGCGAAATAAAGGGTTCAGTTCGACATTCCAACCACCGGAGTGTACAACGGCCGAAATGTAATAAATATGGAGACAAAGATGAGGACAATGGTCCAAATAATGTAAATAATGTGAATTATGTATACTGGTCTGAAAATTTGTGAGACTTAGTGAAGGAAATGATTCAAACCAGCATCCCTGTTCATAAAGGAAGGCTTACATCTACATCAAGTTGAAACCTTCCCATTAAGTTAAGCAATGTCAAGGCTGGTCAGTACCTAGAAAAGTGACCCCTTGGAAATACCAGATACTGTAAACTTGGATGTATGCATGGTGTAATGGATAATGGCTTGGAATTGTTAATCAGAGAACCACATTCCAATTCCTGTTGTGTTCATTATATTCACTTACAGCCAAATACTCTTGGGAAAGGTATGAATCCACCTTTTCTCCCCCAGCTATGGGTTAATTAGTAAGACTTGTATCATTAAACCATTATTATCTAAAAAAAAAAGAAAAAAACAATGTTCTTACAATGTAAAAATATTTCCTGGCTTTAAATAACCTGTAAAGAGTTGTTAAAAAAATAAATGAATCACTCAATCAAAACTTTGTTGGAGAAATGACTATCTAACTGGGTGTACTTTAGACTAGTGTTTATTGAAGTTTTTCTTCATTGTGGCACCCAGTTTTGGTGTCAAAAAATTTCAGAAATAGTTAGAAACAGAAATTTCATGCAACAGAAAATACATTTTATTTACAAAAGCCTCTCCCCAAAGCTATAGGTTAATTAGTAAGACTTCTATCACTAGAACAATTAATTGGGTAAACTGAGGATAAAAAATACATATATACACTTGATTTTCCCCTTTTTAATCATGGGGAACAGTATTTAACTTTATTTTGTTTTTCTGATTGAGATCTGATGAAATAACGACAAGAACGAGTCAGTTTTTTTAATATTTTTTCTTCTCTTTTTAGTAATCTATATTTTCTTTTCAAATTGCCATTTACAATGATTATGATGATTGTATTTTTCTACTTGTCCAATTTTCTCTCCTATTAAGAGATAAGTATATTTTCATAGCATCAATTAAATCAGTATTTCTCAACCTTTTCTTCCTTATGACCCTTATGAGAAACAGTTTAGGCATTCACGATAGAGATTTTCCCGATTATCAATTACTTTTCTTAGCCAATAAGGAGTGTAGCAGATTTTTTGGGGCAGTTGGAGTTAGCAAAAAAAAAAAATAGAATTTAGCCTTATGCTATCAAAAGCCATCAATATGGTTAGAACATTTAAAATTTTCAGTGCCTTTAGATTGGTAGAAATCATCTTTGAATCAGAGAGAAATGTTTGTGCTACAAATGAAAGTATTTTTCATCTTTTTTTTAATGTCTACAGGGAAAAGAGAATTTCATTAATGAAGGGAAAAAATTATCTTTTTTTTTACTTAGTTCATTACTATTTGGGTTTGAAAAAAAGCTACAACAATAATATTTTAAGCTATGGTTATGTAGCTTTGAATCCTGCTGGAGAACACATTTTCTTTATTAATTATCTTGAATACACAGGCATAAATCATACTGTTTATAAAAACAAGGTGTCTATTCAAATATGGGTATTCCCTAATATAGTGTTTGAAATAATAAGAAATATTGTTAAGAGAATTTATTTCTAACTTCTTGCTGGTAAGCAATTATGCCTTTTACCTTTTTGCCACTAACCATGATCCCTGAAATTATAATAAAACTATTTTTGTTTACTATAAAACTTAGTTTTTTTTTTGGTTTTTTTAAGCATTTCACCCCAAGCAAG
Organism: Acanthosepion lycidas; assembly: GCA_963932145.1. Lineage (NCBI taxonomy): Eukaryota > Metazoa > Mollusca > Cephalopoda > Sepiida > Sepiidae > Acanthosepion > Acanthosepion lycidas. The sequence goes on from OZ010586.1 coordinate 28,771,428, forward strand.
GTGGGAGGCCACTAGGACGCAAGGGGTTACAGAAAATTTAGAGCAAGATCAGATAGGAGTGATAGAAGAAAGGATGAGGGTAGTGGATAGATGAAGGCAACTGGAGATGTCGATTGACATTACACTTGAATAGCTGGAGATTATAGCTCACAGGGAAACAGGAGTTGATCTTCTGTCATTCCCTTTACTTTTCTTTAACTTATTCTTTCATTGCACACATGACAGTCGGTTTGAAAATTAAATCTATTACTTCCTTAGAAATAATAAATTATACATTTAATTGTTGTGGCCTTGTTAGGGCCAGAAATAAAGACACAAAGAGAGGAATTGAGTTAAAACAGAAAACGATAATACAAACATTTACAAATGAGATTGTTACAGCAAGAATGTCAGTCTGACTGTCAGAACTGACTGCTGGAAACTTCCCTCTCCAAAAGGGCAGTACCTGCTCCTATTTAAAGTTGGCAAAGTCCATGCATGCATGGGTAAATTAGAACATTAATACAAAATATTTTTTTAAGATTCTGAACCAATAGATTGAATGTACTGGTAGCATAATAGTTACTAGTGCAGAAAGTGGAATAGGAACTCACCTTTGTACTAATAACCTTGGAAGGCATGAAACTATCTGATTTTTCTCCAGATATGGCTTAAATAGGTGGACTCTCTTGCTTTGGGTATCAACTAATCTAGGAGAAGGAAAAGTTTGAATCTGTCAGACATGGAAAAGTCAACGAGAAACCACTCCACTATCTTTTTCAAGAACGCATGAAAATTCACAGATAATAAAGAAAACAACACTGTGGAGAGCCATGATTGCCTAAGTGATGTGACATGAGATGACATTAAAAAGAAAGAAGGAAAATAGATTCATATTTTTCCTTTCCACAGATATGTAGAATTATATTTGTGAACTTTCCAGCCAATTGAACAAGTTATAAACATGCAATGTCCTCTAGCAGAGACACCTTAAACTCTTCATCTTACCTTGACCAGTCAGGGAAGAGTAAGAAAAGCTAACAAAATAATGGTCATGTGACCTCTTATACCTTGTGGAAGGGTTCATGACTATTAGCTAAAGATAGATAACTGAACAAGATCAAAGGTCCCTTCGCTTAACAGTCAGTCTAATCTTTCAATCTTTAAAGTCAAAACTGACCATGACAAAAGGTCCATTTGGTGTTACTCGTGATTTTAGATCCGACTGAAGTTGCTTCATCAAGGGATATTTTCATTCCCTACCCACCCATCCAATCACTCTGCACATTCTTTAAAACGGAACCTCAATAAATGGCATGACCTTTTCATGCAGAAAAGGTTGTTGTCAAATACCTTAGAATAGACAGGCGTCCGAGTGGTCGATATTTTTACCTTCGACACAAGCAACAGGGGAGATGATCGAGTGGCCAGAGATATTGATCTAATAGGTCATTGAGAACAGCATGAAAGTAGATCAATTGTTTGACAGTGCATAATGTCTTGGCCATTGACCGATTGGTTATTGATAAATTTGTTGCTGTATTTTGGGACTCTCTGTATACCAAATAACTTTAAGGAACTTCTTTTTCAAGAGTGGAGAAAGAAGAATAGAAATGGATTGAATAGAAGGTAGTACTATGTAATACAACAAAGTAAGGAGAAAGGTCTTTTTAAGTTGCGAAAATTGTCTGCTATTGTTAGAAAACATTTTCATTGAAATCATTAACATTTTAACAAAGTCTGCAGTTTAACCAATGCAAAAACTTAACAGATTCAATGTAGGAAAAAAAAAAAAAAAGACAAGACTTCTTGCATTTATTTTATGCTGAAACTTGATTAAAACACCAAGATCTGTTCAACTAAATCAGTGATTGTCTACATTCTTTTTTACCCATGGACCTCTTTTATTCTTAATTTTTTTTTGGTGGACCCTAATTACCAGTTGATGAAAAAAAAAAAGACCTATTTTATTTTTTACTAATAGATAAGTTTAGGAATTGTATTATAGAAATAGTAAACATATATGCTTTATTTTGAAGTAAAATTAATTTATTGAGAATAAACTTGGATTTAACAACTAAATTCTACAGAACATTTATGCACACTAGCAAATATATAGGCCCTCGGAATGGATGGTTTTGTCAGAAATTGCCCCTGCTGCTGAAGAGGTTAATACTGTTAATCGACCCTTTACATATACTCCTTATAGAATTTACATATTAAATTTTATTATTAATATTATTATTTTTTAATATTCTATATTAAATAATTTATATTAATATATTAATATTTTATTTTATTAAAATTTAAAATTAATATCATCATTTATTATTAATATATTAAATTAAATTATGTAATAAATTATAACCTTTATATAACTTTCCTTTATATACAGTTCTGTACAAAAGTAAGTCATCATATAAGATAATATTTTAAAAAATTGTCTCTTTTTTTCCAGATGACCAACAAATCCTAATTAAACTATTAGATTGGTGCAAAAATAATGTTGTTTTCTCACATATGTTACTATGTGAGAAAACGACATTATTTTTGCACCAACCTAATGTATATTCAATAGGGAAAACATTTATTAAATCAAGTACGACCACTTTCAAAAAAATTTATCAAGCTGGAATAAAAATCTTAATTAAAAACTAAGATGTGCAAAATTAAGTGAACCCTTACATATAATATTTGGTGATTACTCCTTTTGAGGTTACAATGTCAACCAGTCTTTTTCTGTAATTTTTAAGAAGTTTCTGGCAGTAGTGAGTGCCAATTTTTTACCATTCTTCTTGGCAAAACTCCAACAATTACTCGATTTTACCTGGGTTTCTTGCATGTACTACCTTCTTTCACTTGTATCACAGATTTTCAATTGGGTTTAGATCTTGGCCATTCCAAGACTTGAAATTTCTTTTTATGAACCAATTCTTTTGTGGATTTGTTTTGATGTTTCCGATCATTGTTCTGTTGGAAGTTTCAGCCCTAACCTAAACCAAACTTTTGAACTGAGGACAAGACACTTTTGTTCAAAATTACTTGGCATCTTGCAGAGTCCATTGTGCCATCAATGCATAATATTTTGCATATTCCAGCTGCAGCCAGGCACCCCCAAATCATAATGCTCTCACCACCATGCTTAATGGTTGGTATTAAATTTTTTTTTCAAAACCTGTATTAGGAGCTCACCAGATATACTACCTATGGTTCCTCCCAAAAAGCTCTAGGTTGGTCTCATTTGGGGATAAAAATTTTTGCCAAAATGTTTCTAGCTTATTAATATGAGCTTTGGCCTAGTTGAGGTGAGCAAGGTTGTGCTATTTCATAAACAGTGACTTTTTCTAGGCATTGTTCAGATTTCATCGCACTGTAGATGTATGCACATTGATTTCAACATGAGCCAGTGAGCATTTGAGGAGCACAGAGGTCATAGTAGAATTTGTCTGAGCTTACTGAACTAGATGTCTACTTGCTCTTGTTGTTATTTTTCATGCCACCATAGCAATGGCATTCCATTTATAAATAAATTGTTGCACAGTGGGGAAGTGTACCCCAAATCATTTTGATAAGCTTTCAGGGAGGGAGGACACCACAACAAAGATCTTGCCTAGTTCTTTATTATGGCTAATCAGGTGTCCTGGGTATGATAATAAACTACATCTGGCAGCAAGACCTTTGATCAAGAGGTTTTGAGGAGCATGGAACCACCTCTTAATTGGTGTTGTTCCCAAGTCCACTCTGACCTAGGGTGGTAGCACCTGTTAAGATCTGAGCTATGGGCAAATAGTGAACCCCCAAACAAAATACTATGAAAGTATAAAAATACATTATTATAGTAAAAATACCAGCAATAGATTTCTATATAAAAAAAGTTACCAACAATACCTATTTATTGTAAAATTATCAATAATATATGAATCAACATGAAAGAACACTTTCATGACATTAATACATATAATATCATACAATTTCTTAAAGAAATCGAACTGTATTTGAAAACATAACTTTATTGCAGACTGGTGAATGTGTTTAAATTGATCAGGAGGAATTTCAAGGTCGTGTCCTACAACATTTATTTAGAAGAAATACTTGGAACAAATAATGCAAATAAAGTTGAAAACAATACAGAGGTTGAATGCATAACAATAACATCAATTTATATACAATTTAATATACAGTGGGTTTAAGATTTGATGAATAAATGAGGATTAGTATATTTAATTGTGTATTATGTTATTGTGAATGTTTGGATGCGTTTGCAGGTGTTGATTGGATTTGTTCACAGAATTAAACTGTTTGATCACGTACAAAAATGTTCAGTGTTGAGGTTGAATCATTAGTGTGTGTACGTAAGTGTGTTTATACAAATTATTCAAAGTTGCGTACCTTTAACTGCTTGAGAAAAAATAGATTGTTAGTTACTGATACTTGTTATATAGTGAGAAATATCACTTTGAAAGTATAGTAAGTGAAATTTGAGAAATTTTTTTTTTTTTTAAGCTTAGCGCCCCGAGCAAGGCATGAAGCCACTAGGATGCAGGGGGGTTGCAGAAGATTTGTAGCAAGAGCAGATAGGAGTGATAGAAGAAAGGATGAAGGGAAGGGTAGTGTGTAGATCAAGGTAACTGGAGATGTCGATTGACATTACATTTGAATAGTTGGAGATTATAGCTATCAGGGAAACAGTAATTGGGAAGGGTATTCCACAGGCAACAGGTGCGAGGTATGAAGCTATTGGAGTAGAAGAGACATCTACATTTTAAAGTTTCTACAGTGTAAGGGTGAGAGCGGGATGCCAGCCTCGTAAGGGGCTTGTATTCATGGAGACTAGGGACCAGGGAAAGCAGCTCATCGGAGCAGTTGCCATGAAAGTATTTGTAGAAGAGACAGAGAGAGGCGACGGCACATCTGTGAGATGGTGGCTGCAGGTGAGACGCCAGATCAGGGCCAATCACATTACATATCCGTCTCTGGATCTTGTCAAGAACTCCGAGGTAAACAGAAGGTGCCCCAGACCATATATGGCAGCAATACTCCATGCAAGGGCGAATGGTCTAAATGTTTAAATGTTCTAGAGAGAGATAGAATGTGCCCAAAGGTTGCTGAGTCAGAGAATATTTTGCGTGGCAAAATCAGAGTTTTGACTGGTGTGGAATTGATGGGCATCTCTCTAGGTGTGGAGGTCTAACTGACTTGAAGTGATTAAAAATTCTTTATTTATAGATTTGAGAGAGGAAATTTTAGGCTCAGAGACGATCGAGCGCCAAAAAGATTTTTCACATGAATATTAGAATTTTTGAAGCTTTTGACCAATGAGAAACTGAACTTGGTAAAATTGGAGTTTTGATTGGATGGAAGGTATGTGGGTGTAAAATGGATTGTTCTGAAAGGGTTGAAAGGATAACGTGGATTATTCCACAACTTCAACTGAATTTCTGGAATGAGGGACTATTGTTATTTACATTATTTACAGTTGAACTAACAACATCATCCCTAGTGGCTTCTGGCTTTTATCAGGTCCTTGTTGATCCAGGTAACCTACAGGGAGTATAAAAACAGAAACTTTTATTTAATCTATAAGAATATATTGTTCTTTCTCTACTGTCCATGGCTAGGAAGATCTTGTCTAGTTCTTTATTATGGCTAATCAGGTGTCCTGGGTATAACAATAAACTACATCTGGCAGCAAGACCTTTAATCAAGAGGTTTTGAGGAGCATAGAACCACCTCTTAATTGCTGGTGTTCCCAAGTCCACTATGACTCAGGGTGGTAGCACCTGTTAGGATTTTTATTACAACTAATCTGTAATTACTAGTCCCATTTCTATTGAGTTTGAGTTAAATTCCCAGGCTGGGTAATACAGACTCAAACTCAGTGGAAATAGGACAAGTAATAACTGAGTTGTACTAAGATTGTTTTTTTTATTTTTTTATCAAGCAGGTTATTTAAAGCCAGAAAATATTTTTAGATTGTAAGAATTCCTGGAGATAATAAGGATTTACTGATACAAGTTCTACTAATTAAACCATATCTGAGGGGATAAAAGGTGGATTCATATCTTCCCCAAGGGTGTTCGCACCAAAGTGAATAAAACAAACCTGACTGAAATTGGAACTCAGCTCTCTTATTTCCAATTCTGAGTTGTTGTCCATTACACCAATCATAGATCCAAGCTTACAGCATCTAGTATTCCTAAGCAGTCACCCATCTAGGTACTGACCAGGCTTGATGTTGCTTGAATTTAGTGATCATAGGGGAACCAATGTTTCAATATGATATGGACATAAGTTGAGCAGTAGTTAGAAGAGAAAAAGATCAGACACAGACAGTGGAATAAGAACAATCTGGAACAAACATTTTATCTCCCCCTCATTTTATATATATATATATATATATATATGCATGTTTCATTAAAGACGATAGACAAGGATTAAGCTTTTTTATTTAATTTTTCTTGTGTCCAAACAAGTGTTTTCTTTTTTGGACACAGAGTGTGTAGAAACTGTCCAAATGTTCTATAATTCCAAGCACTTTCAGCAAGGATAATTTTATTTTTTCAATTTAATTGGGTCTGTGCATTGTGTGTATGTTTTTAGTGTTATAGAGATGTTTTATTTTCTGAACACAGCACATGTGGCCATGTTCGTGGTTAATATTATAAGGTGTTGTATTTTTCTTTTTATTATTAAGGCTTCCATTATTTTTAATCTATTTTTTCATTTTTTTTAATCTTTTAATGGAAACCTTAATAATAAAAAACACTTAATAATATTAACTATGAACACAGACACATGTGCTGTGTTCGGAAAATAAAACATCTCTATAACACTAAAAACATACACACAATGCACATACCCAATTAAATTGAAAAAATAAAATCATCCTTGATAATGGCTAAAAGTATTGCTGAAAGTGCTTGGAATTATAGAACATTTGGACAACTTCCACACAATCCATGTGCAAAAATAAAATACTTGTTTGAACACAAGAAAAATTAAATAAAATGTTTAATTGCAGTACCTTGTCTGTTTTCTTTAATAAAACATACATAAATGAGATTGCTGCCTAAACACATGATTATATATATATACATATATATAATATTAGCTCTATTCTGTATTGAGACCTCTTTTAAAGTAAATGTTACGTGCAGTGGAGTTATACTTCATTTGTTCTCATTTTATCTATCTATCTCTCTCTATATATATATGTGTGTGTGTCTGAAAAATATTTATCAGAATAAAAGTGAGTAAATAGATAAAAATAAAAGTAAAAACTATAAAAAGCTAAGTTTAAAATTGAGATGCATCAGGTGTCAAAATTTAAATTTAAATCTTGAATGTCTCTGTATCTTCAATGTTCTGGCAAAAACTCTAGTCAGCATTTATTTTTCTACATTGAATTTAAAAAATGTATGATAGCACAAAACTTAAGTATAGTAAGAAAAATTGGAGACGTTGAATATTATTCTAAAAGAAAAAAATGTAAATCCTCTTAAGCTGCTAGCTTTTCAGTCAACCTCTATCAAAGAGGATCATTGATAGATTTAAAAGATATGACAATAGAATGAAATTACCAATAAAATGGAGGTAAAACATTGTAAAATTAATCCTTATCTGTCATCTGCCAATAAAACGACAAAGGTGAACCATGTGAAAGAAATATTCTTGCTTGGGACCAAAAAATATATGTAGAAGAACTTAACTCTTGTAGCCTAAATTTTAAGATTGTTTATCTCATCCAGAAGAAAGGCTCACTCTCAGTTATTGATCTGTGGTGAACGTGAGATTTAGAAATTTGAAAATCCAGGTATTTAGAATTAGGAAGTACCTGACTGTCAAGGCAAAGCTGACAGAATGCAAGTGAAGAATGGACAGATCTCAATAGCATTTTCTTTTTCTTTGAATTTTTGATTATGGTAGCAGTGTAAGAGATTCCTTATAGGAAATTAAGAATTAAGACTTGCAAATTTTACATTAAATCTTAGCTTTTGGTACAACATAAAATATTCTTTACCTTCAATGCTATATTTTTTCAATGTGCATTTATACAAAGTGCGATGGATAAACTGTCATCTTAATTACACAAAAATGAAAATAACACTGATGTCTTATTTTAACAGATATATTTACCAAAATTACACAAAAATATCTTGAAATACTAAAGAGTAAATTTATTCAATAAAATCGCCATTGGTTTCAACCACAGCCTCCAGGCAAGTTCAAAATCTCCTGCAACTCTTCTGGACAGTTTCCTTGATTATGTTGGTGAATGCTGCCATAATTCTTGCCTTCAGTTCCTCTTTGGTGTTACAAGGCATTTTTTGTTGGTCTCTCACTCAACTGCACCCCACACATAATAATCAAGGGGATTGCAATCTGGGAAGTTAGGTGGCCAGATGTAAGGGGTGATATAGTCACAGAAATTGTCTGACAGCCATCACTGGGTTCTGCTTTTGTGGCAAGGTGTAGAGTCCTGTTGATAGACATAGGTTCTTCCAGCATCCACCCTCTTGACTCAGAGCAGCAGTACCTCCTCAAGACACTTGATGTAGGCCTTCATGTTGAGTCTCAGGCCCTGTGGGAAGATAATGGCGGCATAATGTCACCACTAATGGTTCGCTTTCTAACAATGAGACCTGGGTTTAAATCTTACCATGGGTCATTTATCAGGAAGGAGATGATCCCAGCATGTGGCACATTTGGAAAGTCCCTGAAAACCATACCCACTGGTTGACCCAAGCCTTGTAAGTGAAATTGGGTCAATGAAACACTTGGGGACCATCAATAGCTGTGCTAGCACAAAGTCACAAGTCATTGTGACCATGTACTGAACTTGTTCAGATTGTTGATCACACTAGATAACACACTCTCTCCCAGAGACTGTAACTAAGGTCTGCTCAGAATAGTTGCAGTATAAACCACAGGTGGGCTTTGTGGGTGTTGAACAAACATAAATGTGCATCTGAATTAGGAATTGGCTAGCTGCCCTAGTAGATGGGTATTCTTGAATACGAGTTACCAGCTATTACTATTATATATATATATATATATATATATATATATATATATATATATATATATATAGGTACTTGGCTGGGTGGTTAGAATGTTTACTTTCCTGCCATGAGTTCTGGATTCAAATCTCACCATTTGCCAAAAGGTGGCCTGAAAACCACAACAGGTGTTGATCCAAGACTTGAGAATAAAATTTGAAAAACAGAATGCTTCAGAAGATGTTGATGTTTGTGCTAGCATAACATCACAAGTCATTGTGACTGAGGCTTTGAGCATCCTGTCATTGTTCAAACTGCTGATCATGAGAACAAACAAATATAGTAAATATTGAGGTCAAAGTGCAGCAGTGATATTTATATCTGCTGGTCAGGGATGCTTAATGGTTAGGTCTATATCATTAACCTTTCATAGACATAAAAAAAAGTTCAGCCTTGAGTAATTTCTAAAAATCATAACCATCCCATCACCATCCACCTACAAATGAAAATTAATAGAAAAAATAGAAAGCCTCATAAAAAGAATGAGATGAAAAGCACATTTCTTTTTAAACCAAGAAAAATACACCTTTAAAGCAAAAAAAATGTTCCCTGCAGCATGAGGAATTAGACAACTTTGAAAAAGAAACATAAAATTTCATGAACAATTAGAAGACTTCCTGAAAAAAAACTAAAAAGGAGATATAATAATAATAATAATAATAATAATAATAATAATAATAAACAATTTACCTAATGTATTTATTACAGTGGATAAAGCTAGAAATTTATCTGACTAACCCTCCCAAAATACAACAAACTACTCAAGGACACCATAACTAAAACATACAGAAAAGCATAAAAAATACCAGAATATGATATTATGGAAGCTAAAACAATTACCCAAACACTAGATCTAGATGATTGAATAAATTGTATCGCTACATCACAAACGTTTTATCGCAGTAAAAGACCACAAAGAAAATTTCAGAACAAACGCTACATGAAGACTCATAAGCCCAACCAAAAGTGAACTAGTTAAAATAATACTAGAAATAATTAATTCAGAACTAAGAAAGAAGTTAGGATTAAATCATTGTAAAAACACAAAAAAACAAAAAACAACTATAGACTGGTTCCACAACCTAAAAAACAAACATAATTGAGAATTTATGCAACTAGATATATAAAAGATTTTTATGTTGCAACAGAACCCATGCTGAATGAGGATATTTCCTTATCTCATGAATAAATAAAAATAAATACAAAGTGAAAATCTCTATTATTTGACACTGAAGATGCATGGATAAAGAAAGAAAGAACCTTTGACATTACAGTAGGAAGCTTTGATGGTACAGAGACCTGTGAGCTTATAGGCATACATTTACTACATAAACTAAATAAAATAACTGATAAAAATGATATAGGTCTCTACAGGGAAAACAGTCTCATAATCTTAAGAAAATGTAACAGACAAAAAACAGACAAAACCAGAACAACAATCAAAAAATTTTCCAAAATATGTGAGTCTGCATGCATATAAAAACTTAACCTAATAGAAGTAGATTTCTTTGATGTCACACATTCAGCTTAAGTAAAGGAGTCTATCAACCATAGAGAAAACCTAATGACAAACCAATCTCTATAAACACATCTTCCACCCACCTACCATCAATAATGAAGCAGACCTCACAATCAATTAGCCACAGATTATCTGACAATTCTTCCAGTGAAACCATCTTTAACAGTCCTAAGGGATAATGGATTTTCACTAACACATAAACAGAACAACAAAAAGCCAATAGGAAAAGAAACGTTATATGGTTCAACCCACCATACAACAAAAACAAATATAGGAAAAATATTTATAAACTTATACACAAACACTTCCCCCACATCAAGCACTCTCCACAAGATAAAACAAAAACACAGTAAAAATCAGCAATAGTTGTATGAATAACATGACACAAATAAAATACAAGAAAACAACCAACAAATCACCTGCACAAATCAAACCCAAGTGTACCTGTAGAGCAAAGAATAAATGTCCCTTAAATGGAAATTACTTACAGAACAATGTAATATATCATGTAATATATCAAGTCACTGTAAAATCAGCAGCTAACAAAGAAAAAAATATACATAGCAGTAACTGAAGAACCTGGGAAACAAAGAAACTACACACACAAAACATCCTTTACAAACAGTAATTATGCAAACAGCACAATGATTTCTAAACATGTATGAGAAATTAAAAGCAAAAGCTAAATCATGCAAAAATATCATGAAAAATAAGGAAAACAGCATCAGCCTACAACAATAAATCCAAAAACAGTAATCTCTTTTTGAAGGAGAAAATACACATAATTACATTCTCTCACCAACATAAGTTGCTAAATAAATGATCAGAATAATCTCAAAAGGCAGACACAAAAACAAATTTTTTCTATGTTACTTAAAAATTGAAAACTAAAAACGAACAAAAAATAAAAATAAATAAAAAATAAGATGGAACAAAAAATAACTAAATAAGTATAATAAATTAATCCAAATCAATAAATAAGTAAATAAATTAAGTAAATAATAAACAAATTAACAAACTACAAATGCATGCATAAACACTAGTAAATATAATAATAACAATCAACAAGAAATAACAAAGCAATTGGTAATAAAATTAACAAGCAACACTATAAAATATCCATGAAACTATATTTGGATCCTCAATTATTTTCACTCAACAGACCCTAGAATATTTTGAAACATAACTGTTAATCCCCACCTAATAACCATTAGAATAATACAATTAACCTACCCATAATGCATCACTAACAAATATAAATAGTCAAGCTAAAACACAATGCAACTCTTTTTACTTTGTGAAGTGATAATAAAAGGATGTACATATTTCAGGCTCATGACAAACCAAACAGATAAGAACAAAATTCATATCATTTTTGGTATGTAGTTTTTTTCAAGTAGATACATATTAACTTGTATTAACAATTTTGAATATATATATATATATATATATATATATATATACACACACACTCTAGTGTTTTTATACAAAGACTTTTGTGTTTTGTTTGAACTTTTATATATTTATGTTTATATATGTATGTTTCATTCACTTTAAATGACATTGATGCTTTGTATCCCACACAACAACACCAACAAGTGGCCTATCTTATTAGCTAGAAAGAAATCCCAGCATGCATTTGTGTGCTTCTGTCCATAAATTAGAGAAGGAAAACTGTTTTGCAATCATTAAATTTGAACTAATAGCCTCCAGTCATATTTTTACAAAATTTGAAGCATGCTGAGGATCACTGTCCTGTATGAACAATGTCCCAGATTTTCCTTGACTTTTTCAATTTGTTACCAAAAATATTAATGCATTGCTCCTTTATTATAAGGTCATCAATTTTAATGAAACACCCAATACCATTTGTCTCAAAACAACTTTAAAACATGCACTAGCACGTGTATGCTTTGCCATCAGACAATGTTCTTTGGCAGATGAGCTTCACTACTTTGTCTCCAAATGCATGACATACCATTTATAACGAAATAACTATTTTTATTTCCTCAAACCATAATATATTCTTCCAAAATACATAATTTTTCAGGAGAGTAACACATTGCACCTTCTTGGTTTCAGAAAACAAATCATTGCATCTTCTTGGCATCACATTTTCCACTGATATGAAGAGAAGTGATTATACTGAATTAATTGCAAGGTCTGCTGCTAGGAAAGTGAGTTCACTGTGTTATGCCAGACAAATTTTCTCTTTAGAATCCATCTTACACTTTTATAAATCTACCATTCATCCATGCATTTGATATTGCAGTCCTACTATATATTAGGTTGGTGCAAAAATAATGACGTAATAATGTCGTTTTTTGACGTATTTTTTAACGTCAAAAAACGACATTATTACGTCATTATTTTTGCACCAACCTAATATCTCAACACTCTTGACAAAATCCAAACTTTTCCTTTTCTGTTTTTTGATAGTAAATTTCTGGGTGATTTACTTGTATTGTTCTGTTTGTGTTAAGAGAAAAATTCTAGAGGATGGTAACATCTTCTCTTTCAATTACAGATTCAGGATGATGCTTATGCCAGTTTGCAGCTGTTTTTATCCCATAGTGTTATATAGGAATAATGTGTTGCTGCTGATACTTGAGTTTGAACATGGATTGCCAGAGAACAAACACAAGCATTCCCATTATTGAATTAAGTGGATCACGTGATCATAGAGAAACACATAAGTAGATGACATCTAACTAATCACCATTTCAATTCTATCCTCTATTACTATTCAGAATGCTATTTCTACTCTAGTTTATATTACTATATGGACAGCTATTCTCTACTCTATTAAATATACTATTTTAATATTTAGATCACTATACAGTGGTTACTTTTTGTCTAATGGATCACTATTTCTACTCTATCCTCTATTAATATATGGATCACTATTCTCTATACTATTTCTCTATACTGATCAGTACATGGTGGTTACTTTTCAAGCGAGTGCGAGTGTTACTCAAAGGCATCTGACACCAGCATTGTTCAATGGTGTACTATAGTTGTAGCTGTGATTACAAAGTCTCTACTACAATGAGCATTATGAAAGTGACAACAAATATTTGTTGACATCACAAAAATGGCAACGAGTGTTCGTTGACATCACAAAACATAGTGATGACAGATCTTCCAATGCAGATACTGACCTACTCTGGGTGTGAGTATTGATCATACTGAAATAAGATGATCAATAGTTACAATTTATTGGTCACAGATCTTACATCTTATGCCCACACTTTTATCCAAGATTATTATTTATGCAACGACAACTCCTGTTGTTGTTATTGATGATGATGATGATGATTAAAATCCCCTACTAAATCATTACCTATAACCAAGATAATTCATATGTGTATTCTGTTTGCATTCTCCTGAGTAGATGACCATTTCCACACATGGCAATAATATTGACAATCACCAATTGGATTCTTTTTCTAAATCATAGAGTACATATGTTCCTTGTGCCATCCTTCCCTATATTAAATATATATTTCTCATTGTTTTATATAAAATTTAATATAGTAATAATAATAATAAAACTAAAATGATACATGAAAATAATGTAAACTTCATATATTTTTCAAGCCTGGAGAACATCTGTCAAAAGGTGTCCAATAGCCAGAGCTATAATATTATATGAATCAACAAAAGTTCACATATCTGGTTTTCATATTGAAATGCTCATCAGGGCCAGATGTCCAATAAATCCCTCTCTCTCTCTCTATATATATATATATATATATATAAGTGAACATTGAAGTCAACACTCAGAGGTGACAGGCTGTTTCATGCTAGACGCAATTGTCAGGCGGCCTGAAACAGTCTGCTGCATTTGAGTATTGACTTCAATGTTCACTTTTATATTTACATATGCCCTATCTCTGATATTGAACACTTCATCCCATAAATATAGCTCACCTTAAAACTACATATATATAAGTGAACATTGAAGTCAATACTCAGAGGCAACAGACTGTTTCATGCTAAATGCAATCATCAGGCCACTTGCTTTCATTGTATTTAGCATGAAACAATCTGTCACTTCTGAGTGTTGACTTCAATGTTTACTTTTATATTTACATACGCTCTATCTCTGATATTGAACACTTTATCCCATAAATATAGCACGCCTTAAAACTATATTTCTTCATATATATATATATATATATATATAGGAGAAGGAACCAGAAACCTAGTTCTAAACAGGAAACAAGGGATAAACTCCTACTCCTGTTCAAAATACAGGGAAGGGGTGTGGACTGGGTGATACATGAACCAATTTATTTATTTATATATAGAGATCTATCAAACATCTGGCACTGACAAATATCTTGATACAAAACTCTCATCGGTTAATCAGAGAAATCAATTGAACTTTTGTTAAGTTATTGAATGATATTTAATATATAAAAATCTTAAATAATGGCAGTTATATCTTGAATAAAAGTATTTATAAATTTGAAGCAAATTATTTTTACTATTTCATGTTACACAAGAAAGTAATAAAAATCTCCCTCATTTTTCCTACCAACTTCCCAAAATCTGACCAATTGTAAGATTTTTGGAGAGTAAGTGTGGCTTGGTTGGGCTGAGAACTTTTCTGCCCCCCTCTGTATTACTTTACAGGAACTCACCATTTATATTAATACTAAACTGTTCTTTGTCATATTATAAGGTTTTAATTTTGGGAATATAATTTTACCATTGAAAATAATATCAGGTTTTGTCATTTTTCGTTTTCCATACTTCAGGATGTGTGGATGGTATAATGGATATCAGTTCAAAGTGAGAAATCAGAGATCTGGGTTCAAATTCCAGTTGAGTTCATTTCATTTATATACATGTAAATACCCTTGGGAAAGGTATGAATCCAGCTCTCCTCCCAGATGTGGGTTGAATAGCAGGACAGACTGGGTTCTATATCTTTCATTAGCAACCATTCTACGACAGAAATAAATGGCAACCTATTGCAGGAAAATCTTCTGCCTAGTCAATCATGGATCAAAAGAGATATGAACACCCAAGTATGTATCAAATATGGCACTTAACTGACTGAGTGATATTTCAGCTATACCAAGGAAAACCCTTAAATTTAAGTAAAATGTTATATTTTTTCAAATTTAAGTAATCATTAATATTCTATGTGCTTTAAGGAAAGATGTGATTACAGCTCTCCTCAATTTACATTTTCTTTATATTGTGTGAATTACCAATTTTTTTATAATGTCATGTCCTTCTAAGAGGTATGTCATCATGGCTCTCCACAGTTTCCATTTTCTTTATATTTTATGAATTGCCAGGACTCCTAGGGAAAAATAGCAATCTCTCATTGCCTTCTCCAGAGTTTTGAATTCATTTGGCAGAGAGTCCTTTCATCTGTCCTTTTCTTTATCTGGTCTGGTGACTTCTAACCGCTACTACTGGTTTTAATTCCCTCTTTATATTATGCATGCAAACTGTAAACAGCAAAATTTGGCTGAGAGACTGGAAAATTTCTGTTTCTTAAAATATTTGCAGATTTACTAATGTACATAAATAGTTTGGAGTTTATTTACGGGTGGCCTTGCATATGTTTTATAATATCTGTGAATTTTGGTTTGCTGAAATGAATAGCACATATTTCTTATTAAAGTAGTTTTTAAAGCTAAATAAGACATGCCATAAGAGTAACAAAAGAAAGAAAGCCGTGAAGAATCAGAACTGCCTTCATGATGAAGGTTCATGGCACAAAGAGAGAGAGAAGACCAGTGTACCATTCTTCTTGTACTGTGTCCCTCTAGAATGTGGGTGCTCATGGCTCTCCACAACTTCTTATCCTTTGTAGCTCTTAGTAATATTTGTTTTTTGACCCTCCCTCCCATTCCCTGTTCTGCCGTCCATTTACAAAAGCTTATTAGATTACTCACTGTTTCTCTCTATCACTCTTGCCTTCCATATATCCTGGAAGTGTCAAATTCTCCAAGCACTCTTTTCTCATCATGTGTATGATACATTTTAAATATCTCTGTCTGATTCTAAATATAAGTGTCCATTTTTTCTATTTTCATTAATATTTCCTGTTATTTGCATGTTCAGTCCATGTTATTTTCCACAATCTTAGGTAGAAACCACATTTCAGTTGCCTCAAGTCTCTTCTTCATTTGTAAGGAGATTTCCCAGCATTCACTTCCATATTGAAGGACTGACACCACATAACAGTTCAGTACTCTTTTTTTTTTGTTTCTAATGAAATTTTTCTTTGTTTTAATACTTTTCTTAGCTTTAGGAAGGCACCATTTGCTATCCAGTATTGTTGACAATCAATACATTCTGTCTTTATATAATTGATGTTTAGTCCTTTCTTCTTGTTATAATAGAACACGCCTATTCTATAGTTAATAGACTCTCCCATCTATAATAAGTAGGAGTAGTAGTAGCAGTCACTCAGAGAGTTGGTCAGTCAGTCGATGTCAGATGACCATTAGTCGGATATTGAAGTATCAGCCACCCCAACTAAATTACTGCGTCATTACCTGTTATATCAAGTTCCCAACGTTTTGTATGTCGAACCTATTTTAGGACCGACTTAGTACAAATACAAGCCCCCACTGTGAAACCACTACATAACAATTTGGTGACGAGGGATTCGAACTCATACGGAGGAAGAAAAAAAAAATTGTTCGCCATATGCAACACTTGGCGATGAAGGATTCGAACTCATACGGAGGAAGAAAAACCTTTTGCACACTACATAACACTTCTTGCTTTCCTTTACTACTTTCTGTAGGAGTTCCTGTAGTTTCCTTTCTGTGTCTGCTATCAACATTATCATCTGCATAACTCTTGCTGTTAAGACTGTTTCTGCCAATAATAAATCCTGGTAAGACTGTTGGTTCTCGTAGGATTGTCTTGCCGTAAAAGCTGATTAAGTACAATAAGAAAACACATCATTGTCTTACTCTCCTTTAGAGATTCATTAGAAGAAGTTAAGGCTTTGTGCCGTCAGTTTTATTTAACACAGAGTGAACACTTTTTTATTTGAATTTATCCATGATCAGAAATTGTAACTTTCACAATGAAAATTTCGTGATTTCTCACAATATTTACATAGAAAGCTTCTAAAACATTTTATGAAATCTTTGGGGTAGATTTTATTGAAACATAAATTACATCAATTTTTATTTTATTTTATTTTTTTTTTTGCTGATTCTACATTTATTACTTCTGAAACAAAGTAGAAGATTATCCTTCCAACCAACTCTCATGAACTTTACTGGAGAAAGATGCACTGTAAAAGATTCTGAATGTCAAGGAGAGGATAGCAGAGTTGGATTGCAGTCAGATCTTTAAAGAAATCTAAGTTTAAGAAATGAATGAGGAATTGGTTGTCTTTCTCTGATTTTTAGATTTTACCGTCTGAATGTTAATTTGTAATAATATTATCTTTAAATCTCTGAGATAATCCTTTAAAAAAATGAGTGATAGTCAATGAATACAGGTCAATAAAACATTATATCTTAAAATATATATATATTGAGGAGGCATGGTGGAGTAATGGATAGCAGCTTGGATTGAGGAATCGGAGAGCTGAGTTTGAATTCCAGTCGAATCCATTACATTCACTTACATGCTAATACCCTTGGGAAAGGTATTAATCGTCTTCTTCTCCCTCCAGCTATGGGCAAATAGCAGGACAGACTGGGTTCTATAGCCTTGGATGGCAACTGGTCTAGGAGAAGGACAACTCTGAATTCAAAACCTGCGAAGGGTTGTTTGGGGACCTTGTGGCACGTAGTGCACCAGGTCCCTGTATTCGACCCTTCAAAAAGTGTGGATGGTCCTGCACAACACCTTCACCACTATAATCAAATCTCATGTGCTGTTGCTGGGCTGTCAGTTTCCTAGGAACTGATCTGCATGACCCTCATGTGTGGAATTCAACGGGAGAGTCGAGTATATATATATATATATATATATATATAAATAAAACAAACAAAAACTGTTGGTGGAAGCAATGGACAACTTGCCAAAACCTAAAACTCTTATCTAGATACAGTCTCAAATAAAAACAGCAATGCTGCAAAAACAAAGAGAAAAAAGGCCTAAAGACAAACTTACCTACCAAATAAAGTGCTCGAAGCCTAGATTTCCTAGACTTAGCAAAAATACTATGAAAGGATGGCTCTAGTCATAACCTGTGTTTCACGCTCATGTGGTTTTCTTATATATGAATAAAGGTAAGAGGAAAACTTAGCTGATGTGTTTTAATCCTCTGAGGGTCTTTATCTAGGCAAATAGATTTTATTTTATGACAAGTATTTATTAGGTGCAAAAATAATGACCCAATAACGTCGTTTTTTGACATTTTTTTAACGTCAAAAAACGACATTATTACGTCATTATTTTTGCACCAACTTAATACATACAGGAGTAAAAAATCTTATCAGTTTTTCAAAATTTTGGTATATGTATATTTTACATATACCAAAAATGTAATTTTACATTTCTACACACAAACAAAGCCCCCATTGACTTTTATTTATTAGGCATTGAATTGTATCACCTAACATCAATGAACTTGCTTGACCTTTCCACTAACCAGATGAATATTCATAAGCACTCCTATACCAACAACTTTGAAAAGCCAATAATATTTTTGGTCTTGTGATTGCAGAAGTGACCATCTTCCTGTTATATTTAAGCTAAGAATGAAACTACGGAAACTGAAGAAGCCTAATGCAGCACCCAAATTGCAATACAACACTCATGAATGACTCAGACCTGAAGGAAAAATATATGAAGAGTGTGAAAAGAAGATATGAGGACAAAATGGAAATGGAAACTTGAAGTGGGACACACTAAGAGAAGCTTTAGTGACATCAGCAAATGAGATTTTTGGTTTGATGTAAAGGAGACAGCAAACAATGCCAAGACACGGAACGGAATACAAAAACCTACACAAAGAAATAAGGAATAAAAGCAGACAGGCTAAAGAAGAATGGCTCAACAAAATATGTGCACAAATAGAAAGAATGAGCATCACAGATAAAAGAGATATGCATAAAATCCAAGGATGCAACGCTGATATTAAAGAAAGAAAAAATATTCACAGAGACAGAATGAATATAGAGAAAAACTCTTCCATGACAAAAAAACAAAAAAGCAAAAAACAACCAGCAATACACAGAAAGAAATACCAACAGACCAGAAATATTAAAAACTGAAATGGAAGCTGCACTGGTCAAATTGAACAGAAACAAAGTGGCAGGGCCAGACAGAATTGTAATATTAGGTTGGTGCAAAAATAATATCGGTTTTTGACGTATTTTTTTAACGTCAAAAACCGACATTATTTTTGCACCAACCTAAATGTTGGCAGCCTTAGATGACTTCAGTATAGAAAAGATCACAGGAATAATAAATGAAATCTACATCAGTAGGGATATACTGGAAGACCTAAGCAGATCTACTTTCATAGCACTGCCTAAGAAATCAGGTGCCAAAAAAAATGTGAACTACACTGGACAATCAGCCTAATGAGCCACATAACAAAACTCATCATCCGAATTCTAATTAATAGAGTGCACAGCAGACTCAGGCAAGAGATAGGACAAGAACTGTGCGAGTTTGTCAAAGACACCAGAACAAGGAATGTAATATTTATACTCAGAATGTTATCAGGAAGAGCAATACAAATGCAGCCAGATGTGTACCTGTGCAAAGGCATTCAACAAAGTATGCCACAAAGATTTGTTAGAGCTGCTCAGCAACCTTGATATATTTGGGAAAGATGTTAGAATAAACAAGAATCTATACTGGCAGGAAACTGCCTACATACAGACAGAAAGTGTTCAACAGATATACAAAAATAGAAAGGGGTGTAAGACAAGGATGTGTCTTCTCACTGGCTTTATTCAACTTATACAGAGAGACAATTCTGAGAGAATTAGAAGTTCTACCAGAATTCCTTATTGGCAGCCATAATCTTAACAATTTAAGCTAAGCAGATGACACAGTGCTGATAGCAAAGCAAACTAAAAGATCTCCTACAGAAGATAGCAAAGGAAATAAAGAAGAAAGGACTAAGCACAAACTACATGAAGACAGAATGCATGGTTATCAGCAAAAGAGTGAACCGAAAACGCAAATTACAAGTCAAGGATACTAAAAAATCAAGCAGGTACAGAAATTTAAGTATCTGGGAAGTGTTCTAACAGAGGATGGAAAGTGTGACACTGAGATCTGAAGACATATTGGGATGGCCAAAGGTGCATTGCAAAAGCTAAGTAAAGTATTAAGAGACAGAAAAATTTTGCTAGAAACAAAGAAAAGAGCACTGAGCTGTTCCATGATAATTGTCTTCCTATATGGCAGTGAATGCTGGACAGTCTCCTCAAAGATGAAGAAGAGACTTGAAACAACAAAAATGTGGTTCTACAGAATGGTTCAAAATTAACAGAGTCCTGGTTGATTGAGCTTAGCTAAGTCACAGAGAGAAATGTGAGTTTATATTATGTGTCTGTGTGTGCGTTTCAAATGTTATGAGTAAGATTGTGGCTTTGTTTTGACAGGCAAAATTTACTAGATCTTACTGACAACTTGTGAAAAAGTCGCCTCTTTTAAGGAAAAGGGATAGGCTCCCACAGAAGCGCGAGAAAAGTTATTCTTGCATTAAAAATATGTGATTGGTTAAAAATTAACCAATCACTATACTCATACTAACAGAACAAGCAAGCAAGCTCAAAACCGAAGGATTCAAAGACATAACTGCAATGGCTAAATTGTCCTATATAAAAGTAGTAGTGATTTATTAGCCAATCGCAGACGAATAAAATGTGGGTGTGGAAAACATAGCAACCGCTACAGACATATTTAGATAAATAGATAGATATCAACAGCCAGAGATATTTAGACATAAACATATTTAAATAGATAGATAATGAACATTTAGATAGATAACAATTCTCAGAAAGATAGATATTATTAAAAACATTTTAAATAAATTTTATTTATCTTTAAATTAAAACAACCATGATTGTGATTTTATTAACTAACTATAAATGTAGCAGGAATAATCAACAAATATTTATAAATAAATACATAATGAGTAATTGGTGTGCTTTGTTAGATTAACTATTTGTACAAAACCGGTCTTCTCAGCTTCTTTTTTTTACTTCGGGGCACATTTGTAGAATAACTAAAACTCTGGGCACACTTTAAATTTTAATAAGGAAAGAT
Source organism: Acanthosepion lycidas (assembly GCA_963932145.1). Lineage (NCBI taxonomy): Eukaryota > Metazoa > Mollusca > Cephalopoda > Sepiida > Sepiidae > Acanthosepion > Acanthosepion lycidas. The sequence goes on from OZ010586.1 coordinate 28,793,217, forward strand.
TATTCATGAAACTTGGAAAATAAAGAAAATTACCTTGAATAGTTGCCATTTTTGGTTTAGCATTCCCCAAAGAATATTAGCAGTACAATTTTCATTTAAAGGGATTTATAAATAATCTGCTAGTTTTTTTTAGAGAGTCTGATAATAACTGATTTAAATCCCTTGAGGAAGGCAAAAGGGAAAGGATTATCCACTCCTTAATTCACTTCTTAAAGATTAAGAAATCTAGCATCCAGTTTAAAATATCAAATGACAAAGACTTAACTTCAACATGAAATCCATGTGTTTGCTGTCTCTAGCATTTTAAAAATAAAGATTTTTTTTTTTAAATATGAAAATAATTCATAAATTACTCTTCTGTTAATTTGGGATGCACCTGGCTAACTTTTATGATGGATAAGTGTTCTCGGGCACACCAGGTGAAAAACAGTTTTCAAAAGTAGTATTTTGTCCCACATAAATCATCTAAATGTTGTGTCAACAATTGGATTCAATATTATGAATGTAAATTAATGAAAAAACACAAAGATGTAATCACTCTTTCATTAATATCTAATTTGCATCTAATACATTATTAATTATTTATAACTGAAATTCATAATTTCATCCAATACATGAATTTTACAAAATAAACTAAATTACTTTAAAACAATATGTCATCATAAAAATAACATTTTTATTTATAAAGAAAAGAATGTGTGATATGAAAATAGATTCAATTACCACCCAAAATTTTGTTGATATGGATGAAACTTTAATAAAACTCAGAGTATAGTTTGAAGAAAAGGAACTATTATTTTACTTATTAATAAATAGTATAATAGATATGTTATGTTTCATTATTTTTAAGTGATAACGTCACTATTCTCATATATATATATATATATATATATATATATATATATATATATATATGAAGGAATATAGTTTTAAGGTGTGCTATATTTATGGGATAAAGTGATCAATATCAGAGATAGAGCGTATATAAATATAAAAGTGAACATTGAATTCAACACTCAGAGGTGACATGCTGTTTCATGCTGGACATAATCGTCAGGCAGCCTGGTGATTGTGTCCAGCATGTAACAGCCCGTCACCTCTGAGTGTTGACTTCAATGTTCACTTTATATATATATATATATATATATATATATGTATATGTATGTATGTATGTATGTATGTAATCTGTAATGACAGAAAAATGAAGATAAATAACAAAAGAACCAAAATTTCAAAATCTCTAAAAACAGATGTATATTCAGAATTACCAGGCCATGGAGCCATATTTTGACCAACCATTCAGAAAACATTCCAACCAGGATTTGAACATCATAGCCTAGTGAGTGAATCAGAAACTAGAGCTGGAAATAGGGTCACTAATTTGTTAACCAATGAGAAATGAACTAGCAATTTTGAATCAGATATCTAGAAATGTATATTGTAATAAGATGGAAAATAAACCTAAATCAGAATTGATGAATTAATTTTATCCATTCTCCAATGCTGTGATCATCATAACATACCCAGAGCTGAAATATGATATACATGCACTATCCACACAGCCTCAGACATATTCAATATTTACCTTCTTCTCCCACTTGCTTTGACCTTAGATATCCACACAGTTTTGTGTTGACACTAAAACATACATATTTCTTCACCCACATTTTTAAGCAGAGGGTTGGTACATTAGAATATATATATGCATTTATATATGTTATAATAAGTTTTATTATAATATATTATAATAAAAACATTTTACATTGCTACACAAAAGAAGTACAATCATAGTATTAAAACATGAAAGCTTTTTTGTAGTGAGGTAAAATGTTTTTATTATAATCTACTATAATAAAAATATAACATTTTGCTCTACTTTATATTGAGCCCTTTTTAAAAAGTAAATGCTATGAACTGTGGATTTTTACTCCATCTGTTCTTTCTCTTATTTGTGTGTGTGTGTATATATATATATATATATATATATATATATATATATATATATATATATATATTCCAAAAGTCTCATACTTTCTCTCTCAGATGCACCAGGACATTTACATTTGAATTTTTGAACCTCCAACTTCCACTCTCTCCTTTTGTATATATTTTAGGGTTATGACCTTTTGGGAACCTTATATTTTTGTGTCATAAATCGATGAACTTTTGTTCAAAAGTAATGAAAAAGACATTAATTTGTTTTAGTTCTTGAAAAAGGTCACCCCCAAACTGAAAATTTGATTTTACCATATACCCAATAAGGGTAAAAAAAATTGAAAATATTTCAGTGGCTTTATTTTCAATTTGCTAATGATGTAATTGGATAGTACTTACATATTTTTTAATAAATTTAACAGTTTATAGTTATAGAAAAACACACAATCTTACAAATAAACAAAATTGCAAACTTGCTGAAGCTTTATTTTTCAATTTGCTAACGATGTAATTCAATAGTACTTACGTATTTTTAACACAACAGTTTATAGCTATAGCATAACATACACACTTACAAATAATAAAAAAAGTTATACAAAGTTCCAGGAAGTTTTAGAAAGCTCCAAAATATCAGAGTACTCCTATACTTATATGCAATTTTAGAAATTTCATGTTGGGATGACATATTTTTTAAAATAAAAATAAACTGAATAAAACTCTTCTTTGTTATTTTTTTTTGACAAAAGTTCATCGAATTATGATACAAGAAATCAATTATTTTACAAAAAGTCATAACCCTTATATATATATATATATATATATATATATATATATATATTGCATTATGTAAAAATTTATTTTGTATATATTTGTTACGTAGTACACAGAAGAAAGCTAGAATAGAATTGTTACGTAGTAAAGAGAAGAAAGCAAGGATAGAATAACCTTTTCTTAAGGCTTTACTGAACTTAATTCACAGCAGTCAGTAATCAACATAGGAAAGAATTCAGAATGAAAAGGAAGAACGGAGCTTTTAAAGAGGAAAGGGAACGTGTGAAAAGTCACGTGGACAAGAATGCTAGTTTCCTTTTTTTATTCTTTTTTTTTTTTTTTTAACGAAAATATAACATTCTCCCCCACTTGCAAAAGAGATTGTAATTGAAAAAGTTTTATAAATCCAGTCGTTGGATTGGTCTACGAATCCTGCTAGACCGGCGTGGAGGTAGCTCACCACTGGAAGAGAAGGCTGACTTTCAGGATTCTGGCTATTATTCACAAATTCATTTTCTGTATAAGGTGAAGAAATATTAACGAGACCTGCATCAGTCAAAAGGGTTGAATCTTCATGGTCCACGTCGGGTTGAGTATTTTCAGGTCCATTTTGAGGTCCATCCGGGCGTAGAAAACATGCCAACCGTCTCAGCGCCACCGAATCTTCCCGGCCATCATTGTGACGTATTTTGGCATGCGTAGGGTTGGCCTCAAGGAGTTCCACCACCTCAACGATAGGGTCATATTTACCTCTGCCACCGAATCGTTTTAATAATACCTCTCCAGGCTCACAGAGCCAAACAGGCAACGCAGTACCGGAGGAGGACCGCCTTTCAAAATTGAACATTCGTTCGTGGGGGGTTGCATTCGTAGTGGTGCATAGCAGGGAGCGGATAGCATTTAACACATCATGTAGAACATCCTGCCAAGCACTAATTGGTAACTGTTTCGATTCCAGGGCCAATAATATGGTATTCCAAATTATGCCGTTGTAACGTTCGCATTGGCTATTGCCTCTAGGGTTATAAGCAGTAGTATTACTGCATCCAATTCCAAGTCGTGTCAGAAATTGTTTAAATTCTCCCGACATAAACGAAGTTCCTCAATTGGAGTGAATGAACGAGGGAAGCCCGAAAATGGAGAAAATACTTGTCAGGTACTGAATAGCAGTTTGCGAAGAGCAATCGCGGCAAGGAAAGGCAAAGGGAAATCGACTATATTCGTCGACAACAGTAAATATATATCGGTAACCTGTCGGAGATACCGGGACAGGCCCTTTGTAGTCTATGGAAAGACGCTGAAATGGCGCAGTAGAACGGATCAGAACATTACTAGCAGAATCGAAGAATTGGGGTTTTATTTTGGCACAGGTCGTACATTCGGAAGTCACACGTCGGACTTCATCAAGCGAATACGGCATATTCCGAGACCTTACAAAATGCCAAAAGTGCTGTACCCCAGGATGTATTAAGGAATCGTGTATCGATTTAAGTGTTCCTTCAAGGAAGAAGCAGCAGCACCACATACTCTGGATAAGGTATCCGCAACTGTGTTTTCATTTCCAGGACGGTGTTTTATGTCGTATGAAAAGGGAAGAAGTTCCATTTTCCACCGTATAATTTTATCGTGTTTAATTTTTCCGCGATTAGCAGGTTTAAACATAAAAGATATGGCTTGTTGATCAGTAATAATAGTAAAATGTTTCCCAGCAAGGAGGTCTCTCCATTTACGAATGCATTCGACTATATGGCATATGCTTCTTTTTCGACTATATGAAGGGGTTTAGCGACCGAGAAAAGAATGCTACAGGCCGCTCAGCTTGTAAAAGAGTGCCTCCAATAGCCTTTTCTGAGGCATCGGTTTCAATAGTAAATGGCAATTCATCATCAATAACTTTTATGACTTGGCAATGTCTTTCTTAAGTTTTTCGAAAGAATTTATAACTATAGGAGGCATAGGGAATTGTTTATTTTCGACCAGTGGACGAATTTTGCGTGAATATTTAGGTATCCATTTCGCATAGTAAGCAAACATACCAAGACACCTTTTTAACGAATTTGAGTCGGAAGGAGGAGGCAGTTGCAAAAGTGGCTTCAAACGCTCAAGATCGGGTTGGATAGTTCCGTTACAAATTTGATATCCAAGCACGTTAATAGAACGAAGTGAAAACTCTGATTTTTCCCGGTTTATTTCGAGGTTGTATGTCGAGGCAGCCTTTAAGAAACATTCCAAATTGACGTCGTGCTCCTCCTGGGTTTTACCGCAAACAGTTATATCATCTATATACGAAAAGGTTCCAGATAATTTGTTATCAGAAATGAAAGAATTCATAAATCGGTAAACCCGTTAGTAACACCCATGGGTATTCGTTTAAATTGGAACAGACGATTTCCAGCTTGAAAGGCTGTATAGGGGCGATCTTCGGGGCAAATTTGAATCTGATAGTACGCTTTGGACAAGTCAATTATACTATAGATACGATACTGGGCTATTTGGTTTACGAGATCTTCAATTCGAGGCAAGGGGTAGGCATCAAGTAAGGTGAACCGATTAATAGTCTGGGAGAAATCGACTACCAATCGTTTCTTTTTATTAGGTGACGAAGTTACAATTTGAGCACGCCACGGAGAGTAACTTGTTTCAATTATATCATCCTCAAGCAGTTGTAGAATTTCTTTTTCAATGAACCGAGCATCCTCCGCACGGTAATTTCGGGATTTAGTAGCAATAGGTTTGCAGTCAGGGGTCAAGTTTCGGAACAACTTAACAGGAGCACAACTGATCTTGGTTAAAGCGCAGATTTTTAGAATATCCTGAGATCCACCAAAAGAAATAGTGATACTCTGGTGTAGTTTTAAGAAGAGTATAATATCCATACAGGAATCAGGAAGTACTGTAAAGTCAATTTGTTTATATTCGTAACCATTGAAGATAATATCCTCAGTACAATATTCAGATATTTTAAGGGACATGGCAGATGATGCCATGGAAATTACGGAATTCCGTTTAGAAGTAGACAGTTTCATTGTTTTAACAATACGGGCACTGATAAAGTTATCAGAACTATCGGTGTCTATGAGGGCAGTTAATCTTTTTCCTTTTAATTCTAAAGTTTTAGTAACTGGAGGAGACCTATCATCGTCTTTAGCACGGGCTACTATAATAGCTGAGGTAGAACGTGAAGGTGCCGGCATGGTAGAACGGCAGACTTTAGAAAAATGACCAAGTTTTCCACAGTTTCGACATATCTTATCACGGGCAGGACAATAGCGACGATTATCCTTAAAGTGACGTCTCCCTCCACAGTTGTAGCACTTGCCACGAGCAAGGGCAGCAGACAATTGTACAGAGTCACACTCCGTACGAGAATCATCTAAGTCAGAAAGCATATTTTTAGTAATAGTAGTGGAAGTGGCCTCCTCGGCAGAATCAGTAAACACATTTTTAGTCCTAGTGGTAGTAGCAGCGGCTGATCCAATCTGAGAAGCGTATGATTTAGCACGAAAGTGAGCCTGTTCTAAGGCTCTAGCACTCAACTCAATTCACAGCAGTCAGTAATCAACAAAGGAAAGAATACAGAATGAAAAGGAAGGAGAACGCAACTTTTAAAGAGGAAAGGGAACGTGTGAAAAGTCACGTGGACAAGAAAGTTAGTTTCCTTTTTTTATTCTTTTTTTTTTTTACGAAAATATAACAATATTAACATTCTGTTCATTTTTTTCAAATCTTCACACAAGAACAAATAAATGTATGGTGGGAATGGACGTTGTCATAAGACAATGTCCATCATTCACTATAGATGTTCTCTTGTCACAATGTAGGATACTTAAAAACAAAAGGTTCCCATATGATCACTGAAGTTAAGCAACATTGAGCCTAGGCAGTACCTAGATGGGTGACTGCTTTGGAATACAAGATGCTGTAAGCTAGGATGTGCAAGTGGTGTAATTGATAATGACACGGAATTGTTAATTGGAGAGCTAAGTTCCAATTTCAGTTGGGTTTGTTATATTCACTCATGCACAAATACCCGTGGGAAAGGTATGAGTCTACCTCTTCTACCCCCAGTTATGGGTTAATTAGTAAGATTTCAATCACTAAAAGAGTTATTATCTTTAAAAACCATAAAATCACATACAAAATATTTACATTTTGGCATTAGATAACCCATAGAGATGTTGATATGCTGCTAAACAAAAACAACCAAACTAAAAAACAAAAATGAAAGTATAGGGAAACTGAATGAGATTGGCCAGGCTGTGTGTCTGGACGCATCTGACAAAAAAAAAAAAAAAAAAATTAAAAAAAACTTAAAAAAAAGTTTTTAAACTGAAAAATTTTAAATTTAGTGTTACCATATCTTCAACACTTCACCTCAGTGCATAATTATAACCAACACCAGAATGTACATCTCCCCTCCTACACATATGTAATTCCATCAATAAAAATATTAGTTTGATGAAGTCCTTCTAGAGGCCAAAACACTTTACACAGAATATTTTCTCACTTTTGCAACTTTATAATATTGTAAGCCCTCACATGTATACACATGTTGCTATATTACTGTATGCTCTCATATGTATAAACATGTATAAAGTGGTTGTTATTAAAAATTATTATTAGGTAGAGGTAGCAGAATTGACCTTCACCCTGTACAAGGCCCAAAAGCCACTTGAGGTGGAGAGTTACAGAGTGGAGATATGTGGGGAAGATAACAGTTCATCTGAAACGTCAACAGGTTAAAATTGCAGTGATCAGGGAGTTTGTGGAAAGATGCTGCTGAGTGGAACATATATCTCCCCAATGAAATGTGAAGGGAATGGGGGTGGCTCACAACAATGGGTGTGGTATGGTAGGTCTTAGCACTGAAGGTTAGAACTGGTCGATCTTATGAAAGTATGGAAATAGCAATAGAACAGTGAAAGGCTTGCGCCATTGCATCTGTGGGAGAGAGTTTGTAGTGTGAAAAATAATTCCTCACCCATAAGAGCAGAGAGAAGTTTTTGAACTCTATCAAGACTGGAAAGTGGAGACTGGGCAACTTCTGCCCATATATGGCAGCAGTACTCCATTTTTGGCCTGATCTGGCTCTTGTGAATGTAGAGGGTAACAGGAAGCATCTGATACATTTTTGTGATGTCAATGAAAACTTGTTGCCACATTTGTGTGATGTTAATGAATATCATTGTCACTTTCGTAATGCTCATTGTAGTAGAGACTTTGTAATTGCAGATACAACTATAGTAACACAGTTGAACAATACTGGTGTCAGATGCCTTTGAATAACACTCACTGTAATAGTACTTGCTCAATAATACTTGCTCGAAAAGTAACCACCGAATAGTGATCCATGTAGTGATCAGTATAGAGAAATAATATAGTGAATAGTATAGAGAATACTGATCTGTATTGCAATAGAGGTTAGACTAGAAATAGTGATCCATTAGATCTCACTCTAATTCCAATATATACATTTCCTTTATGGTCACATGATCTACTTATTAGAAATGAAATCACCTATGTTTGTTCACTGGTGATATATGTTCAAACTCCTGTGTCGGCCATGACACTTTATTCCTATATAACATACATACTTGAGCAGTACAGGGAACCAACCAATTTTCATGTACCTTTACCAATGAATCATATGGTCTGAGTTGAGTTTAAATCCTAATACGTGCTCAAGGAATGAGGCCTTTTCAGTTATTAAGAAATAGGATGAAGTCTGCTTACATTTACAATGCTGGTTTTGTTTTCATTCCAACTTGGTGGAAATAAAATAGTCCAGACACACTAGCTTTTTGACCATGCCTTTACATAATGGTGTCTGGCAATGAAAAAGAGTTCTTGAAAGTTGGACTGAATCTTGTGAAGATGAGAATGCCAAGCCCTGTCAAATGCCTTTGAGATATCTAAAGCCATAGCCCGAGTATTAATTTTGGCATTATAGAGCATACCATCCCCTTTCCCCAGAAAATTACTACGAATTGCTAATACAATATGGGATAATTAAAAACAGTAACAATAAAAATTAAAGTAATAAAAAGAATGAGAGAGACTTTTTTCTTTTTATGTGCTGTATCCTTTCAGGACATAGGCGATCATGGCTCTCCACTTCCCCCTATCCCTATATCTGATTGGGAGGTTTTGAGGAGCGTGGAAACTCATTTTAATTGCTATCAGATTTTCCAGGCCCTCTTTTGTCATTAAGTGTCACAGAAATTTCATCTGCATCTTCCTGATGTTAGGTATAGGCTTCCTCCTTGTTTGCATCCTCTCTAAAACCTCATCGTTGCTCACACGCTCAGTCCATGAGATCTTTAAGATCCTTCTAGAGAACCATACCCCCCTGTTGCCTCAAGTCTCTTCTTCATCTTTGCGGAGACCGTCCAGTATTCGCTGCTGTAAAAGAGGACAGACATCACATAGCAGATCAGTACTCTTTTCTTTGTTACTAAAGAAATCCTCCTGTCTTGTAATACTCTGCCCAGCTTTTGGAATGCATCCTTGGTCATCCCAGTACGTCTATGGATCTCAGAGTCACACTTATTGTCCTCTGTCTAAACAACTTCCCAGATATTTAATTTTCCACACGACTTGATTTTAGTATCCCTGACCTGCAAATTGTATTTCAGACTCATCTTTTTACTGATGGTCATGCATTCTGTCTTCTTGCAGTTTATGCTTAGTAGCTTCTGTAGGAGGTTTTGTAGTTTCTTTTCCATGTCTGCTACCAGTAATGTGACATCTGCGTATCTTATGTTGGTAAGAGTGTGACTGCCAGTGCTGAATCCCAGTAGAATTTCTAATTCTCTAAGTTTTAAAATTAGATCCAATATATTAACAGTTTCCCTGTAAGGAAACATTGGCATTTATTGACTGAGCAGCCTGTAGAAATCAAGTGATTTACCTGCTAACATGGCTGCCTTCTTGTGTCTTGTTGGAAAAGCAAGCCAGCTAATTTTACCTCATTTATAGGAGAGTAACTAATGCACCAGTTGGGTTGGTCCATTTTGCTAAAATAGACCCGCCAAACACATTTGCATCAGTGGTCTCTATTCACCCATATATCTCTCCATTAAATGACTCAGGTCAGCTTTTACTTGTGATTTCTACCGTGAATGTTGTTGTACCCTGAAACGACTCTTACGGGCGTTCGATGGCCTCTCCAACGCCCAAGCTTTGTCTCATAAGGCATTACATCAGATGTTAGTTAGGGGGGGCCATTCATGATGATTTGATTGACAAGCTCGGTCTTACGAAGCGGGAGGCTTGCTCGATATGGCCTTGGGTGCCCGGTTTGAAATGTCTCAATAACAATGAGGCATCACTCACCTGGCTGGTGATATATGGGGCCCTCTGGGTCACCAAAAGACTTTGTTTAGCGGGCTTGGAGAAATATCCAAACTGCCGCCGCTGTAGTGGGGAGGTTGAGACCATTGATCACGCCTTTTTTCATTGCTCGGTGGTAGCACCGCTGTGCAAGTATGTTGATGGCCTCATGGTTCGCGTGCTGTCTGGAAAGTACTTTGTCCTTGAGGCCGCTTCTGTTTGTAGCAATGTGGCTCTGCCGTTGAAGAGGGCTGAACACTATGTGTTCTTATGCTTGCTAGGTGTTATGAGAGTCGTGATTTGGATGACACGCCAGAAGGGATTCTATGGAGGTGAGAAGTTTACCTCTTCCCAGCTGATCTTGTACTTTAAGCATCAGCTTAAAGTCAAGATTAGGTCGAAAAGGCGGCGACTCACTTCATCTGAATTTGGTAAAAGGTGGGTGAGTCTTGCACGTTTGTGTCATGTGAAAGGGGCTGACCTGGAGTGGCACTTTGATGCTGGTTAGGCATCAGGATATTGCTTTAGCTGGGTTGAACACAGTCAACCCACCCCAAAATTTAGGTTAACTTAGGTTTAGTTTTTTTGAGTCTTTGGTTTCCTTTTTTAGTAAACTTAGCTAGGGTATGTATGCTCATTGGCCCCTTTTATTTCTGCCCCTATCTTTTAATTAAGTTTAATTCCTCATCCCTTCCCTCTTTAAGTGGTCAGTGATGTCAGTTCTCTGGTGGATGAGGGGCATTTTCCATTTTGGGTGTAATTTTTTCGTATCTGTTGTCATGTCTGTGTGAGTGCCTGGGATGAATGAATGTTTTTGATTTTTATAGTACCGCATTAATTTCGTCTAGTTAACTGATGTTTCTGCCACATTTAGTGATTGTGGAGGTTTTATTACTAACATGATTTTCTTTAGTTTCTTGTAAATAGTTATTTGTTTCATACTGTAAATATTCATTGGGGTTACTTTTTAAAATTTTAAATTGTTTTATTCCCCTCTCCACACAGACCCCAAATTGTACATATGAGGTCTAGTTAGTATTTTCATGGAGTCATTGAGGTATTATGGTGGGTGTGGCGAGAAAGGTAAGTAAGAATGTGTTGTTTTGGTGCAAGAAATATTGTTAGTATGATTGGGTCTTAGCTAGCTAAGTTTAGAAGTTAAGACAGAAGACCGACCTTTTTCCCATTCCTCATTTTGACCTTGTGCCACATTTTCTGTTATAGCACAGAAATAAGTATCGCTTTTACTTGTGATTACACCAGTCTACTGGTATGTCCGACCACTTGTAAGCTAACCAATATTCTACACAGCCAGTACTGCTTTCAGTTGAAATTCATAAAATCTTTCCCTTAAAATACAGGGTGTGAAATGATAACACCTTATGTCAATAATTTCTCTTTGAATTACATGTGCTATACATTTTAATTATTGCTACTGTCTATTATTTCTGAATCTGTTGCACCAGTCCACAATGTACAAAGAAAGATAATCTTTGCTAAAACCTTTCTCACCATTGATCTTAGGAAGTGTCAACAGCTGACAGTTTAGATATTTCTAAATGGGTTTGGCACCATGCATGGCATGTATATGAATATCTTCCTCTGACAAGTCTATTTAAGAACAACAAGTTTTCAGGTTGATGTTTTGGTTTTGTAGCAATTTGTGGTGTTGGGAGAAACTATCTCTGGCACAGACTATTCTATGTTCAATTTTCTTTTTCCTATACTTAATTTGCTATAGCTGAACTATACGCCACGGTACCTGAAAATTAGATTCCATCAATTGAAACTTTTTTCTGATGATGTTTTTTCTGAACAAAAAGTGCCACAACCTAGTTTTCTATCAGTGAAATACTCATTGTCTGTACCTTGCAGATTCGCAGAAAAATATATAAAATATTGGAAATAGCATTAAATATAAAAAACAATATATATATATATATATATAATAATTGTTTTTTTTTTTAATATATAATCATCACAACACTGGAATTCCCATGTTCCAAAACTGAAACTTCAATCATACAAATTAAACTTAAAATACCATTCGATTATCAAGCAATGCTAAGAATCTTATTCCCTTTTTAGTTTCTTAGCATTGCTTGATAACGGAATGGGACTTTGTATTTTAATTTTATGATTGAATTTGAATTGAAGTTTCAGTTTTGAAACATGGGAATTTCGGTGTTGTGATGATTATATATTTTTAAAGAAACTATTATAATATTATGCTCTGCTCTTGTATTGAGCACTGTTTTTTAAAAATAAAAATAAATGCTAAGAACTCTAAATCATAAATCTTATTGTTCTTTCCTATTATTTTAATATATATATATATATATATATATATAGTGATAATATTAGAGGTCTATATATATATATATATATATATATAAATTCTCAAGAGGATAGAATCCAGGTAGAACTCAATATCCAGGACAGAGTAAGAATATAATATAAAAGGCTCAAACACTAATACTCCATGGTTATAATTTATTACATTGGAATTGTAATCACCAAATATTACTGTTTGAGCCTTTTATATTATATTATATTATATTATATATATATATATATATATTTAAATTAGGTGTATTTCTCATTTATACTTGTTTGATTAAAGAACTGTAGGCTATGTGTCCACATATCCCTACCCACACAACCAAGTGACCAATGTCAGGAGACATCATAAATAATTACCAACCAACTAGAGAACTCTAGATTAAGAAAAATAAATATGACACTCATGTCTCATCTTCAGAGGAAAAAGGAATCAGCTTCACTATGCATGTGCAGCTAAATATTTTTGTGTAAAAATTTTTCTTCAACAAAAGACACAAAACATTGTTATATGCATTAATAACTTTACACATTGTATATTTGACTGGGCTTGAAGCAAGAAAAAAAAAGAAGCTTTTTCCTACAAAGGAAATTTATTGAAATTTATTCGTTATTTCAAGATTTGCATTTTTCAAATAATCTGTATTATGGCAAAAAGAAATTTTGCTTTTGCTTAATGTTTCATTGTATCTTTGATTATTTTTCTTGTGTGCTTATTCTTTTGTAAATTTGATATTTTGAATGCTACATCCATTAAGTTTAATAAGATGTTATCATGTAATTTATTCCTCTCTCACACTATCTCCTTCAAATACTAAATGTTCATCAGTTACAGTCATCGGAATCAATATATAATAATCTGCATTCATTATGTTCTGTATTAACACTTTCACTGATAATGTAGCATCCCTGTCCTGGGTAAGACAATAGACTACATCCAACAGCAAGGCCTTTGGTCGGGAGGTTTTGAGGAGCATGGAAACTCATCTTAATTGATATTGTTGAAGGGTCCACCCTGACCTGTTAGGGTCCCAGCTATGAGCAAAAAGTTAACCCCCAAACTAGGGTCAAAACATATGCCAGTATAAAGATTCTTATATTAAAAATACTAGCACTGCATTTTCATAGTAAAAAAACTTTCCAGCATTGTCAGTAAAAGAAATTGCTGATGCTCCCAAGAAAATTAAATTTCAGCATTAAATGACCCATAAGGAGTTGATATGCCATTAGACAAACAAACAAATAAATGTATCTTCCATGTACCTTATCTATAATGAACTTTCCTCTAAAGTAGCTAGAGTTTATGAATTTAGATCACAGTACCTCTTTCTGCTTTCCATTGGCATGGCTGATGCTAACTTCCAAGGAAATAACTTGTTGCACTTTCTCAGGCTAGCATTCTCAGCTGGCATGAAGTGGAAAGACTATATTGAATCCATTGCTAGGTCAGATGCTTAGAAATTCGGTTCACTGCATCATGCTAGACAATCTTTATCTCCAGAATCTATCTTACATATCTATAAATCTATCATTCAGCCATGCTTTGAATATTGCTGCCACATATGGTCTGGTGTTCCTGCTATGTATATAGATATTCTTGATGAAATCCAAAGAAGAATCAGCAATATTATTGGTCATGACCTGGTGTCTCAGCTTCAGTTAATTTCCCACCTCCATAATGTGGCTTCCCTGGGCCTTTTCTATAAATACTTTCATGGTAATTGTTCATATCAGCTCTTCACTATGGTAACTAGGCTTTATCAATTTAAGTCCAGTACTAAGTTGGCAACAAAGTCTCATCAATTTATAGTTCAATTGGTAGATGTAACCATAAGTTCTATACTAACAGTTTCTTCTATATCACTTCTTGCTTGTGGAACTCTCTTTCCATCCAACTTTGATCTTAAAAAATTTAAATGCAATGTCAATCGTTATCTACTCTCTCCTTCATTACTCTTCTATTGTTCTCACTCCTTAATAATGTTTCTCTTTTTTTCTTATTCATTCGCACTCAATAATCCTTTGTATTGAGATATGCCATATAATATAAAAAGAGAGAGAAAGAAAGAAAGAAGCTAGATTGTTCTATAAATACATTCATGGTAATTGTTCTGATGAGCTCTTCACTAAGTTACTCAGATCTTATGAAATTTAAGTGCAGTAGTAGATTAGCAACAAGGCTTCATCAATTTACAGTCCAATTGGCTTGATGTAACCGTAAGTTCTAGGCTAACAATTTCTTTTCTCGTTTGAGGAACATTCTTCCAGCTCCATGATTTCCAGCCAAATTTGATCATCAAAAATTTAAATACAATGTCAATTGTTATCTATTATCTTCCTGATTACTCTTCTATTGTTCTCACTTCCGACTTCTATGTTAACAGTTTCTTTTCTCGCACTTCTCTCTTGTGGAAATCTCTTCTCGCTTCCCAGTCAGGTTTGAACTTCAAAAATGTGAATGCAATATCAATCGTTATCTACTGTCTTCTTAATTATTTTTCTTTTATTGTTCTCTCTCCATAATAGTGTTTTTTTCTCATATTCTTCAACACTCAGTAACCCCTTGTATCTTAGTGGCTTCCTTGCCATGCTTGGGGGAAAATAATTTTAAAATAAAAAAAAAGATGTAGTTGTACATATTTACTAAACTTAAGTTGCCTAGTGTCAACATTATATATATATATATATATATATATATATATATATATATATATATTTTTTGAACAATAAAAAAATATTAAAAAATTAAAATCTTCAGACACACTGGGTTGTAGATTAATATTCTTTCATTTTTTTTATTATTATTTCATTTAGATTCCTCGACTAGTTTCGACCAAAATGGCCATCATCCGGAGAAGAAATATTTCTGCTTGCGGGTAGCAGTGAACTACAGAAATTAATGTCTTGATGGAGAAAATGAACTTTTGTCTGTAGTTTTCATTGTCTTTTTAATTTTTTTTTTTATCTTTTTAACATGAATCTTTTAACATTTTTTGTGTTGGTCAAACAGTCTCTTTTAAGTTGTTATTTGAGATAAGAGCTGGATGGATCCATGCTGCTCTGAATTCCCCTGGTCAATTTGACAGTTTTATTGGTCCTGGAGAGGGGATGTGTCTCTGTTAAATGTTTGTGTGTGTGTTATTTGGTTCTTAGGGAGTGAGTGAGTATGATATGTGTAAGTGTGTGTATTGCTGTGGGTGGGTGGGTGATTGTGTGTTATCATTTGGCTCATTAAGGAGTGAGTATGATGTGTGCAAGTGTGTATATTTGTGTGCAAGTGTATATAAGTGTGAGGCCTCAACACCCCCGTAAGCATGTCTGTCTTGTGTGGGTGAGAAATGTGGGTAGGTTTTGATTTGTAGAGTTATATATTAGTACTATCTATATTGTTAAATTTATGGTTTAGCCTGGCTGGATATTGTGTTTTTAGACGTTGTATTCACTTATTTTCAAGGAACTCGAAAATCTTTCTAATGTTATCTGCTCTGAACTTTTCTATTCTCTCAATTATAGTGAATTTGGCATGGGTTTTGAAATCGTGTTTTTCCAGGCAGAAATGTTGTTCTACAGGTAATAATTTTTCATGGGGAGTCGACTTAATTCAATTGCGATAATTATTAATTCTGCAGTGAAAGGGCCATTCAGATTTTCCTACATATTGTTTCTGGCACAGTGTGCATTCTAGGAGGTAAATTATGTTATGACTTCTACAGTTAGAATCGTGGTAGATTTTGAAAGTAGATTTAGTGACTGAGCTAGTGAATGAATTCGTGTGTTTAATGTGGTTGCAACATAAACTTCTTTTGTTGTTGCATGGTTGGGAAAATCCTGTTGTTTTTGTTCTTAGTTTATTACGGATTACCTTGTCCCCTGAAATGTGGTTACTACCTAAGATTTCTTTTAGGTTCTTAAGTCTACGATATGCAAGAAGGCCGGGTTCCTTAAACAATTTTTTTAGGTTTGGTTTGAGATGTAGTATTTCCCAGCGACGTTTGATTATTTGGGATAGTGGAGGCAGAGTGGGATTGAAAGTGGTTACTAGAGGGATGCGGCTAGATTTATTTTTAATCTTGTACATTAAGGTGTCTTCTCTAGGTGTGGAAATTGCTTTATTTATTTGTTCCTTGATTAGGTGTTGTTTATAGCCACGTGTTGTGAATTGATGCTCCAGATTTTCAATGTGTTTATTTAATTCTTCATTGTTGGAACATATCCTTCTGAGTCTAAGTGCTTGTGAATAGGGAAGGTTCTCTTTGAGGTGTTTAGGGTGGGAAGACTTAAAGTGTAGATAGTTGTGGGTGTCTGTGATTTTAGTGTGTAGTGTCATTTGTAGTTACCTGTTTTCATCTATGTAAATGCGTGTGTCTAAAAATGTTACTGATGTTGTGGATTTTTCATAGTCAAACTTAATTGAGTCATGCACTGTGTTTAGGGTCATAAGGAATTGGGTAAGTTTGTCATCACTACCCGTATATACAAAGAATATATCATCGATATAGAATACACAGTCACTACCAATGATGGGATAGATATGGGTCACTACCAATGATGGGATAGATATGGGTCTCCTCAAATTTTCCCATGAATATTGTAGCATATGATGGAGCTGCAATGGTGCCCATGGCACAACCTCTTATTTGAAGGTAGTGTGCTCCATTGAAGTTGAAAGTATTCAATGTAAGGACATGCTCCATGAGATTTATGATAACTTCTGGGGGGGGGGTCTTGTTTACTTCTTTTAGTAAGTGCTTCCTGAAGGGCGGTTAGCCCTTCCTTGTGTTTAACGTTTGAATAGAGTGACCTAATGTCCATAGTCACTAGAATAGCATTCTCTGGAACTGTTTGTATGTGATTAATTTTGTTCAATAGATCTGTTGTGTCTCTGATGTAGGATTTTACTTCCTTAGCTAGTGGTTGTATGTAATGGTCTATGTATTTGGAAATTTCTGTCGTGTGGCAGTTGAACGATGGAATGACCGGCCTTCCTGGATTGTTGCTTTTGTGTATTTTAGGAAGGAGATAGAAATGAGCAGGTGGAATGTTTGTGGGTGTAAGTGCTGTGCATGTTTCCTTGTCGATTAGATTGTTGCAAAGCATTATGTTTAGTGAGCTAGTTAATTCTTTTTGCTATTCGAGGAGGGGATCTGTAGGTAAGCTTTTATAGAGCTGTTTGTTGGCCTCTTTAATGTATTCTTCAATTCCCCAGATCACTGTCTCACCCCCTTTGTCAGCCTGTGTTATGATTAGGTCATCTCTATGTGTCAGCATGTTGAGGGCTATACGTTCCTCTTCAGTAATATTGTCACATGGCAGCTTACGTGCTATTGTTTTCTTTATGTCATTTCCTACGGCTAGTTCAAATGTCTGTATAGTCATGTCTGTGTTTTGTGGGGTGTAGGTAGTATCCTTCTCTTTTAATGTATCAAGTATGGAAGGTGTGTGATCATTGTCCCCGTAGTGGCTTTTAATCATATTCTTCTGAAGAATGATTTCAGGTCATTTGCCAAGGTGTCTTTATCAAACCTTGGGGGACTAGGGCAAAAGCTTAGTCCTTTATTTAATACCCTGAATGTATTGAGTGAAAATTTATTGTTACTTAAATTTATAACTCGCCTACATGGGTCAAGTTTGAATTTGCAAGCATGGCGAAGTTCTTTTGTAAAAGATTGCATCATATCTTCTATTAGGGATGCTATACCCCCATCCAGGTGTCCTGGTTGGGGGCTTATTCCATTTTTTTTAAGGTTGAGTGATTTTGCTGCTGATTGTCTACTAGGGGCTAATCTAGGTGGCCTGGGATATCTAATGGGGTTATGCGTTCTGTAGAAGGGCTGCTGTGTTTTGGTTTGTGTATGTTTGTATGGCACCCTAAGGATGTCCGCATAAGTTAGTGGTTTGTTTTGTGTGTGTTTGTTTTGAGGATCTAGCTATCGTTGATGGTGATGGTGTTGTTATTTTTGGTTGTGGTGCTGGTGGTTATCTGTTGGTGTATTTATTTGGTCTGTTTTGTGTTTTCATTGGTTGTGTGGTGGTCAGTGTAGTTGCGGTGTTTTGTTGTTTTCTTTTGTGGTATGGTCAATCACTTTTTTCAGAGTTTGGCTTGATTTCTCTTTTGAGAATATATATTTATTTTCATTCCACAGTGAAATTTCAGTTCCTAACATTTGTATCATATACCAGTGCTGCGTGAATTTTCCAAATCACCACAAACACATTGTACCGTAAATACCACCTGTTTTCTTATTTATTTTTATTATATTGTGTGTTGGGGATGTGATTTAAATTTTTCAGTACTGCTGAGTATCTAACTAAAATAAAATGGCGGTGCCAATGAAAAACTGATATCAGTGTCTTTGTAGTCATTTATTTCCAGTAAATTTCAATATCCAGTTTTCCCAAAACAAGCCCGCACAGTCAAGCAATACTATAACAATGCAGCAGTGAAAATGTTAACACTTAATTTTATTTATATATATATATATATATATATATATATATATATATATATATTTATTTATTTTCATTCCACAGTGAAATTTCAGTTCCTAACATTTGTATCATATAACACTTAATTTTATTTATACTATACATCTTTGATCATAGCCCTCCACATCTTCCAGTCCCTTGTAGTTCTTAATAAGTTTTGTGTTTTTGTTATTTCTCCCAAACCCTGTTCTACCATCCATTTACTCAAGCTCATCCTTCTACACACTGCTTTCCTCTGTCTCTCTTTCCCTCAGTCTGTCCTGTGGGTATTAGATTTTCCAGGCCTTCCTACCTCATTATGTCCCTCAGAAATTTCAACTGCCTCTTTCTGGTATTAAGTGTAAGTTTCGTTTTTGTTTCCATTTTCTCTAAAACGTTGTTGTTCACATATTTGGTCCATGGTATCCCCAGCATCTTTCTGTAGAAGCACATTTCTGTTGCTTCAAGTCTCTTCTCATCTTTGAGGAGATTATCCAGCAAGAGGACCGATATCATGCAACAGTTCAATACTCTTTTCTATGTATCTAACAAATTTTTTTCTCTTTATTAATACTAAGCTTAGCTTTTGGAATGCATCTTTGGACATCCCTATGCAGCTTAGGATCTCAGTGTCGCACAGATATTTACATTTTTGTACTTGTTTGATTTTAATATTCCAGATTTTATAACTTGTATTTTGGGCTCACTGTTCTTGTCCTATCTCTGGTCTACTTTTTCTTTAAGCATAATTCAATCAAGGCCAACCACAGTTAGGATCATCTAGGCATTTTAATTAATCCATGAATCCTTTCTTTGTGCTGCATAGTATTGTCTTTGTTTTGAATTTAGAGTTGTTTTTTCCTAGATTGGTTGCCATCCAAGGATGCCCTACTATTAAACCCATAGCTGGGGAAGGAGAGGGATTCATACCTTTCACAAAGTAAATATAACAAAACTCCAACTGGAATTCAAACTCTGCTCTGTAATTTCTTGTTCTGAGTTGCTATCCCTTACACTTGCAAACATTAGTTTCCTGGGTCTGCTGATGATTAAACTCTCTTTTCATTTTCTAACACATGGCATTCGCACATGTCTTTGAAATCTGCCACTTATGAAGTAAATCAACATTTTCTTTGGTCGTTCCAACTCAGTGCAAGGCTGACTTGTGCTTGACCATTATAATGATGCTTATTCTTACTTACCCTAAATTCTGGACCAAGAAAAAGAAAACAGACATACAATAACCATGTTTAAACTTCCAGTGATGAAATAACTATAAACTTTTCTTTGGTTGTTCCAATTCTACACAGGAGTGACTTCAGCACAACGATTATAATAATTCTTATTCACCCTAACTCTTGGACCAAACAAAAATCAACATACACAACAGACATTGAGAATTTTATTTCACTACAGTTTATATAAAAGAAAGAATGTAATGCTGCCATTTCCTGATTCTTTGGCAGCATTACATTATGAAGTGACCTGGCATGCCAGGGACCTACTTAGTCACCACCATCAAAAAACAGGATCCCCAGGGCACTATCCTGGCTACTCCCATACAATCGGCCAGGCAATAAGGAACTGATTCCTCCCCAAAAGCTGCTATGCTTCCGCAATAGGGAGAGGAGGGAGATGTAGAAGTTAAATGACTTGGCTGCCTTCTTGTATTTCCTGGGAAAGGCAAGCCAGCTAATCTACCTCATTTATAGGAGAGCACTTAATGCAGCAGGTTTTGCTGGAATGGACCTACCCAACACATTTGCATGAGTGGACTCTATTCACCCATATATCTCTCCATTAAATGACTCAGAGTGACATTCAGCTTGAAGCAACTACACCAGTCTACTTGTGTGTCAGACTACTTGCAAGCTAACTAATATTCTAAATTCTTTAATCAATTACATGTGATCACATACCTCGAAATGCACCAAACCTCTTAAATTCCATTCATTTGAGGATTACCAACAGCTAAAATGTAACTCAAAGACAAAAAAAGAACATGATGAAGATGTTAACATTTCACACCACTTCAAATAAAAGGTTAGGAAGGAAACCTCCATCAACACTGAAAAGAGTGATAACAGTTACTAGATTTGAGAAACCTGTTTTCCTAAAAAATTCTTTTAAGATTTTATAAATTTTAACTGGTTGCTCAGTAAATGAATGCTAAATGTTTCCTCGTATGGAAATGGCTAATATTACTGTTAGTATAACAGATGAAGAGAACAGATACTACACTTTGATCCAAGCTTGATCATAAAGATAAAAATTCTTGGTCTCACATTTTCCTCTGACATGAAGTGGAATGATTATATTGAATCAATTGATAGGTCTACTGCTAGGAAAGTTTGTTCACTGTATCACGCCAGAAACTATCTTGTCTGTTTATGAATATACCACTCATCTCTACACTGAATATTGCATCCATATCTGACATGGTGCTTTTGAGATTTTCAACAAAATCCAAAGAAGAATTTGTAATATAATTGGTCCTGATCTGGCATCTCAACATCAGATACTTTCCCAATGCCATGATGTCACTTCCCTCTGTCTTTTCTACAAATATATTTATGGCAATTGTTCTGAGGTTTCCTCTTTGGTACCTCAACCACATGAATTTAAGTATACTACTAGAATCATTACTTGGCCTTAATATTTTACTTTTTAACAGCTATTAGGGTTTGAAATGAAAGATGAATTTTGAAGCCTACCATGTAAGTAAAGAAAGGTTTAATGAAATATATTAACTAAATGAAGATATTAATTAAGACTTGTGACTACAGATTCTCTCCGAACTTAAGATTACACTGTCAAGCAATACAAGGTAGAATTGAAAATTTATGGACTGTTTCATCCTTTTAATGTTAAAATAGCGAGATGTGAGTTCTATTTTAATAGATTTTTTTCTTAGACTTCTCACCATTGGGAATCTCTTCTGTTTTCTTGCTTCCATGTCACCTATGGTTGTCAAAGATTTAAATGCAACATTCAAATATTCATCTGTATTCTTGAAACCTGTTCTTTTATTTTCCTGTCTCCTCACTAATATCTTCTCATTTTTTTTCAGTCTCAGTAACTCTTTACACATTAATAGTATTATTGCCTTGCTTGGGGGTGAAATGGTTAAAACTGATTCAAAATTTTAAATAGGTTTTCTAAACTAATTATGCAAACTGCAGACTTGAAAACTGACAGGAACCTCACTCATAACATTTACAGCATATCAACCTCAATGGTTTATTTAATGCTGACAAATTTTTTTATTGCTGGTAATTTTTTTTTTTCAAAAAATGTATTGCTGGTAATAATATATTGCTGGTAATAATTTTTTTACAAAGTATTTCTGGTATTAAAACCTATTTTTATATTTTCATAGTGTTTTGACCTCAATTTAGAGGTTAACTATTTACCCATAGCTGGGACCCTAAAAAGTGCTACCACCCCGGGTCAGGATGGACCTGGGAACCCCAGCAATTAAGAGGTGGTTCAACGCTCCTCAAAACCTCCTGATCAGAGGCCTTGCTGTTGGACGTAGTTTATCATCTTACCCAGGACATGGATGTAGTTTATCATCATACCCAGGACAGCTAAAAGACTGGAGAGGAGTGCTGGATGATAGGCAAATCTATCTACTCTTATTAAATTTAAGAATTTAAATGTTATTTATAAATTCCAATTAAAATAATAGTTGCCACAGTCCCTATTACTTTTGCTGCACAGTTGTAGCTGAAGTGAAACCAAGAAAAAAATTGGAAATGAGAAGAGATGGATGCATGAAAAAAATAAATGTTCTCTTTTGTTTGCCACAGGCTACAGCTGGTCAGTGAAAATGAGGAAGGCAACCTAGTATGAAACATCTGGGGACATGAAATGTGACATGTGTGAAATGTTTCAGTTGTAAATTAAAAACGTGATAAATGCATTTGTAGAGGTCAAAAATAGAATTACATTTTGGAGTAAAAGCAGGATTATTGGTGAACTTTTAACCCATTGGATACTGATAGTCTATAGAAGACTTTGATAAGAAAAAAAATAACACATCTCGTTATGTTATGGTTGATAGCATCCCTCCTTTAACTGGAGAGAGGATAATGGACAAGGCTCCTTTATTTCAAAATAGCTAAATACATCTAATCACGTGAAAAGACAGTGAAACCTCAGAACAAATGCTGCATTGATTTTTTTTATCTGTTTTTTTTTTTTCTGGTTAAATCAACATCAGCATCTGGCAGTGTGTCCTTAGTCAGTCATTTCAATCTGCAACATGTTGTGAACACCCTTAATCTTGCCATATTAATAATATTAATAAATATAAGAAATCCGGGCTTTCGTTATGCTAGCTTTAACACTTTTTTGGTTACACTACATTGTTGAATACATTTTAAAATTTTCAACTTTTTTCTTTGAATTTTTCATCCACCACATTTAATTTCTTTTAGCAAAAATATAACAAATTCTTTCAGTATCCTGTCCAGAGATTTTAATCAAAAATAGCAATTCATTTAACACATGATATCACAGGTACACTCTAATTATTGCATATTCTAAAAAATCAAATACAAATAATGGTTTTTGTTATAGTAAAGAAAAGAAAAGACTGTCAACTTATAGTAGTAACAGCAATAGATTTCTGTTTCTCGACCACAACACTTGTAACCAAATCACAGTCCACACGATAGCCCGTCATAACAGTCCAACAAGTAGAAACAACAAAAATGGGGTCACACATCCAACCTTCACTTCTAATGAGCAAAAACACGTGTTCCGCTCACCAGCTCAGAAAATCTCCAGCCTTTATAAGCAAAAAACAACGGCTTTAGTTCATCGAGAGGTCTTTCTGATTGGTCAAACCTTTCAGGGGAAGGGAGAGCATTAGCATAGATTCTAGTCATTGAAGTAGATTTTTGCTAACATCTTTTTGGTAATTTTTCTTCTGCAGATCGCACACAAAAGACGAACTTTCTTCCGGGGCAACTGATTATCTCTTTCACTACACTCCCCCATGTCACATAAGTGACACTCAGGGGTGGGCTTCTTTATTTTTGAGCTTCTCCAGAGCAGGGCGACTGTTGGAGGGGATTGTGTGGTATGTTTTGAAGACTTGTCTTCTGAGGATTCTTCTGGTCTGACAACCTCATGCACAGAGTCTACGCCATCTGAAGAGGTGCTAGCCCTACCCATGATGGTTATTATTTGTTCACTTCCTGAGCACTCACTTCTAGTGTCACTTGTTGAAGTATCTGAACCTAATGATTGCATATCTAAAAAAATCAAATACAAATATTGGTTTTATGTGTTAGTTGGACATAGAACAATATCCAAACAAAAGTGGAGATAATGAGAGAATGTAGATATTTTTCCGGTTGTGCATGTGTTTGTGCTTGGCAATATGAGTAGAATGAACAAAGCCTAAGGATTGAAATAACTGTTCAACAGCTTTTATTTCTGGTTGAAACAGAGTGCAAAATAGTAATATTTTGAAGGGAAAAAAGTGAGGTTTCCCAGTTAAAAAGTTATTGAGTAGTTTTGTTGAAAGAGATTTCTCTGCTAGTTTCCATGTGAGGAATGAGAAATCTGAATGTGAAATTGTAAGAACAGACCTCATCTGTAGCAAGAGATGTGTGTCGTTTTCCTTTAATAGGAGTCAAATTATTCACTTTCTGAAATATCATGCAGTCATTCTAGATTCCTTCCATCTTCAAGACTTCTGTCTTTTCATTGGCCAGACACCACCAAGTAAAGGCACGCTCAAAAAGTTATTCATACTAGACTATTTTATTCCTATCAGATTGGAATGAAAACAAATCCAGCATATGCAATTGCAAGCTGACTTCATTCTATTTGATAAGAACTGAAAAGGTCCCATTCCTTAAGCACATATTGGGCCTTAAACTCAATCCAGACCCCAAGTTGAGCTCATACATATGATCCATTGCTAAAGATACTGGAAAAATGGTCAGTTCCCTGTACCACTCCAGTAAGTACCTGATTCCTCCTACTGTCCTCTACTTTTACAAGAGCTAGATCAGCCCCAAAATGGAGTACTGTTGCTATATTCATTTTTTTAATAAATTCACCCTAAGCAAAGCAGTAATGCCACTAAGATGGAAGGGACAACTTGGAGTGAAAGAGAATGAGAATACTTTAGAAGAAATTGTAAACCCAACCCTAGTGGGAAACAAGGCTTAACCCTCTAATCTTGTTCAAGAGATTAGTTTGGTTTTGATTTGGTTTGTTTTACAGCATATCAGCCTCAATGGCCTATTTAATGCTGACAAAATTTTTATTGCTGGTAATTTTTTCAACAGCTTTTATTTCTGGTTGAAACAGAGTGCAAAATAGTAATATTTTGAAGGGAAAAAAGTGGGGTTTCCCAGTTAAAAAGTTATTGAGTAGTTTTGTTGAGAGAGATTTCTCTGCTAGTTTCCATGTGAGGAATGAGAAATCTGAATGTGAAACTGTAAGAACAGACCTCATCTGTAGCAAGAGATGTGTGTCGTTTTCCTTTAATAGGAGTCTCAAAATGAGATTTTTCCACCAGTTCCCATGGGAGGAATGAGAAATCTGAGTCAAGCTGCTTGGACAGGCCTCATCTTCTGCAGCAAGGGTTGTGTGTAGCCCTTCAAGGTAGGTTTGAAGGTTACAAACATAGAAAATGAAAGAGTGGAGAAAGAGGTCAAATAGGGCTCAGTCAAAGCTTTCATGACTACTGAGAATACCAGTTATACCCTGCTAATTATTGCTGAATCAAGCAAAATAAGGAAGCCCCACATACCACAATAGCCAACAAATGAGATAGAGGAAAATCTTTTTCAATTGCAACATATTTCATCTTGGTTGGTGTTTTCAGGGCCTGTCTGTGTGGATGTACATACATGTAGGGTGTCATGATTATTTGTCCTTTGCATCAATTTTTTTCTCCACTTTACACTCACTTACCCTTTTTCTCTTTTCTTTCAATTCTTGACATTTTTTACTATTTGGCTTTTCCTTTTTTTCTAGACAGTTGTTTTTTAATTTTTCAGCATACATATCACATGATAGAAGTCAACTAATGACTCAGTAAGACCATCTCTTGCACTCAAACTTTCTAAATTTTTCACACATTTTAACTACCATCACTTCGTCATTGATTACATCTCAAATGACCTTTAAGAGCTGCAAGAATCTTGCATTTCTTCTCAAATTGCTGACATTGTCAGTCTTCCTGCTGCTGCTTGCCTAACTGGATGCTTGCTGTTGTGTGAGTCCGCTGGTTAATCGACAGACTTTATGGCATATATTATACATATATAGATTGTATATGCATGGTCATCAGGGATGTCATCTTGGTAGTTGACATCACGATGACTCAGCCTGTGGTTGAGAAGGTCTTTTGAAAATTAAATGCAGCCACATTGATCACACATGAGAAAGTACTTCGAACCATGTTCTGAGAGAGGGTTAATGCCCCTCATATACCTGCCTACACATTTTTCTTGTGCATACTCTATCCTGCTGTTCTCAAAATTCTTGACACCAATAGCAATCAGATTTTTCTCTGTCGATCTGATGCAAGTTCTTCCCAGGTATTTATATGTGTCTTTTTGAGCGTATCCTTCAGATTGTCTTTATAGTGCTTGCAGGGATCATTTTTCCTGTGCTAACTCTGCATACATAACCTGTTTAGGCATGCATAAGTCTTCTAGGCAGACAAGATGACCAGACCATTTAAGTTGGTGTTTCAATCATAGACTCATTTGTTGTCTATCTTGCCAACAGTAACACTACATGTCAGGCACATGTGATCACCATGAAATCTTTAGAAAATTATGCAGACAACACTGATAAAAGAGTTCAAGGTTCTGAATATGCCTGTGGTAAGTTGTCCGTGTATAGCATGGTTGTTAATATGCATGCATAATACACCTTGACTTTTGTTCTTTTTATGTCTGATTGTGATCAAAGCCTTGACTCAAGTTTACCAAATGCATTACATGCTTTTGAGAGTCTATAAGAGGTCTCTTTGTCACGTATGTTGCATCTAGGATAATATACTGCCAAATTAGAAGATCCCAAATCAGAGCAACAAATATCTTAGTCACAGCAGCAAATCGACAAATGTTGCAAAGCCTTCCTGATGTGTGATAATGAATGTATATGCCAGCATCACTTTGCAAAAAAGCCTGCATGATCATGACAAATAGCATAGATGCCAGAATATCACTTTGCTTCACTTTATTCAACTGGAATAGGTTTTAATAGTTCACCATTGACACAGACACATGCTTTCATATTGTCATATGTGAAGCGAGTAAATAAGCTCCGTAAACTTATCTGGACACTATTGTCGCCATTTTATATTTTTGATTATCTGTATGTGCGTTGTTTTTGATTTTGTCAAATGCACAGCATAGTTGGGTCAGTTAGGTACCATCTGTGAGAAAAAGAGCACCATGACACAATTCACTCCACCAGAAATTTGGAAATGGCATGCTGTACTTGGCATTCATGCCAGAAGATCAAATACAATGATTTCAGAGTCTTTGGGTGTCAATCTGAGGTTAGTGCAGAGGATTTGGAAAGAGTTGGATGAGTCTAATGGTGATTGCAAACGTATGGCAGCTCAGAAAATTCACTCTGATCGTTCTGATAAGAACTCCTGAATTTGTTGGTGAGGGCCTCAGATTTAACACAGAGGCCTTCATCAAGTGCCTTGAGGAGTAAGTGTTGCCTTGGTTCAAGAGGATGGCTACTGGAAGACCCTATGTCTGTCAACAGGACGCAGCACCATGCCACAAAAGCAGGAGAATCCAGTCATGGCTGTTAGTCAATATCTGCGACAACATCACCCCTTATATCTGGCCACCTAACCTCCCTGACTGCAATCCCCTTGATTATTGTGTGTAGGGCACAGTTGAGCAGGAAACCAACAAAACTCTTTTTAAGACCAAAGATGAATAGAAGGCAAGGATTATGGTGGCAATCATCAACTTAAGCAAGAAGAGATGCAGGAGATTCTGAAGTTGTCTGGAGGTTAAAGCCAATGGCAATTTATAGAATAGCATTTTCAGATATTTTTTGCATAATTTTGGTAAAAATATCTGTTAAAATGAGATGTCTATACTGTGTTTTGGCTTGACTATTCATATATGCTGTTCAATGATGCATTATGGGAAGTTCTATTGTATTATTCTAATAGTTATTTTTTAAATTATTCTATGGATTCAAATGCATTTTTGTGTCAATTTCAGAGTTATTGATTTGGATTTTTTTTATTTATTTATTTTTTATTTAATTTTTATTTCTTTTTTTGTTTGTTTTTAGTTTTCAATTTTTATGTAACAGAGCAAAAATTTGCTTACATGTTTGTATTTTGAGATGTGTTCTGTTCATTTATTTAGCAATTTATCTTGGTCTGGGAAGTTATTGCTGTAGGTTGATGCTGGTTTCCTTATTTTCCATGATATTTTTGGTATGTTTTGATTTTGTAGCATTGTGCTTTTCATGCATTCACTATTTTTCTCTGCTTCCAGGGCCCTTCTGTTACTCCTATGTTATACTTTTTTCATTAGCTGCTGATGCTACAGTGGCTTGGTATATTATGTTGTTCTGTAAGCAAGGGGCATTCATTCTTTGCTCTGTAGTTAAACGAGGGTTTGATTCATGTGGATGATTATTGCTTTCCTGTTGTTCTTTTTTATTATTTGTGCTATGTTCTCAGTGCAACTGTAGCTGATTTTTACTGGGTTTTTATTGAATAACTTGTGGAGAGTGACCAGGGGTGGGAAAGTGTTTGTGTATGATTTTAATGAATATTTTCTTATGTTTGTTTATACGTTTTTTTTGTATGGTGGATTGAACCATATGATTTTTTGGGGGCTGTTTCATAATCTCTCTTGGCTTTGTCGAAGAAGGTTTCTCAGTAAGAATTATCACTAACCTGCAGTTAATTGATTGTGGGATCTGCCAGGAGATTACGTTTAAGCATGATACAAACTGTCGCCACTGTGTGTTGACCTCAGTGTCCACTTTCATATTTATATACTCTCTATTCCTGATATTGAGCATTTTAACCCATAAATATAGCATACCTTAGAATTATATTTTTATCATTTATTGCTGTATAGAAAGACAATAGACCTTCTCTAGCCTAAGTTGTTGAACAATGTCTCGTCCATTCAATATGAGTAGGATTTCTTTCTTGCTTCCATTTTTTTCTAAAACTTCTTTGTTGCACACAGATTCAGTTCTTGGAATCCTCAGCATTCTTCTGTAGAATTACATTTCTGTTGCTTCAAGTATCTTCTTCATCTTTGAGGAGATTGTCCAGCATCTATTGCTATACAGGAGGACAGATATCACGTAACAGTTCAGCATACTTTTCTTCGTTTCTAAGGAAATTTTTCTATCTTTAATATTCTGCTTGGTTTCTGGAAGGCATCTTTGGTTATCCCAATATGTCTTCAGACTTAAGTGTCACACTTTCTGTCCTCTGTTAAAACGCTTTCCAGATGTTTAAATTTTTGTATTAGGTTGGTGCAAAAATAATGTTGGTTTTTGACGTATTTTTTTAACATCAAAAACCGACATTATTTTTGCACCAACCTAATACTTGTTTGATTTTGGTATCCCTGATTTTTTATTTGCATTTGGGACTCATCCTTTTGCTAACAAGCATGCATTCTGTCTCTGCAGTTTATATTTAGTCCTTTCTTCTTGCTTTCCGTTACTACCTTCTGTAGGAGCTTTTGTAGTTTTCTTCTTGCGTCAGCTATCAAGATGGCGTCATTTGCATGTCTTATGTTGTTAAGATGTGGCCACCAATACTGAATCCTGGTAAGACATATAATCATAGAATTCTTTCAGAATTACTTTACTGTATAGACCTAATGCGACTACACCAAGAAGACATTAAGGAAGTCAATAAGTTTGTCTACCTTGGAAGCATCATCAGTAAAGATTGGGGGACAGATGAAGACATCAAGTGCCAAATCAACAAAGCCTGACACACTTTCAACACTTTGCGGACAATCTGGAGATCAACTGCTCTCTCACTTTGCAACAAGATCTGGATATGTTCAAAAGGGCATTAAAGAAATTAAACTGAAAAGAGACAGAAGTAATTTTTCAACAGTTTTTAAGAATAGCCTGACCCCTAACACTGCATCAAGAATGTCACTAGCAGAACTAATGTTTGACAGAAAAATTAAATTGGTCTTTGACAAATTACTACCTTGAAGAAAGATAAAAAGTTGGTATAGTATGAATTTAACTATAAAATCTTTCAAAGCTGGAGAGAAGATTTTCTTCAGGTTTTACAAAGCAGGAAAGGAAAGTTGGGAAGATGGTGAAATAGTAAAATGTATTAGCAGGATAATGTATATGGTACAAGGTCAAAACTGTCATCATGAAAAAAACAATCTAAAAACAAGACATCCCAATGAAATAAAAACCGAATGAAGAGATTTACCTATGAAAGTGATGCCAACTCTAATTATGAATACTCAAAAACACCGTGTTAGTAAACGAAAAAGAAATCCAAAGGATGTTGGAAGTGAACTCCAAAAGAAAATACATATTCAAGAGAGAATGCGGATCTTATAAAAGGAGGTTTTGCATAGAAACGTGACAGACACTTACACTAAATTGTTAAACATACATTTGTCCACTCACTATGAATAGGATTTTTGCTAATAGAGTTGCAAAGCATGTTGCATGAATCACTGCCCTAACTACCATATTTGCTGTTACTGTATTATTAATCCATGTGATTAAAAAGTTTCTTCTCTAATCTTTGTTTCAGAGTTTTCTTGGGAATATTATTAACCAGAAGTGAGGGGTTATACTAGCATTATAATATATATATATATATATATATATATATATATATATATATATATACACAAACACACAGACATATATTTGCACATTTATATATCTACAAACATGTATATACACATGCAATTATATATATATATATATATACATATATGCACATATATACATCTACAAACATGTATATACACATGCAATTACATATA
This sequence comes from Acanthosepion lycidas, assembly GCA_963932145.1. NCBI lineage: Eukaryota > Metazoa > Mollusca > Cephalopoda > Sepiida > Sepiidae > Acanthosepion > Acanthosepion lycidas. The sequence goes on from OZ010586.1 coordinate 28,824,086, forward strand.
TATATATATATATATATATGCACATATATACATCTACAAACATGTATATACACATGCAATTATATATATATATATATATACATATATGCACATATATACATCTACAAACATGTATATACACATGCATATATATATGCATATATATACATCTACAAACATACGTACGTACACATGCACACGCATATATATATATATATATGTACATACATACATCTAGAAACATATATAATGTACACATACACACACACATATATATATGTGTACATATATACATCTAGAAACATATATAATGTACACATACACACACACATATATATATATATATATGTACATATATACATCTAGAAACATATATAATGTACACATACACACACACATATATATATATATATATGTACATATATACATCTACACACATGCATATATATATATATATATATATATATGCACATATATGCGCACAAACATACACACACACATATACATATATAATATATATGTATACACACACATACATGTAGAAGATATTTTTATTTAAATGGAAAACATGAAATAGATAATGTCATAACCACATTTGAAAAGAACTATCCATAACTGCCTACAAACTAAGTCAAAAAAATAAACTCCCATTCTTAGACCCTCTCATAGAATACAGTGACAACACTTTCATCACCTCATTGTACAAACTACCCAGTAGCATAAACTCTTGCCATTTTAATTTTATGAGTGAATGCCCACTTAAATACAAAATAGCAATCATAAAAAATTTCCTAAAAAGAGCACACAAGAATTCATACTCTTGTCTACATTTCGTTAAAGAACTCAACAATGCAAAACAGACACTAGTTAACAATGACTTTCCTAACTACCTCATCGACCGCCAGATTTGACTATTTCTTTCCAAAGTAACTAATAACAATACTGAACATACAGACAAAAACAATAACATAAACATCTTCTACAAATGCATGTCAATTATAAGCAAGAGGATTGGTTTTGTTTGGTTTGTTTTATGGCATATCAACCTCAATGGGTTATTTGATGCTGGCAAGATTTTTATTGCTGGTAATATTTTTTCAAAAAATATTTTGTTGGTAATATTTTTTTTTTAAAATGTATTGCTGGTAAAAAATTTTCAAAAATAGTATTGCTGGCATTAAAAACTATTTTTATAATTTCATAGTGTTTTGACCCCTTTTGGTGGGGGAGTTAACTATTTGCTCATAGCTGGGACTCTGACAAGTGCTACCACTTCAGGTGAGGATGAACATAGGAACACTAGCAATGAAGAGGTTGTTCCATTTTCCTCAAAACCTTTTGATCAAAGGCCTTGCTGTTGGATGTAGTTTATTGTCCTACCCAGGATGGATAAGCAAGATGAATCTTCTCTTAGAAATATCATAAAGAAATACACTACCCCAGTTAACCTAAACAAAAAAAATTAAATTAATTATCTAGTACAAAAAATTTTAAATAGCTAACCATATCTTCAAAAAATAACAGCATATCTGCAAAATCAAAGCTACGAAGAACGAACATTGTTTACAAGTTCAATGCCCTTTAAGGAACTGTGTTCATGATCAAATCAAACACAAAAATAATTACATTGGTCCCACTACTGCATGCCTATCCAGATGACTTATGTTACATCTATCTAACCACAGCTCCATTAGAACTCATTTAAATGATCACACAAACCTACTAGACTCCATTCAAAATGAACGAGTAGAAAATACAAACATAATGACGTCATCCACATGTAAAAAATGATTAAAATAACGGAAGGCCTAATAATAAAAAAGAAAAAAACCAAAACTCAGTAACATTAACTATGAATATGGCCACAATCTGCTGATCATGTTTGGAAAACAAAACATCCCTCTCATTCTAAATACATACACACAACACATACATCCAGTTGAAAAGTAAAAATAAAATCATCCTTGATAATGGCTAAAAGTATAGCCAAAAATGCTCAGGAATGCAGAACATTTGGACAGTTTTTACAAACTTTATTTTCCAGAAAAGAAAACAATTGTATGAATGAGAAAAATTAGATAAAAGACTTAATTGCAGTACCTTGTCAGTTGTATCGAATGAAGCACACACACACACACATACATATATATATATATATATATATATATATATATATATATATAGTGAGAGAGAGACACACACAATCATAATATATATATATATATATATATATTAGGTTGGTGCAAAAATAATGACGTAATAATGTCGTTTTTTGACGTATTTTTTAACGTCAAAAAAATACATTATTAAGTTATTATTTTTGCACCAACCTAATATATACACACACAATATATATATATACATATATATACACACACATACTATATATAAATATATATACCCACACATACTATATATAAATATATATACCCACACACAATATATATACGTATATATACACGCACACATAATATATATACATATATACACACACGCAATATATACATATATAGACACACATAATATATATACATATATATGCACACACACACACAATAAATATACATACATATATATATATATATATATACACACATATATGTACAAAAATATGTATATGCATATATATATATATATATATATATATATATATATATACTGGGTTTAACAGATAAATTGCCCAATTGTTAGATTAAGCTCTGAGCCGTTGTAAATGATTAAAGATATCTTACTGGAATTCTTCAAGGTTTTTATAACACCATTGGACTTTACTTTGAAAGTATAATTACTCTCTGAAGTACAAACTGTACAAATTGCTGATTGTCTCCATTTTCTTATATGGCTGTGAAATGTAGAAAATGCTGACAGAAAGAGAGAGAGGGATCCAAGTGTTTGAGAACAAATGCATGAGAAAACTCTTTGGCATCTTCTATTTAGAACATGAAAGCAATGAGTTTGTATGGAAAAGGATTGAAAGTTTTGTGGTGCACCAGGAACCTCTTCACACCACTGTCAAATGGAGAAAAATGGCGTGGTTTGGACATATTACAAGGCATGAGAGCCTGTGCAAGAACACCATGCAAGGCACCATTGAAGATGGATGTAGGAGAGGACACCCACTTAAAAACTGGTTGGATAATGTCAAACAATGAACAGGTATGACTGTACCAGAATTGCTGATGGCTGCCATTGATAGACCGTCATGGAAGAGATTCAGTGTGGCTTCTGCATTTGTTCCCTCCTTCGATTCCAAAAGGCAAGGGGATAATGATGATGATGATATATACCTTTACATATACAGTGGGGAAAAATAAATATTTGTACACAATGAAAAATTTTAATTAACATAATTATAACTTATGGAAAAATTTAAAATCCATACAATATTACTACATCATTGCATTATGCTGCAAAATGCAAAAATCAATTAGAAAACTTTGTTATAAATTAAATTATGTTTTATTTATAAAATTTCAAGGTGAAAAAGTATTCGTTCAAAATATATCTTTAATAACAAAAGGCCCAATTTACATTTATTCGCATAATTCTTTATAAAATATTTTTTTTAAGCTTTTCACCCCAAGCAAGGTGGAAAGCCACTAGGACGCAAGGGGTTACAGAAGATTTGGAGTAAGACCAAATAGGAATGATAGAGGAAAGGATGAAGAGAAGGATAGTGGATATATCAAGGCACCTGGAGATGTTGATTGACTTTGCATTTGAATAGTTGGAGATTATAGCTATCAGAGAAACAGGAAAAGGGGAGGAAGTTCCACAGGCGAGAGGTGCAAAACATGAAGCTATTGAAGTAGAAGAGGCGGCTCCATTTAACAGTTGCAATAGTGAAAAGGTGAGAGCGGGATGCCAGCCTAGTTGAACGTTTAAATTCATGAAGTCTGGGAACCAGCGAAAGCAGCTCATCAGAACAGTTACCATGAAAGTATTTGTGACAGCACATCTGTGAGAGAGCGACTGAAGATGAGATGCCAGATCAGGGCCAGTTACATTGAATATCCATCTCTGGCTTTTATCAAGGACCTTGAGACAAACAGAAGGGGCACCGGACCATATATGGCAGCAATACTCCATGCAAGGGCAAATGGTTGACTTATAGATTTGAAGGATTGACTCTGTCAAGAAAAATTTCCTGGTACAACACAGGAACCAACTTTCCTTGCGGTGGATGAAGCTATTGACTCAATGTATTTGTTCCATCTCAGGTCAGCAGTCAATGTGAGGCTGAGTAGTCACAAAGAGGTACTCTCGTGGAGTTGAGCGTCAGACATTCTAATTGGTGGCAGGGATGGTTCTCTGTGATGCGTAATAGAACAGTTTTGTTTTTCAGGTGTTAAAGTTAACCAGCCAATTCCTGGCCCCAGTTCACAACCAATTGGAGGGTCCTTTTCAAGACAAATGGCCAGGTTAGTTTTGCCAATGACACTAGATTTGTTTTTAAGGCAGGAGTAAATTGTAGTGTCGTCCACATACATGCCTACTTGGGAATCTATGACATCAAGAAGATCGTTGATGAAGATAAGGAACAGAGTAGGGCCTAGGATGGAGCCTTGGGGAATACCTGCGTTCATGGGATAGGAGCTGGAGGAGAATCCATTGAAAACAACCTTCAATTCACAGTTTGACAGGAATGATTGTATTAAGTCAAACAATTGACCTGAAATTCCATAACACTGAAGCTTGTGAAGAAGGCCAGCATGCCAAACCCTATCAAGTGCTTTGGAGATATCTAGAGCCATGGCACGAGCTTCTCCATTATTATGAAGGGCTTGGTAAACAATTTCAGTGATGGCTGTAAGCACATCAGCTATAAAATGGGCAAAGAGGGAAAGCAGATCATGGGATATAAGGTGCTTAACCATTTTGGCATTGATTAAAGCTTCAAGGACTTTCCTGAAGAGGGGTAGGAGACTGATAGGGTGGTAATTAGAAGGGTCAGAAGGGTCACCAGAGTTTTTAAAGACAGGAACAATGAATGAAGACTTCCAACAGTCTGGAAAACAAGATTCATTGAGGCAGTAGTTATATAATTTGGAGAGGGCAGGGGCCAGTTCAGGCACACATTTCTTTAGGACAATCTCAACACTAGCCTTGTGGGGGTCTAAATTAGAGATAATGCCCAATACTGATGATGGGGTAATGTGCAGATCTCTCAATAGAGCCTCAGTTCTAAGGGGGAATTCGGGTGTGGATACACCAGAAGAGTCGAGCGTTGAATTGAATGAGAATTTCCGAGTAAAGCATTCAGCCTTGTCAGCAGAAGAGGTCAGAACCTCAAACTGGTTGAACAAAGGAGGTATAGAGGGTTTGCTATTGTTAAGTATGCTCTTGCAGAGATGCCAATAATCCTTGGAGCCGAATTTGCGAGATGCAATGTGTTCTTTCATTCAAGCAACAAATAGTGACATTACTTCATTGAGGACATGCTTACACCTGTTACGGGCAGTGACAAAGAGACATCTATTGCAGTCAGATATGTCACTTCGATATAAGTGGAAGAAGTGGTTCCTATGGGCAATGGCAGCTGAGAAAGCAGTGGAGAACAAAGGGGAGGAGTGCAATTTGGCCGTATATTTGCTTGAGGGGATGAAAGCCTCAATTCCAGCTTTAGCCCAGGAGGAGACCTCAGAAGCACATTCTTGAATGGGGAGTGTAAAGACAACATCCCAGGGGATATTGCGAAGGAAATTCCAGAATGAGTCCCAGTCTGCTCATTGATAGCAGAATGAGGGTCTAGTGGTAGGAGGTTCTTTGCAGGAGGTGGAGTTGAAGGAGATGTTGATAGACACTACAGTATGATCAGAATTGCCAAGAGGGCAGAGCTGCGTGGCACTATAGGACTTTAAGATGAAGGTAAAACATAGATCGAGAAGAGAAGCCTTACCGTCCCAGTTGTAGGGGAAACATGTGGGGAAGTCGACTATCTGCATGAGGGATTGATAGATTGAAAAATTAAGGGTTTGAATGCCTGCAGGGTCAGTAGTAGCGTTTTTGAGCCACTTGGTATGATGAGTGTTAAAATTATTGCCAAACACGAATATGTGAGCAAGTGGATGGAGAGAGAGAGAGCCTTGTCAATGCTGTCAGAAATGCATTCAATTATACCACAGTCTTGGGAGGATGGTGAGCGATAAAGAAAAAAGAGGTAGCTTACAGCATTGAGAAGAGATAGCCAGAGACACATGTACGAATCGTCTGGAGATTCAAGAGACAACTCTAGTCAGTAGGAGATGGTCCTTAACATAAACTTCAAGGCCATGCATGTGGGTTTGAGAGTCTTTTCTAAGGAGAGGAAAGTAGCTGGGGGTCAAGAGATCAGAGGAGGGGATAGTCTCACACAGAGCCAGAATATTTGGGCAGTTTGCAATGACGAAAGATTCCACGCTGCAGAAATTGGTTCTAATGCCACGGATGTTGGAAAATGAAATGTTAAAGGTTTTAGGTGATTTTTTAAGGCCTGGTTTAGATTTTCTTTTCAGATTGTTGTTAATTATCATGTGAAATTTGGTTGTAAAAATGAAAAGGCCTGAAGTAAAAGACGCAGATGGTTTTCGATTGTGAGGTGGGCAGAGAGAAGTTGGCACAGCCTACAACATAATGTGGCCACAGGGTTGCCCACCAGAAGTGAAAGCATGGACACCTTTCCATGTACAACATGGCGCTACAGACACCCCAGTATTATGCAACTGTTGATCAGAGCGGCTGTTCAAGATGCTATGCAAGACTTAGGGCTCCTAACTACCAGTCGGAAAGAGCAACCAGAAAACTGTCAACCATGTACCCTCAGAATGAAGAGGAAATGCCACAGACTGCACATCATGGGAGAAACACACCAGCACTAATACAGAGGCCAGAGAGAAACAGAGAGAAAGTTCTGGGAATCCCTTCCTAAACAAGAAACAAGGTATGAGCCTCTACTCTTGTCCAATAGGAGGGGGAGGAGTACTGACCAGACAGTAGGAAAGCCTACCTACTCCTATTACATATAACAAAAACAACAACAAACGAAAAAAAACACAGCATGCAGCAGCTGACAAGGAGTCCAAGCTGACAGCAGAAGACATATTTACCTAAGGATAGGATTGGGATGATATTTGTATTTTTCCCTTCCATTACAGGTCCCATTGTTCTCTCTTTAAAAATTTGGTTAGACAGCATTGTGGATATGGCATATGATTATACTTACATATGGCAGCAAGTCATCATATTCGCCATCTTCCATTCTCATGGTCACTTAGTGAATAGTTAAATGCTGATGTTTTATCACCAAGCACTTTCTTTCAAAGAAGGCAGAGCTTCAGACGGTCAATTCCCCCTACCACAAACAATGGGCTTGGGGTACTTGCTTTTGAATAAAATGAAAGACAATGGGAAGAAAGATACGATTAAACAATTTACACGCTAATCTATTTTATCTGTTGAATATTAGCTAGTTTGCCAGAGGTTTAGCACACAAGTAGGCAAATGTAGCCAAAGCCAAAACTGACTTGAGTCATTTATGGAGAAATATATAGCTGAACAAAGACCCCTCATGCAAATGTATTGGGAAGGTCCATTCTAGCAAAATGGACCAACCCAACTGGTGTATTAGGCACTCTCCTATAAAATAAGGTAAAATCAGCTTTTACAAGGAAATAGAAGGAGGCAGCCATGTTGGCAGGTAAGTCACTTGACTTCTACATCTCCCTCCTCTCCCCATTGCGGAAGCATATTGGCCGTTGGGGAGGAATTAATTCCCTATTGCCTGGCTGATTGTACAAGAGTAGTCGGGATAGCGCCCTGGGAATCCTCGTTCTTGATGGCTGTGATTGAGTAGGGCCCTGGGACGCTGGTTTATTTTGTAATGTAATGTCACCATTTTCCAAGTCTTTGGCAGATTGATGTGGTCTGCATGTATCCGTAATTGTCGGCTCAGGTGACACAGGCATGGCGCTTGGTATGGGGGTCTTGATTATGGATGCTTCAAGTTTCCTTAGAAACCTACGGTTCCGCAGGGTTATTCTGCCTGATCCTGCAACTCTAATTCTATATTGACGGTTGGGAAGTGTCTCTACTATTCGCCCAGCTATGTCCCATCGATGGCTATTTGGGTTTTGAATGGAGACTGTGTCACCTTTATAAAGTGGGGATAGTGCATGTGCAGTACAGTTGTACTTCTCGATGAGGTCTGCATTGCGTTTGGATAATCTCTGTTCTCGTTTTTGCGCTGCGGCTATCCATTCAGGGTGTGGTTTATATAACTGTGGGTGCGATGGGATAAAATCTCGAAGACATCTATGAAGCAGGAGTTGCGCTGGTGATAAGCCAATGCCTTGGATAGGGGTGTTTCTATATTGCAAGATTGCTTGTGCTGCCATGTTATTGTCCAAGGAACACTGGTGTCCTGTGCAGTCTTTTATGAGTCTTTTTGCAGTCTTGACTGCCAATTCTGCACGTCCGTTAGACTGGGGATAGGCCACTGATGAAATTCTTTGCTTAACAGCCCAGGTTTTTAGGAACTGTTGGAATGAGTAAGCTGAGAATGGCGGTCCACCATCTGTACTAAGTTCCTCAGGTGCACCATATGTTTGGAATATTTCTCTGCAGATGGAAATCAACCTGGAAGCAACCGCTTGCCCTGGCTTGATGCGGTACAGAATGAGCCATCCAGTGAGCCTGTCTGCACAAGCAAGATATGTGAAGGATTTAACATAGAACAAATCCATTACAATCTGTTGAAATGGGCATTCAGGTGTAGGTGTCATTTGGATTGGTTCATGTGGTAGACTTGGGGCATTCCTTGAACATGTAATGCAATTATACCTGTAATTGCGAATTGAGGCATTCATTCCAGGCCAGTAAACTGAGTCATTGGCACGCGCTTTCATGCCAACTACTCCTTGATGAGCCGAATGTAGGCATTTTAATATGTTCTTGCGCTGGGAGGTTGGTATCACTACTCTCCTGTCAAGTAGTATTAGACCATTTTCATTGCTTAGGCGGTTACGAACTTCCCAGTATTCCCGGATTGTAGGTGGTGTTGCTTGACGACTGTTTGGAAAACCATTGTCTATGGTTTTCCGTAATAGGGTGTATTGTGTGTCTTCTTGACCAGCAAAACGAATGTGGTCAGGGGAAGTTATGGCAGGATTATCATCTAATTGAGATATTGATGTGAGGGCTGTCAATCTCATTGTTGCACAAGTCTCATCTGATTCATCAATTTCTATAAGGGAGGGTTCTATGGAGAATGTATCAAGTAGGCTTTGTACTGTAGTGACTGGATTGCGGGAAATAGCATCAGAGGCTCTGTGCCATTTTCCAGGGCAGTGTTGCATGGTGAAACGATATCTCAAGCTTTTCTCTCTGAGTCGGAATAGGCGAGGGTTGTGAATTTTGCTGAGATCTCGATCACCAAAAAGTCCTTTGAGTGGTTCATGGTCGGTCACGACTATAACGTTTGGGCAACCTAGTATGAACATGCGGCACTTTTCAAGTGCCCAGCTGATAGCTGCTGCTTCACCTTCTATGGGTGCATATCTTTGCTCAGCCTCAGTACAGAATCTGCTTCCAGCAAACACAAGATGCCAGCCTTCAGGGCAACAGACAGGGGCTCGTTCGATTGCACATGTGCAGTGTTTCTGAAGAAGTAAAATATCTAGCAAAATAATCATCCCACAAGAATATAAGAATATCGATGACGTAGGTTCACATACTGTCCAAGACCATTCTTCTTTTTTTTTTTGAAAGGGCGATTTCCAACTAAACGAACTTACAGGGTAACAGATTAGGTTAGAATAATTAGAACACAAGACAAGTAAGTAAATACTTTAAATTAGTCAAAAAGAGAAAAACAAAATAAAATAAATAAAAATAAAATAAAAAAATCAGGTTGGCAAATACAGAGAGAGAGAGAAATACAGACAGAGAGACAGACAGTGCACCCTTTGGCCAAATTTTGGTAAAGCGATTTCAACTGACATATGGCAGCAAGCTATCATATTCATTATCTTATTACCAGAACAATCAAGAACATTTTGCAATTCATTTCTTATATCTTTCTCCGCACACAAATCATACACATTAATTATCAACATCAAGGTAAGGAACTATTAAATTCACAAAAAGAATTGATCACCAAACATTGGAAGGAAGGCAAAAGCTATAGGAAAATAGCGGATATCCTGAATATACCACTTACTACTATTAGTTCTGTTATTGCTAAGTATAAAAAGGTGAAAACTATTGAGAACAAATTGAGATCTGGTGCACCATGCAAGATTTCTTCCAGATCAATGAGAAGAATTCAGTACAAAATTCAAGAAAATCTAATG
>OZ010586.1:28845635-28880635 GCA_963932145.1 Acanthosepion lycidas
GCTTAACTTTTGAAAGTCGTCTTTCTCTCTTCCAATGTCACAGCCTTTGTTAAACACAACCTGGATATTTAAATTTTTGTACTTGCAGGATTCTGATGTGTGCAGTGAGGAACTTTTAAGGAAAATGGAAACAAAAAAGATACTTATATTTAGAATCATAAAGATCCATCTGAAATTCCTAGGACACATAATGAGGAAAGAGGGGTTGGAGAATTTAACACACACAGGATATATAGAAGGCAAGAAAGACAGGGAAACATCAACAATCTAAATAATAAAAGTTTGTGTAAATTGATAGCAGAAGGTGGAGTGTGAAAGATGGTAAAAGAGTAAAGCCTAGTAAGAGTTGCAAAAGATAGGAAGTTGCAGAGAGCCATAATCGTCAACATCCTGAAAGGACATGGAACATAGATGATGATGTTTATGAGCAGATATGATAATGGTTGATTAAGCTGTTTATATACAAGAAACATTTCGCATTCATTGACTAAACAGTGTTACTATTAGTTGAAATTTGTAAGATTTTGCTTCAAAAATACTTTTATAGGCAATTAGACTTTTTCAAATTCATTTTTATCACTCTATCTAGTTTTATTGAAATTTTTTTCCTAACCTTTTGTTTAAGGTAGTGTGGAAGTCAACATGTTGAATATATCATTATTTTCTCTTCTACAGTCTATCTGAAATTATTATGCAAATCACATAAATGTTAATAACTTGAACTTGCTCTGAAAAATCTTTGTCAAATTTTAAAACCTTAATTTTAGATATGAAAACATAGCTTGAGTTAAATTTTTAGGTTGTTTCACCAAGTTTTATTCAGGTTACTGGATTTATTATAAAAACTGCAGTCTGAGGTAATGCAAATTTTTTTTTTTCATTTTTCCATAATATAATCTGAAACATGAGTAATGAAAAAGCTTGAACAAATGCTGAAAAACAGGAAATAGCAAGGTTATTCATTAGAGATATCAAAGGAGCCTTGCAGAGATCCTTGGATGATAAAGAGGGCTGTTGAAAATATAAGTAAGTTGAGAATTAAAAGCAAAGGAAAAGGCTTTGTTTCCTCATGGAGAATGTAAACTAAAACAAGTTATAGTGAAACAGCTATTTTTGACCAGTGCTCAGACCTTTGAACAGGCTGGCATTGAGGGAGTCAAAAAGGACAAAAGATGGAGAATATTTTGCAAACCGGGATCTGTCAAGAAATCTCTTTGGCAAACTCTTCTCAGTACAGTAATATTTTAATGCAACAAAATTGGCTCAAGAAATGCATGAAAATTGATTTTTCTAAAGTAATTTTCATGGATGAATGTTGGGCAATATTCATAGAGCTTATTCATGGATCAAAAGATGGATTTTATCTGATGCAGATGTGCCTGTGGCTAAAACACGACAGCAAGGAGGTGGTCGTGTGATGATATGGACTAAAACTGTTGACCAAACCATTAACTCAAAATTGAAGAATTTACTGAAGAGCACTATTGCAATTTCATAAACAAAACTTTCTTTGAATGGTACAAATCCCAGCCTCAAAGTTTCTAAATGAATTGGTTATTTATGCATGACAATGTTGCTTTTCATGTCTCTATGGTTAGCTGTGAATTTTTGGAGCATTAAAGGTTTACAGTAGAGAAGATAATGTAATAGCCATCATCAAGTTCTGATCTGAATCCAATTGAAAATCTATGGTCAATTGTGAAGATGCAATTATATAAAGATGGAAAACAATATGACAGCAAAGCAGACCCATGAGAAGCAATTAAAATCACTGTGTTAGAAACTGAATCATCTGAAGTAAAAAATTTAACAAAGTCAATGGATAATTGATTGCTGTTCGTTATTGAAAAGAAGGTTCACAAAATTAAAATGTAAATGCTTCAAAGACATATATGTTTGTTATTTATTCTATTATAGTTGTTGATTAATTGTTAATGATTTTGTTACCTTGTTATTGAAGTAAAAGTGATTTTCTGGTTTTGCTTAATGACTCCAGACTGCAGTTTTTATAATAAATCCAATAACTTTAATAAAACATGTTGAAACTAACTAAAAAATTAACACAAGCTTTCTTTTGCCATCTAAATTAACTGGTTAAAATTTAACAAACAGTTGGATATATAGACGATAGATTTCTGAATGAAATATTAATATCAGATATGAAACACCAAGAAATGTTTAATTTTTTTTTAAATCAAGGAAAAAGTGTAATGATCTTCTTAAGGATTCATTTACTTGAAGCTATTGTTAATCATTGATCTGAGCAAACAGTTGGATGTATAGATGACAGAACATTTGTAAATGAAACCTTAAAATCAGATATGGAACTGAGACTGTGCTGACGGCATTCTCAGAAGGAAAACTACAAAAATGACACATGGCAGTAAATGAATACAAGAGAGGAGTAAGCATTAAAAAAAAATAGGAAAATTTCATTAGAAACCAAGAAAATGTGCCAGACGACTATGTCATAACTATCCACATGTCATGGTATTGAATACAAGACAATTTCCTGACAGATGAAGACGAGACTCAATGCAACAGAATGCTGAGATTGCCATATAGAGAACACATAAACAAGGAAGAAGTTTCAAAGAAAATTGGAACAGGAATGACACTTATACTTAATACCAGAAATGAGACAATTGAAATTTCAGAGACACATTATTTGCTTAGATTTTGGAAGCCATCTTTTGCTATTCCAATATGAGATCAGATTCCAATGTCACATTTTCCATCCTCTGTGAACACACTTTATACTATATTATGTGGGAGTTATCAGGACGTAGAACAGTATCCAAAAAGAAGTGGAGAAATGAGAGAAAGTGGAAAATATTTTTAATGACAACACATTCCATCTTTGTGAATTAGGTTGGCGTCTTCAGAATAAAAGAACAAAATTGTGTTTCCTTTGTATTAAAGCCATTAATGTCTGTTTGTCAGGTTGACAGCTTCTGATTGGAATGAAAGAACAAAACTGTGTGTGTTTCTTTTGTATTGAAGCCATCAATGACTGGCAAACAGGCAGTAATGGCTTTAATAAACATTATGCAAAACCTTATTTAAAACTGCAGGGTGTCTAGACACCCACCTCATCAGAAAAGCCTGGTCAGAGAACAAGTTAAGCTGCTGAGGATCTGAACATGTGGCAGGTACACGGTTAATGAAGACTAAACTACAGAAATTTAATATTTTATACGATTAGCTCAAAAAGAAAAAACCTTTCCTATTATTAATGACAGAGAAATATCCAAGTTTCAAAAGTGTTTCTCTTTATTTGTAATATCAGAAATTCACAGCTTACATTCTAAATAACAGTACATGGTCAGGTCAGTATAAATCAGAGAGATACTAATTATTCAAACGAAATGGCAGCAGGCTAATTGTAAAATTATATTCCTGCTGTCTATCAACTGGTAGAGTCATTTTGCACCACATAATGTCTGAAGCACTTACTGTCTATAACTGCAACAGCAAATGGCAAATTGGTCAACTTCCTCCACAGATAAGGTGTGCCAGAAATACAAACAACGGATTAAAAACTAATTGGCTTCCATCAAGTAGTGTCCACTTAATGTTACTTAATCTTATAATCTCAGATAAAGATGGAACATCCTGAGTCAGTACATTGAGTACAGTAAAAGTTCTTGGCCTAACATACTTTTGCCCCGTCAGCTAGGATTAGAATAAGTTGACTGCATCTCCTGCAGAAGAGTAATACATTGTTCAAAAGGAGACCACCTTCTGGGTTGAGATTTGCAGATTCAGGTACAAACTGAATCTCTATCTGTTTTTTTTTAACTCTAGTTTAAATCAGACATATGGCTATCTTTTTTACCCTAGTGTAAATCAGACATATGGCTATCTTTTTCACCCTAGTGTAAACCAGACATCTATCGTTTTTTAACTGAGTGTAAAGAGGACATACACTGGCAAAAATAAGTTTAAAACCAATGGTTAAAGTTTTATTCATTTCAGAATATGTTTTTAATAAAAAAAATATAAATTAGTTTTATTGTGTATGCTTTATGCAGAATTTATTTCTCTTTCGAATGATGGAAAAATTGTATATTTGGAAAATTTTAATGTTGGATTAATTTAAATTATTCAGATTTGCCAGCAAAATAAGTTTAAGACCGTATGGGTATTATTATATTTAAAGCAAAAAGATATAGTAAAAATGAGCAAAAATATATTTACCAATATTTAGTGTCGTAATCTTTATTATTAATTACAGCTTCATATCACCTATGCATCAAGCTTGATAAGAGAGCTCAAAAATCATTTGGAATGCTCTGCTATATTTGCTTAATATAATCATATAATTTGGCTAAATTTGTTGGGTTGTTTTTAGCATGAACTCTTTTAGAAATATGATTCCATAAATTTTCAATTGGATTAAGATTCAGACTTTGTGGAGGCCACTTAATGACATCCATATTATGGTGATAAAAAACGTTGCATTACATTTTTGGCTTTGTGAATGGGGCTGTTATCTTGTTGATAAATAGCTCCAGGTCTTTTAGCCTGTCAGTCAAATATGGCGGAACATATTCGTTAACTAGCTGCATAGAGCCTACACTGTTGAGTTTTCCATCAACTTTAACAATTGGACCAATACCAAAGCGACTGAATGCACCCCACACAATTACACCACCACCTCCTGTTTGCACTGTCTTTTTGACACATTTAGGATGGAATTCCTTGGTTGGGTCACATCTGACAAAGGTTTTTTTTTTTATCTAATCCAAAGATGCAAAAGCTTGACTCTACACAAGTTGTTGCCTATCCATTGAATGTGACTTTTCATGAAATTTAGCCACTTGAGTCAATTTCTCTCTGAAATAATTGTTTTTTTTTCTAGCAATGTACCTGAATAATCCAAATTCTCTTAGACAGTCTTGGACAGTTGCAGTGTAAAACTAACAACAGTTTTACCAGATAATTTCTGCAAATGTCCACAGCTGTCAGCATTTGGTTAGCTTCGGAAATCCTATGAATTCATCTATCCAGTTGCACTGTTGTTTTTCTTGGGGCTCCTGATCTTTGTTCATCCTTATATTGTCCAGTATCCTGGGAAAGCTTCCAAGCTTGAAAACAAGCCATTTTGCTGCACTTTAATTGCTTGCCTTACATTCATAAAGGAAACGTTTTGTTGATGAAGTAACATTATTTTTGATCTAATCACAGGGCTAAAACAACAATGCTTTCCCATAGCAAATTAATTGTATAACACTATACGGGGTGTCCATAAAGTTCGTGTGCACTTTAAAAAATTTATAACTTTATCTGTATTTGCGATGGAAATAATTCTAAAAAAGGATTAGAAAGAAGTAAAACTATATTTTTTAAGGTTTTATTGAAATTTTATTTAAGTTTCCACATGTCCTACATCATTAGCAATACAAAGGGTAATATGATTTTGCAGTTCACAGAAAACATTTGCCAACTGATTTACAGTAATGCCTGAAATAACATTACTTATTTTAGCAATACTGAAAACTAGGTACATAAATCTTTATAACATTTTTTAGCAATTATTTCTATTGCAAATACAAATAAAGTTATAAATTTTTTAAAGTACACACGAACTTTATGGACACCCTGTATAATGCATTAATGACCAGTCATGTGACCAGCCATTTAGCAAATAATTTGCCTAATACCAATGCGGTCTTAAACTTATTTTGTCGGCAAATTTGGATAATTTAACTTAATCCAGCATTAAAATTTTTCAAGTTGTAGAAAAATATACAATTTTTACATCATTCAAAAGAAAGAAATTCTACATAAAACGTACACAATAAAATTAATTTATATTTTTTTATTAGAAAGATTTTCTGAAATGAATAAAACTTTAACAATCAGTCTTAAACTTATTTTTACCAGTGTATGATGTCTGTCTGAACAATAACAGGACTGGTGTGTTGTGTGAACTATAGATGGAAGAGGGATAAGTGGGTTGTCTTATTTAACATGATATATTGGGAGTATATAACTGTAATCTTTCTGCAACCATTTCATTTTTTTTTTTTTTTTTTTTACATGAGACAGTTGTGTCAGGACAAATCGTGGCTGCTTCAACACAACAATGAACCGGCTCACAATGTCCTGAGTATCGGGCAGTTCTTGGCCAGGAAGAACATCGCCGTACTGAAACAACCTCCCTATTTACCTGATCTTGCTCCCTGTGACTTTCTTCTTTTCACAAAGCTCAAGGGGATCATCAAGGGGACCCATTTCAAAGACGTGGAGGCCATCAAGATAGCCATAATGACAGAGCTGAGGAACATCCAAGGAGAATCCTTCCAGCAGTGCCTAAAAGCATTGACAATGAAGGATGGAAAAGTGCATTAGACTTGAGGTGGGGGGGTTACTTTGAAGGGGGAAATCATGTAGTTTGTTGCTTGGAATTAAAATAAATTGTTTGTGACACTAGCAAACAATTTACTTTTCAGACAGACCTCATACATCTACCTTTTGATTCTAGCATAAATTAGACATATATCTCTCTTTTTTTTACCTGAGTGTAAGCCAGATATATATCTACCTTTTGACCTTAGTGTAAATGTATATCTAGACACATATCTTTTTGACCCTAATGTAAACTGGATTTATGTATACCAAATTTAATCCAAGTGTAAAGCAAAACTATGTTACCATCTTGATCCCGGTATAAACTTGTCCAAAGTGTTCCTATTTATGAATTCATTGTGATCTTTGACTTATAAATCTTGTATTTGACAGAAGATATACCAATAAGTGTTAAGATGTTGTTAAATTAAACAACTTAAGAAATCTACTTTACAAAACTGTTATCTTGATGGTGGCTCATTGAAATACTGACTTTATGAATTGGGTCAGTTTGAAAACTTTTCAGCATCGCCCTCTTGGTAGATAACATATGAGGGCAATCAGAAAGTTGTTAGCATCTCCTTGTTGACAGCCACTGCCCAAATCCATTTATTCCCCATCCAGCTATGGGTTAAATAGTAGAGTAGACAAAGATCTGAAGTATTAGATGGCAGCCAGTTTAGGAAGAGGACTACTTTTAATTCAAAATTGTGGAGAAGGAATTTGGAAACCATACCGCTGTCTCCCAAATGCCAATTTACAAATAATAAAGGAATCTGTAAAGAGCCATGATTGCTGAAATCCTGACAGGATGTGGCATTTGAAAAAATATATTATAATTCTTTTATTTTATTATTAGCTGTAGTTGTTAATCTTTTAATATAAGTAATTTGTAAATTAAACATATAGGTATGCATGTAAAGGAAAAAAATCATATATATATATATTCTCATAGATACAAGTGTGAAGAGGATACTAAAAATTTCTCAATTTGATCCTCTCCCAAAAATTTGATGTTCTTTTGTTACTAGAGCTATAAATGGTACTGGTAATAATAGCCATTTTCTTATATGGAAACCTTCAGCATTCACTGACTGAATAGCTAGAGCTGCTGAAATTTAGAAAATCTTTCTCATGAAGATCTATATTTCTCAAGTCCAGAAGCTGTTATCGCTCTTTCCAGTATTGATGGTGGTTTCCTTCATAAACTTTTCTTTGAAGTAATCGGGAATGTTAAGATTTTTATTATATCATGATTCCTCTTTGAGTTACATGTACTATCCATTTTAGTTGTTGCTGCTTTTGAAATTCTTCAAGTGATGCAGTTTCCGTTATTTGGCAAAGTTTCTTGTTTGTCATTTTGTAGCACCAGACCACGAGGTTGGAAAAAGTATGGTCCTCACTAAGACCTACAGGCTTCATTCACTGCAAGCCATTTTTAATCATGAAACTGAGAAAGCAGTTGTATACAGCAGACAGTTTAGATATTTCTCAACATGTTTCGTGTCATGCAATATCCGTATGAAAGTCTTGATCTGATGAGGCTATTTAAGAACATATCTTGAGTTTTTAGGTTAATGTTTTGCTTTTGTGTGGTGCTGGATAAAACTACCCCTAACACAGCCTGTGTTCAGTTTCCTTGACTCCTTTGCTAAATCTGACCTGCATACTTTTATATTTCAAAGTGCCAATTTGCAAGATTCTTTCAGTTGTTTTACATCATTAACTAAGCCATGTCTGTTGAAAAGAATTTTCAAGTGTTTGGTCACTGAAATACTGTTTTGCTGCTCTTACAGATTTGCAAAACAAATGTAACTATCAAATTCCTTTTTAAGATTTAGAAACAGAAAGTTTCATGATGTCTCTGTTCTTGTTCTAATGAACTCCAAAGAGAATACATGAGTTTATGATGCCATCACCAAATGACAAGTGTCTGTCATACTTAACTGTAATGAAATGGTATACTGATAATGGGTGCACTATGGAAGAAAGATTTATTCTCCCAGTTGTATTTTCTCCATTATGGGCATTATTATATCCATAATATAGTAACACCATATTTCATGGATGAAATGGAAATACTGAAAGAAAAAGGAATGACAAACATAATTTGTTCTCTGAGTGAGCTTTATGCTGCTACAACATACACAAAATTTATATACATATTTACATGTGTGTCCCACACAGAAAAACTATAACATCTATCTACATAACAAGCAGAGTGAAAGGAGAACAAAAAGATAAGGTCTTGCATATAATATAGAGATTCTTCTGTGTTTCTGGAGAAGTCATATTCCCAAAAGGAAATGGCACCATGAGCTTGTAAACTGAACTACGTCGCAGCTGGCTGGCCCAGGCAGAATGAACAATTCATGTGTCTTGTCTCCAAGAAGCAAACTGATACTTTTATCACTGTATGAAGTAACATTGATAAGCAACTGTCAAAAGACCCACTTGACATCATGGGAGATAATTTTGTATTCCTATACCAAGTTCAAGTTGAGATATTTTTTTTTAAGATGAAGACTTCATTTGTGAGGTCTTTAGTGGTGTTATATATATATATATATAAAGACACAAATATATAAATGCATACACACACACATATATATATATATATACACACACAAATGTATAAACACATATATACACAAATGTATAAACACATATATACACAAATGTATAAACACATACACACATACAAAAATATGAAGAACATAGCTACACAACATTTTTTTTTTATCAATAATGAAAATTTTTTTTTTTACCAAAAATCCATCATTAATTTAAGAATAAAGAAAAACACTTATTTCAAAATTTGAGTTTTTGAGTCATATGATGGGGTGCTGAAAATTTATTCCAGTTCAAGAACCAGGAATTCCTTAAGAAAAAAAACAAATGTTTGGTTGGGTTTTAGGAAGTAAGTCCAATCATAAAATTTTAAGCATCAATTCATTCTCCATTTAAAAGTGCATGTTTTATCTTTTTAGTTAGCCTTGATCCAAATCTCGAATTAATCTTGATGAAGTCCATCATTTTCTAGTTGACCTGAGCTATAATCCTTTTAAAAAAATAAAATAAAATTTCTAATTGGTCTGTCTCACCTGTTTTGCCATCTGTCATTAACTGTGCATTTATTACCCCACCTCTTATCACAGAATCTGCTGGGAATGGCTGTGTTTTAATCAATGCCTGTAACTTGATTGGTTATGTCAGAAACACGTGACAGGGTCATGTGACTTTCCAATTGTAGAAGATCTAGAAATTCAAATGCCTGAATATCATACATATTTTATTTCCACTTTGATCACAGAACTAGCTTGCTAGAACTAATTTCAAGTCATTTAAATGTTTTCCAATGGTCAAGCTGAATTTTTATACACACTTCAATATATAATCTACTACACATACTCACACACACACACATATATATATTTCTCATTTAAGCATTATTATCAATTATTTATGTAAAAAAACAAAATACAACTTCCCTAGCAAAAAAAAACAGAAAAAAAAATACTACAATTTCTAAATAAAAGTCACTCAAATGTCTGGAGTTGGAACAAAATGGGGCGAAAACTGCAATAGTCGAAAGAAAAGGAGAAAGAGGAAAAAAAGAGAGAAGGTTAAATATTGAGTGTAAAACATGTTAAAAATCTGCACATAATGGCAATTTTATTTCAACACCATAAATGTGTCTCCTCAGGCAATGTTAAACTATTGGCAAATGAAAGATTAATTTAATTTCAAAAGCACAATACTTAACAAAAAATAGATTTGTGGGCTTTGCTGCAATTAACCAATCAAATGTGACCTACCCTAAATTCCAATTTACTAGAAAAAATTTTTTAATGTAGGTTATGACACAAAGTTGCCTGCATATAAAACTTAGACAATTTATTTACAGGTAGATACAGGTTGCTACATTATTTCTTAAGATAAGTTGGAGTCTGATGTTCAACTTTCCTAAGAAGTAAATACACAAGCGGTTTGGAGGTAATTCAGCATAATGCTAATTAGTTTTATGCTCGTTCTGCTTCTTACATAAAATTTTGTAGTTGATAAATAAAAGGCTCCTTTAAGAAATTGCTACGTAGCTTAAGCATTTGAAAAAAAATGGATCAAAACTACAGAATTACTTTGGCAGATGAATATGCAACTCTTAAATAAATAGCATCTTCATAAGATGTTAATAATACCAACTAAACACCTGTACATCCATATAAGATGTTAATAATACTAATCAAACATCAATACAAAGCAATATTAAATCAAAATGAATAATAAGCCATATAAGGTGCACATCAGTTCATCAATAAGAAAAAGTGTTATCAAATTCAAAGTTTAAACATATTGCAAAGTAAAAGGTAGGCTATGCCTACAATTTACAGTCAATTCACTTCTTTGGTTTAATAAGGATTTTTTATCAGAAAATTTGATAATTTCTAATTTTTCATGTTAGCACAAAACTAGGGTTCATTTAAAGGTCTACATGTGCTAGCTTTTTTTAAATTTTTCATTTTACCTTGGGAATTTTATTTGTTGCTTTTAAATTCTAAAAATATTTAGAAAGATATATACTATTTTTATAAGTTAGGTACCTCCACAAGATTGCTAAAAAAAATGAGGATAGCATGATGAAAAAGACGCCAAACTTGACGGAAACAAAATTTTATCATCTAAATGTTTATGTTATTATTAAGAGGAAAGATCAAAGTATTTTGGGGGTATTTTTTAACATTTTTTAATCATTCCTAGCATGTCCGAAATTTTCATTAAAAATCTTGTTATTTTGAGTCAGCAAAATTGACAGATGGCAACCATTTTTTTCCATTTTATAAAAAAAATTAAAATCTCAGTTTGAAATTTTTTGAAATATCAATTATCATTTTTTCCAAACTTATTTTAAGAAAATCAGAAATTATGTTTATTTAGAATATTTTGAACTAAGCTTAACTTAGCTTAGCTTCTGCACCGAAAAATGTAATTTGAAAATAAAACAAAGCAGGTCATAAACTTTTGCCTCACTTGACAGGTGATGAATGACATATTGACGGATTCCGTGAGGATAATTTGTTCTATGGAAGGAGAAAAGTGAAATTATTTACATTTAAGTGAGCAAATTATTTACCTCGTTATTTTAAAGGAAAATTTTCAGCGCTCTAATTTTTTTTGTACTTAGCTTTCACCTTTATGTTTACAATGCTTTATGGAAAATATATTATAAATAAATTAAAATAAGACTGTTAAGAGTGAGATTAATTTTCATATTTCATAAGAAAGTTTATAAGTACCTTTCTTATGAAATTTTATCAGAAGTGTACATAAAATACTATAATTTTATGTACATTTACTACATTTTACTGTGTTATCTGTATTTCCATTCATTTTATTATTAATTTTGATATTTCATTTATGGAAAAATGTCATAACTGAGATTAATATAAAAATAAGATCATATAAATTTCATAAGATGATACTGATACTTGTAGGTACCCTTCTCAGGTGAAATTGAAAAATCAAATTAACTTCTCCACATGTGTTTTGCAAAAGGAAAGGCCTTAACAGCAGAGAACAATGCTTAACTCAAATAAATCAACTTAATTGTATTCTAATTGGTCTTCCATACTTTATAATTACAGCTCAATTATAAACACAAAATTACATTTCTTAATTACTGTGGATCTTCTGATTAGTCAAAATGATACAATTTACAACACGCTAAAAAAAAGATCTATCTCATGAGGACACTTAGGAAACCCAATGTGGATTTTAACTAATTTTATAATATTTTAACAACTTAAATGTAAAAATCTATTATAATTAAAGAAATAACAAATAATTGTATTAAAATTCATTTTTCATCGAAAAAATTTTTTGCTTTCAGAAAATATTGTCCATATTCATAAAAGCAAATAAAAACATTTGAAATTAAATAATATTTGTTTTATTGAGTTTTGTATGTTACAATTGAGAGGTAGGAGGGGAGTCCAGTTAAAAACAAAAAAAACATGATTTGCATTCGTCAAAGCCTTGTACTTTTAACTATTGTAATAACTAAACCTGACACAATTGAATTTCTAGCATTTTCATAAAATTAGTTATGGGTTGGGGTAATAAATATAAAAAAATATTTCTGCCATGATTTTAATAAAAAAAACATATTTATAATAATTTCGATCATCTGTGAATAGTTCCAGGAAGTTTCATTAACATCTGACAATTATTTTTACTTTTGCAAGATTTTCGAAATTTGTGTGTGTCATACAAAAAAAAAACACAAAAAAACGTGCTAAAAATTGTATATGTTATTTTACTAGTTCCGGTGATACAAAGAGAAACAAGGCTTTTTTTTAATCAAAATTTAGAATGTTCTGAAATGAAGGAAAATTTTTTAAAAATAATTAAAATAAACTTTGATCTTTCCTCTTAATAATAACATAAGCATTTAGATGATAAAATTTTGTTTTCGTCAAGTTTGGCATCTTTTTCATCATGCTATGCTCTTTTTTTAGCAATCTCATGGAGGTACCTATTATAAGTACTATTGGTGAAAGAAAAATATGTTGATACCACCTAGTCTTAAATGAATTTTTAGTACTGCCAATATAACATTTTTCAACAGCTGGATTCTCTCTTGTAGAAATAGTACTTAGATAAACAAGAGAGGTGGTTAAACATTGGTTTCCTAATAGGCACTCATTGGAATTTTTGCAATTCGCTAATATTATTAAAAATATTTATCTTAAGATGTGTATTAGTATCAAAATTTTAAATTGATTTAAAATTTTATTATTCCATTTATTTATAATGTTCTCAAGATTATCAGTGCAGCTATAACTTAGTTTTAGTGTGTTTCTGTTAAATATTTTACTAAGAGGGTTGCTTTCAGGAATGTTTATCAATTAAATGGAGGAACTTCTGGCCTAACTTAGTACTGACTAATTGGTTAAATGGAGGTGTGTACCAAATGATTTTCCTATTCCTTAGATCAATAGTATCATATTTTCTATACTTGATTTCAGTGTACTTGTAACCACTACTTTTTAAAGCAGTACTATAAACACCACTAACAAAGACATCTTTGTTAGATGAGTTGTTGCTAATCCTATGTTAGCTTTTATATGCAGACAATTTCATGTCATGACCTATGTTAAAATTTTTTTTCCCATTATGTAGTAATTTTTAACATATTTTAATATCCTAAAATAAAATTATATATATATATATATATATATATATATATATATATATATGCACAAACATATCTGAAATGAGGAATTATTATTATTATAAATTGATCTATTGGGACTTGTATCTTGAGTGTTATAATTATAATGTTTTGGTTATGTTTGTTGATAACTTAATTATAGTAAAGACTTAAAGATATATGATCATTTTTGTTTGAATAAGTAAATTAGTTATGTTGTATCATAACAAAAGTCCATAGTGATTTAAATGAAATTCAAAGACAATATTTAAATATTTGTACATAGATTTATTCAACCATATGTTTGCCATTTTTACAACCATGTACTGCCATCTCCAATATGCTTTCAGGGTCCCACCCTCTCAGAACATTGCATGTTTCCGGGTGATGAAATGGTAAAAGCAATTATTTAAAAACTTCCAAGAAAGTAATATCCTTCCCATTAAGAGAATTTTGTAAGGATTGAAGTAAGTGGTAATCCAAAAATGCAAGATCAGGTGAGTTTTAGCGGGTGTAGTAAAACATCCCAGTCAATTTGTATCAATTTTGGCCACGTCTGCAAAGCAATGTGCTTGC
Source organism: Acanthosepion lycidas (assembly GCA_963932145.1). NCBI lineage: Eukaryota > Metazoa > Mollusca > Cephalopoda > Sepiida > Sepiidae > Acanthosepion > Acanthosepion lycidas. The sequence goes on from OZ010586.1 coordinate 28,859,776, forward strand.
TTGGTGTTATTCTGATGGATGACAATATCCTTTCAATTGACCAATTCCAGACAATTTTCATTGATTGTTGCCTTTAATTGATTCAACTGTGAAGAGTCTCTAAATTCAATGTCTCATTTTGCAGCTCTTAATACACAATGCCTTTCCAATCTCACCAGATACACAGCATCACTTTATTTGAATGTAGACTGGTTTTAAGAGTGTTTAATGGTGGTTCATTTCCTTTTCCCAATCAGCTGTTTTGCTCCACATTGTTGTAAACAATCGAATTTTCATTACTTGTGATTGTCTTTTCAAATATATTTTTTTTTAGTTATATTGAGCAAAAATCACTGATAGAAATGTGGCTCATTACATTTTTTTTCAATTAATTTTTTTTCAGTTAAATCAGGAGAGACCCAAACATCATAGCAGCAATTCTCATATCTAAGTGTATTCAATGGTCATATAAGAAATCAGATTATCTCTGTTATCCCATATCATGTATCCTAGATTATTTTAAGTAGTGTTTCGATTATCATCAATGACAATAGACCTGCCAGTAAGCTATTGGTTTCCTACATCAAAATTTCCTCTTGAATCTAGTGAACCAATTATAAAGAGTACTCTCAGCTATGGCACCATTTCCATAAATGGTACACATCTTTTTTGCCATTTATACATTTTTATCTTTCTGGAAATAAAAGAGCAAGAAATGATGAAAATGCATGTCATTTCCTCCAGTTTCAATTTTAATGTACAATCATACAAAATTCACAATCCGTGCATGAACTGCACAGGAAAATTTCATCCACATGAGGAACAAAATCACTTGTCCAAATGCCAGTTATTGAAAATGCTATGAGCTGTTTTTCCAACCCAATAAATTAGTCACATCAGACTAATGTCCTCATCCTGCTTGTGACAGTCATAATACTTCAGCTACTCTAACATCTGGCTTGATTCAAGTACCTGTCTGATCATTTTATATGAAACACTTTATTTAATCCCTGAGGATAAATAAATCTCATTCAACTGTCTATTCAACAGACTGATTATTCTATGATATAGAGGATAAGAGCTATTGGTTTAACATGTATTGCAATACCCGATGATTGTGAGTTCAAATCCTTAAGGCAGGTTATCCAAATGTCTTATGAGAAGGATGAACAAACTGATTTGAGATATCTTTAAAAGTCCTTTACTGTGAAGACAAACCTTGCCAAATGTATACAGCAGTGAATCATTCTCATTCCCTTTGTATTTGCAACAAGAAAACTCATTTGGACAGCTTCTTCCAAAGAGACACTGATTTGGGGAACAGACAACCAAGAAAATGCTTCCATGATCACTACAATTTTAACCTCTATTTATCCAACATATCCTCATAATCTACAGTTCTTTCCTATTCCTCTTATATCAATAAAACAACTTTTTACAATGACGCTCTACCTTGAGTGGCTTTTAGACTTATAATACATAAACAATAGTGTTGCTTATGGCCACATCATGTTGAAAAGTCAGTTCCCATATGATCACTAAAGTTAAGCAACATTGAGCCTGGTCAGTATGTAGAGGGGTGACCACTTGGGAAAACTAGGTGTTGTAAGGTTGGATGTGCAGGTGATGTAACAAATAATGGATTAGAATTGTTAATCAGAGAACCGAGTTCCAATTCCAGTTGGGTTTGTTATATTCACTTACATGCAAATACCCTTGAGAAAGGTATGAATCTACCTAGCTATGGGTTAATTAGTAAGACTTGATCACTAAACCAGAAGGTTGATAAACCATAAAAAAAATTCAATGGCTACCAAATGTGACAAATAAAAAGAGGGGACAAGAGTTAAAACATTGTAACTGTCATACTAGTCAATATCTTTGTTATGAAATTATTATTATGATTATAATCTTTATTATTAATACTTTTTTCTTTATTTGTTACTAGCTTAAAAGCTTCTTTATCAGGTGATATTTAAGCTACCTCCTGAGGAGGGCTGTTTATTAGGCCTTCATCACAATTGGTAGGGAGGAATAGATGCAATAGGCAACAATAAACTAAAGAAGAACACAAAATTGATCTCTGCATTTAAGTATTGCATTAATATTTAGGCTTACCTTTTAAAAGTTCAATGATAATTCTTTTGCTACCACTTAATTTAAAGATAATTTGATGTACGTAGGTCCTTACTTTCTGTACAAACAATTATTTTTATTTCATGGGTAACTTTCACTGGATTTCACAATTAATTTCAATTATTCCCAAATTTATTTCCAAGTTATAAAAATTGTTATCATCCAAAAAATTTATCACAAAAAATCATGTAAAAAATTACCAGGAACAATCACAATAATGAATACTTGGGAATCCAAAATTCCAGGATTGTGGGTCTAGGCCTGGCCTGGAATGTTTTTAATATGCTCATGGAGATGGCCTGATTTCAAAATGATATACTATGTTGGGCTACAGTCTCTCGGAGTAAAGTTGAAAACATGGACAATTTTATTTTGAAACACTGTAATTTGAGAACAGTAATTTTTTCATTTGACCATAAGCTATTGAAAGTTAGAGAGTTATGTCCCTTTAATTGTTTTTATCAGTAGAAGCCAAGATGGCGGAATCCAAAAACAATGACAGTAATGAAAACTTGGGAATCCAAAATTTCAGTATTGTGGATCCAGATCACAATGTTTTTAATTTGCTCATAGAGTCAGCCTGATCCGAAATGGTATGATATGTTGGGCTATGGCCTCTAGAAGAAAAGTGGAAAAAGTGTGACACACTGACATACTGACATTAGCATTTATTATATAGAAGGAAATGAGCTACTGAGAGTTGTGTCCCTTTAATTGAAAAAGTGTGACACACTGACATTGGCATTTATTATATAGATTATCATCCTCAACCCATAATTCACTTTACATGCCATTGAATATTTTTTTCTTTCCCTTAGATTTAAAAGGAATATTTTCTTTCTCTTAAATTTAAAATGTTTTTCTTTTAAATTTAAGGGAAATAATTTTTTTTTAAATTTAAGAGAAAGAAAAAGTTCTTTAAAAAAATTTTTTCTTTCCCTTACATTTTAAAACTTGTTTTTATTTCCCATGAATTTTAATTTTTTTCTTTTCCTGAAATATTAAAATTCTTTCTTTCCCTTAAATTTAATTTTGTTTCTTTCACTTAAATTTTTCTTCTTTTTCTGAAATTTTTCTCTTAAATTTAAAAAAAAATTCTCTTAAATTTTTTCTTTCCTTTAAATTCCAAATATTTTTCTTTCTTTAAAGTTTTATTTCACCAACTTAAATTTAAAAATCTTTTTTTCTCTTCAATTTAATTTTTTTCTTTTCCTTAAAATATTCATAAATATAAAATAAAATTCATACAATTGTTATATTACATACTTTTCCTGCAATACAGTTGTTAATATTCATTCACATTTTCTTTCTTCCCTTCAAGCATTTTTAAATTACTGCCTCCACTACTTTAGCTATTACTACTGTCACTACAAGTACATTTATTTACCATATACTTTCAGTACTTGAGCGATTGAGGCTCTTTACTACTTCATGTCTTTTATTGCTCTATGTAATCTTTGACCCTTTACCATCCCTCTCTGTCCTTGTCCTGCTATCAATTTATAAAAATTGTTTAAGTTCATTACTTACTCTTCCCCTCTGCTTCTCATGCCTTCACTGTCCTGTGACTGCTCAATTCTCCAGGCCTTCTTTCTTCATTAACTCATTAACTGCCAAATTTTTTTAATGCTCATTTTTGGGCCCGGACAAGTGCCTTGGGAGTTTATTTATTCCTTATGTTTAATTTCAGTAGTTATCATTGTCAGTTTTATAGAAACTAGAACATCAAATATATATGTGTATAAAACATCAAAAAATAATATTGATTAGAAATAATAAAAAAAACACTTTTCAAAGTCATTATTTTTCTACTTATGAAATGTAAAATTACAACAGAAAGTGTCTTCTTACGGCTAACAATAAAACTTTAAAGGCTAAGTGTTGTAAAATATATCTCTGCAAATGCAATGTATGTAAGCAATTCAACGTAAATACAAGGAATAACATGAAATTAATTTAATTTTAACAGATCTGCAAATGGCAGGTAATGGGTTAAGTTGTCCCAGGTATTTTAGTTTTCTCTTTCTTTTTGTAAGTATTGCTTTTGAATTTCCTATTCTCCTTAAATCGTCTTCATTGCTCACAAAACCTGTCTATGGTATTCCAGGCATTCATAGGAAAAAAAGAAATTGAACATAGAATAAACTGTGCCTGAGGTAGTTTCGTCCAACACTGCAAATTATTATCAAACCAAAACATCAGCCTAGAAACTGGAGTAATGTTCTTAAATAGCCTTGCCAGATAAAGACGTTCATATGGATGTCATGTATGGTAAGAAGCCTTTTCAGAAATATCTAAACTGTTGGCTGTATACAACTGCTTACTAATTTTAATGGTGGAAACTGGCTTTGAGCAAGTAGAGCCTTGGTAATTGATCATCCTTCTTTGAACATCCCAGTGTTCACTTGACTGATTTTTTTTTTTTTTTCTATGATTTATCAACCATTTGCAGATTATTTAAAGCCAGAATATATATTTTAGGTTATAAGAATTTTTTGGGAGATAATAGTAATTTAGTAATATAAGTCTTACTATTTAACCCATAACTGGGGGAGAAACGGTGGATTCCTACCTTTTCCAAGGGTATTTGTGCATAAGTGAATATCATGAACGCAATGGGAATTGGAACTTGGTTCTCTGATTAACAATACTGAGCTATTATCCATTACACCACTTGCACATCCAGGCTTACAGCATCGGTATTCCCAAGTGGCCACCCATCTAGCTTAACTTCAAGGATTACATTGGAATTGGTGTTTCAATGTGAACAGTGTTCAAAGAAAGATGACTGGTGCTACAATTCACAAAGAACTGTACCAAATAACAGAAACCACATCCCTTGAGGGCTACCAAAAGCGGCAGCAACTAAAATGGATATCACATGTATCTCGAAGAGAGAATAATGACATAATCAGAATGTTGACATTCCACACAACTTCAGCTAAAAGGTTAGGAAGGAAACTCCCCCATCAGTACTGGAAAGAGTGATGAAAGCTACTGTACCTGTAAAACCTGTTTTCCTTGAAAAATTATTTTAAGAGAAAAATTTTTATAAATTTCAACTGAAAGCAGTACTGGCTGTTTTGATCAATGAATGCCAAATGTTTCCTTGGCTAATATTACCAATATCATTGTTAGAACCATATCGCTATCACTTCAATTTAAAATAGATTTTTTTTCTACCATGCACACCTTTCTGCAAAAATGCCTCATGGAATTATCCCACTTTTCTGCCAAAGAACTTCTGCTAACAACTGCTAAATGTTGTTGCCAATAGCAATATATGAGAAAAGAGTGCAACAGGTTCTGTCTCTTTTTTTTCTTTTTTTTAGACATATGATGCCTTAGACGTTCAATATGTCTCATTTCTCCTCTGGGGAACCCTTTGATTACCAGTAAACACTGGGTCTCATTGAATACCATAGTACACAGTATACAAATGCCCTAAGCATACTTGACTAAATACAGGCATGTCTAATAATTCTACCGAAGAACTCTTAAATATAAAGTCTGTCATAATTTTTTAATCAGGATTTCACACATGTACATATGAAAAAAGAAACCTCTACCTAAGCACCTTCATTCACCTCTTTTGTATTTTTCATATTTAGTTTTGCTTAGGCAATAAAATAAGTTGCTGTTAATTGTATGGAATTGTTATACTCTAATGTTTCTATAGATGGCAACCACTCTACCATATATATTTATATAAGTAACAATTGCAACCAAAATAATAATCCTTTTACTTCCTTCCGTCCAAAATACCTACTGTTATATACCGTACCGATGAACACTAATGGGTATGACCCAATCCTCATAAATACATTGGACACTATTATAAGTGGAGGTAATATGCTGTTTAAGTAGTCCTCTACTAGCATTGATTTACCTACTTCATGCCACTTGGTGAGTATTGTATTTTGTTGATGTTATAAAGGTTACCATTTCATTTCCAACCTCTGTTTTGGTTATTCCTCATTCAGTAACCTTTTCTAGATTACAACACCTACCAACTTATATACTTATTTGTTTCAGTACTTAGATATGAATGGTTCCCGGTCTACAAAGTTCAAATTTCCCATAGTCTGTTGCATTCACTTTCACACATTTTTTAAGCCATTTCACCTCACACAAGGCAATAAGACCACTAAGATGCAAGGGGTTACTGAGTGTTAGAGAATATGAGAAAAAAAAAAAACACTATTAAGGAGAGAGAACAATAAAAGAACAGGAATTAAGAAGAATATTAACTGTTTCCTCATAAGGAAACAGTTAATATTACCATTACAATTGCTACTGCTCATTGAACACATCCTTCTTATTAATGATGTTAAGCAATTCAATACAAAGAAACTGTTTCTGGCTGGCTGTTTTTCCCCTGCAAAATCTACTTTCATTTCCATTTCAATATATCACCAGTTGATGTAGAGAAAGAAATAATGTGCTTATGCTATGACTAACAAAATTAGTTCCAGTCAGAAATCATTCAGTAATCACAAAACATCTAAGAAATTCAAATTCAGATTAATAATTTTTATTCTGTTCGGTATGATGGTTAAATTATCTCTCCTGGATCTTATTTGCTAAACTATTTGGGAATTCTTTTTCTATTGAAACACAGGAAATAATACATGGTTTTGCTTCATCTGCAACCTCACAGAAAAGTAACAAAAATTTAGTCTTGTGTCCAATAAATATATTGCATTCTTGGATCTGTTTTGCAACTGAGGTAGTTACGTATTTCACTAGTAGGCTTCAGTTGTTGCTGTTGGAGCCCAAGTAAAAACCAATATTTTCAAAGTTGATTTTCAAGGCTCCTCTATTTAAAAGATTGCTTTAATTGTTAAGGGAATCTTCTAAAAAAGAAAGTTTGTACCTGGCTGAATCTGGTTTTAGTCATGCAGATGCAATTCTAACTAAACCTGGAAAGGTGTGGCGACTTACAACAAAAACACAAATTTCCAATCAAATATGAATGTCCTTGCTATTGCTCATCAAACATATCCTTCCCATTAATGATGTTAACCATCTTATGGCCATACCATGTTGAAACAACAATTCTCAATATGAATGACTTTTCCAAGGATCAATAAATGCTTGGTGGGTCAAAATGAGGCTCAATAAATATATCATAGTGACTTATGGCTAAAACTCACCAATTCCCAATCAAATATAAATGTCCTTGCTACTGCTCATTGAACAAATTCTTCCCATTAAAGATGCCAACCAATTCAATAAAAATGGGATATTAATTTATTTTTAATGTTTCTATTATTACCTATATTATCCATGAAATTTTTTCTGATTATTATTATTATTATTATTATTATTATTATTGCTATTATTTGAAAAAACATTTTGTATAGCATGAGAAACAGAAATTGAAAAATAACAAAATGAAATGCTAAAATGAATCTTATTGGGCAACAATAATGAAAAGAAAGAGTAAATGTATCCCAACCCTTAAATAAAAAAAAAAATAATAATTAATAATATTTTATTTGTACATGCTTGGATTCGATGAGGTACAAATATTCTATGAAGGTGTCCGATCATTTAAAATATTTGTTGAGCCCTGATCCAAATGAAACAATATATAATAATTAATACCCTGTTTGGGGAAAAAGATTCAGTCTGGAGTTGTTTGTTACTTCTTTGTAGAAGAAGACCATCATTTCATTAGGTAGCATTTTTTACAAACTCCATTACGCACATGGCAAATATAAAAGTTGTCTGTGTTACCAATGTTGAAAACTGTACAATCATGTGATGTTTGAATCCAGCAACAGACTTCTGAAACTTGCCACATAATTCACACAAGTAACCTCAGGTCTTTCCTGGCAGGGTTGCATTCATGGGAGTTTGCACCTGACCTCTCTGGTGTGATCTTATGTGACTGGCTTAACCAGCCGCCAGAAGGGTGACTTTTCTACAAATACTGCAAATGTGCTTGTGTCCTAATAGATCAGGGATAGATTCTATTTCTTCCTTCCTAATGGCGTGCTTTTTGTTGGAATGCTCAACTCCACTCTGCTCAAAATTGCTGCAGCATTCCAAAATAATTCTTCTTCAGCTCGATCTATTGTGAATATATATGGTGGATCAATATATAGTTGTGTACTAGGCATTTGTGTATCAAACAATTGCATACTTTAGATAATTTTTGAAGTTCATATTTTTTTTTAAGAATTAATATAGAAACTTGCACACCAATACCTTTAATTATTCTAAATAAGCAGAAAGGTAGTTACCATGAGCAAAAAAAAAGAGAAAAATTTCTTTTTTAAAACAAGAGAAAGTTAAACTCGAAGTTTCAATTCACTCCAGCAGTGCGTATCTAATAGATTCTGGATTTTATAGATTATATTTTTATTTGGAACCCATGGCTAAGTTCGGAAAATCAAACACTGGTAAAAAAACATTTGTGGTTGAGGAAAATTACAGCTACCACTATCAGAAGAAAAACGCCAATGAAACAAAAACATACTCGCAATGTGTAGATCAATCTTGCAACACTGTTAATCTGACATTGCATTTTAAACAAAAATAAACTTAATTTTTTTATTTTATTCCTTTTTTAAAAATTCATGATTACTACCTATGCTTTATTCAAAACTTATGGTAATTGCCTTTAAAAGCTTCAAAAAAATTATCAGTGGTACGCAAATGTCCAGTATGCAACTGTCCTAGAACATGTGTGTGTATGTATATATATATATATATATATATATATATCTCAAGAACCAGAATCATGAATTTTTTTAATGAATTCCTATAAGCCACAGAAGATAAGTTTCAACTAATTTGATTTGACAATCTTTTGGGTTGCTTGCTTAAATTAATATAGAAACAGTTTCAGAAATCAACAGAGTTCAGATAAAATTTTCTTAATTCTTTTTAAAACAAAAAAAGAAAAACATGTTCTATTTATGATAAGCTGCAAATAAATTGAGTTTTTAGGCTCATCTTTTCTTAACTTTGCAAACGTGAAATAAAAATCAGCAGAAAACATATTTGATACATTATTGTCATGAGAGAATTTTGATATTTTCTTTTTATTCCCACTGTTGGAATTCACTCTTGAGCATTAATGATTGTTCTTACATACTAAACTATACAAGTGTCATCAATGATTATTTTTTTTTCTTTTGGCTTTTTCTGGTTTATGATGAGAGAAACTTACAGGAATGATTCGTCATCACTGTCATCTGCTTCAATTTCTCATTGTAATAAAGACAAAGACGATAGTCAGACTATATCTGTAATAAATATTTAGTATCATTAAAATTTTACCATCATCAATTTTATTTATGAAAATGATGACTTGCCTGATGAAATCTGACATAATGTAATATGCATATTAAAACCTAATACCTGATAAATAAGTTATCATGAGTATTTCTAATGAGGATTGACATTATAAAGTGGAATTAATATGATACATAACATATAAATATATCTTGGAAATGTTACCATTCTCAGTTGGTTAATAGCAATTTTATTGCGAGAACAGACTTGTATAATAAAATCTGAAAGCATGTCATAATTCTAGGATGGATTAAATTATTACTTAAAAGCTATAGAAAACCAATCCCCCACTTTATGTCCAGTAGGAAAATATTATTATTTAATGCAAATATATGTCGTGAAAATTTTCCTCTCAAATGTTGGCTGATACCAATTTAATTGTGAAAATATTGACTTGCTTAATAAAATCTGACATCATGTCATAATTCTCGCGTGAATTAAATTATTACTTAATAACAATAGAATAGCAGTTCATGGGAAGAAGCTCTTCTAGTGAAACTTCCTCCTTGCAAATGGAATATGAAGGGAATGAGAGTTGTTCGCCTCAGTTTACATGGCATGATGAGTCTTAGCTGTGAAGGTTAGAGTTCATGAACTAAGGAATGTAGCTCATCAGAAAATTGTCCATGGAAATAGCAATAAAGTAGAGAAAGGTTTGCAATATTTTGTCTATGGGAAAGTGATTTTACAGTGGAAAACAATCTATCACCCAAAAGGTCCAGGCAAAAATAGCATAGGAAAATTACAAACTCTTGTGTTTCTTACCTATACTTGCAAGCCAACCAGATCGTTAAATAAAACCTGATAACTAATGTCTTATGGTAAATATTCACGAAAGAGTTAATATTGTTCCCAAATTTAATAAAGTTTGGCACAGGGCTTCATTAATACAGCACCCAGTGAAAACTAAACTCACTACACAAATAGACTGACTGTAAGAGGAAATAATTGAACAAGCACACTTTATTTTCATTGATCTTTTTCTATATGTCATGTCACTTCAGGAGGTAGGGAATCATGGCTCTCCACATCTTCTTATCTCTTAGTAATATTTGTCTTTTTACATTCCTCCCACTGCTGTTCCACAATCCATTCACACAAGCTCATCAGGTAGGTGGCCCACTGTCTCTCCCTGTCACTTTTGACTTTAATGTCTTGTGAGTGTCAAATTTTCCAATCCCTTCTTTCTCATTATATGTCCTAGAAATTTGAACTAGCTCTTTCTGATTTTGAATATGTGTCCTTTTTTTATTCTTTTCCTTAAGACTTCCTCATTGTTTACACACTCTGTCTACAGATTCTCATCATTCTTCTGTGCAACCACATCTTTGTTGCCACAAGTCTCCTTCCGTGAGGAGATTGTTCAGTATTCAATGCCATCTGGGAGGAGTGATATCTCATAACTGCTCAACACTTTTTTCTTTGTTTCTAATGAATTTTTTCTGTTTCTTAATACTTTGCTTAGCTTTTGGATTGCATCTTTTGCTATTCCAGTGCAAGTTTGAATTTGAGAATCACATTTTCTATCCTCAGTTAAAACACTTCTCAAATATTTAAACATCTGTACTTGTTAAATTCTGACGTCTTGAAATTGTGATTCACTTTTGCTGAAAACCATACATTCTGTCTTCTTACAATTGGTGGTTAGTCCTTTCTTCTCACTTTCTTTTACTCCCTCCAATTCATCTTGGGCTGTTCCTTTTGCTGACAACAATACATTCTGTCTTCTTACAATTGGTGGTTAGTCCTTTCTTCTCACTTTCTTTTACTCCCTCCAATTCATAGTTTGCAACTCAGGCTGTTTCTTTTGCTGACAACTATACATTCTCTCTTCTTACAATTGGTGGTTAGTCCTTTCTTCTCACTTTCTTTTACTTCCTCCAATTCATAGTTTGCATCTCGGGCTGGTCCTTTTGCTGACAACCATAGATTCTGTCTTACAATTGGTGGTTAGTCCTTTCTTTTCACTTTCTTTTACTCCCTCCAATTTGTAGTTTGCATCTCAGGCTGTTCCTTTTCGGACAACCATACATTCTGTCTTCTTACAATTGGTAGTTAGTCCTTTCTTCTCACTTTCCTTTACTACTTTATCTATGAAGTCTTGTAGTTTTCCTTCTGTGTCTACCACCAATACAATATCATTTGCATATCCTAAATTCTTAAGGTTTTACCTGCTGTTAATAAATCCTAGTAGGATCTCCAACTCTCTTAGGATAGCATCATTTTAGATACTGAATATATCCAATGAGAAGACACATCCTTGTCTTATTCAATCGGCTTGGTCCACTGACATCCTACCACATTACTTATAGAATAAGTGAGGAATTAGACAACAAATACATCTTAATAATGATCACATTAGATATTCTAAAGGCCTTTGACAAGATTACTACACCAGCTCTCTAGCTATAGAATCACTGGCAGAGTGTTCTCAATTATAAAGTCCTTCTTAACAGGTCGGTCCCAGAAGGTAGATGCTAATGGCCAATCCTCCAAGGTCCAAGCAATTAATGCAGGCATACCCGAAGGTGCGCTTCTCAGTCCAACTGTCTTTCTACTTTATATTAATTATCTGCCTAATATATATTCTGAAGAATTCATGAATATCTATGCTGATGATACAATGGTATATGGGTGCACCTCCAAGACTCGAAATGACTAGAGCCTGGCAGCTGATCTCTCTTCTAACCTTGCTCTAACAGCTCAATGGGGGAAAAATTGGCTGGTCACATTCAATTCCTCGAAACCAAACTATTTACATTCCATTATCACTGATCGCAATGAAGGAGAAAAACTGTGCCTTGAGCACCTATTGGACTTAAGCTCAACCCAGACCTCAAGTGGAACTTGCATAAGATGCGGGAAAAATTGTTAGTTCCCTGTACTGTTCCAATAAGTACCTGACTCCTTATGCCCTACTCTATCTTTACAAGAGTCAGATCAGATCAAAAGTAGAGTATTGCTGCCATGTCTGGGCTGGAGCTACCCAATCCTCACTTTGCAGCTTGTATCACTTTAAAAAGTACCTGACTCCTTATGCCCTATTCTATCTTTACAAGACTCAGATCAGATCAAAAATGGTGTATTGCTGCTATATCTGGGCTGGAGCTACCCATTCTTCACTTTCCAGCTTGTATCACTTTAAAAATTACCTGACTCCTTACGCCCTGCTCTATTGTTACAAGAATCAGATCAGATCAAAAATGGAGAGCTGCTATTCTATATGGACAGGAACCGCCCACTCTTCACTTTTCTGTTTTGATAGATTTCAAAAGCCTCTTTGTGGGAAATGAATTGTTTTCCACCCTACAACTTCTTTCCAAAAGAAGAGATGGTGCAAGCCACTTGCTACTCCTCTGCTATTTCTATGGAAAGTGTTCAAATAAACTACATTCCTTAATTCCAACTTCTTTCATTGCTAAGACCTGCCGTGCCACCCACATTGTAGCAAACCACCTTCATTCCCTTCGTATTCCATTGGTGAGATTTAAATTCCATTGAAACAGCTCTTTCCCAAAAAAAACACTGTTTTGTGCAGCTGACTCCCAAGAGGATGCTTTCCAGATTACTACAATCTTAACCTGTGCAAGTCTAGGATTAACCATTATCTTCCCCACAAAATGTGCCTCTGTAACTCTCTACCTTGAGTGGCTCTTGGGCTTTGTAGAAAGCACTGGTCTTTTCTATCCTAATTCATCTCTCATCAGATCCACTGAACATGTCTTTTAATTGATCACCACTAACCACCACATCCTAAAAAGTTATGAAATTTCTACATAATCCCATACTGTTATAGAATGCATGGAGTAGCTCAAAATGGCAAACTCAATCATACTGGTTAAAACTTTGTCAACCCAAACTGAGTGGATATGGTTTGAACTCCATGGGTGTGGAATCCTAACAGTGAACAGTGTTTAAGTTTTAATATAAAACCTAAACACCTATGGATTGTTACTGTTTAAATCTTAATATAAAACCTAAACACTTATGGATTGTTACTGTTTAAGTCTTAATATAAAATTAAAAAACACATAAAAACAGTATGGTGACAGCAATAGAAGAACAAAGACACCCTCTCTGCTCCCAGATTTCTTGACATCTTGTGGTTTCAGCCAACATATGGTGAAAACTTGTTAATGTCTGACCTATTGAGATTCATTCTATTACCGTCTCTCATTTCCTGCAGGAAATGTTGCTGCTGCTACTACTACTACTACTATGCTCCCCGCCTCACCTCTGAGATAAAGCAAGTAAAAAGAAACCTGTCATTTATCCAGTTGGTGATGCAGCATTGAGGTCTAAGGTATTGCCAATAGAACACAAGACTCCATTTGATAACAAACAATGCAACAATATTTAGGATTTCATGACGATGGGGTAAAGAATAATAAAATGATTTTTAGGAACAGTTTTAAAAACATCCCCAGTCATATGAATTTTATGAAAAAACAAATTAGCATGGGTATTCCCAATACATTGGATAGCTAATACTCTTTGAAAAGGTATGTATTCATCTCTTCTGCCAGCTATGGGTAAATAGCAGGACAGACTTGGACCTTAGCCTTGGGTGGCAACCGGTCTAGAAGAAGGAAAAAATTCAAAATTAGTCTGGAGATTGTTGGGCTCTGTCAGACTATCTTGCCCAGGAAAGACCACTGCTACTGTTGGATGCAGTATATATGGTACCTTTAGAACTTAAATGTAGCACAATATAGCACATGTAGTACAACTTATGTGGTACCCTTACAACTTACATGTAGCACAATATAGCACAACTTATGTAGTACCCTTACAACTTACATGTAGCATATGTAGTACAACTTATGTGGTACCCTTACAACTTATATGTAGCACAATATAGCACATGTAGTACAAATTATATGGTACCCTTACAATTCTAATGGGTTATGGGGATTATAACTGATTCCCAATAATCTCAAATTGCAAACTTTTGTGTTCTGTGCATCCAGCAAAGATCAAACTTACTATGCTCACTAATGATCTGCAAGTTAAATATAAAAATTAGTATCCCATGGTAAGTGTTCAAGAATGCTTTAACCTTCCTTGCACTCTATCCTCAGCTAACACTCTAGCCACTTCAATCTTCTCTGTTGTAAATCAGTCAACCCCAGATTTCTTGTGTAAAGGAGAAGAATCAACAGGCAGCTGAAGGGGACTCAGCAGAGAGACAAATAAGTTATTTAAAAAAAGAAAGGTGGTCAAATAAAAGTAAGTACATTCACTGCGATCAGACAAGTTTGTTGAGCAAGTGAATAATATCTTGATTTTCCTGTTCATTCAACTTCACCTGCTTTGCTAAATACCAGAGCAAAGCAAATGTATTGATTAATTTTATTGAGCCATTTAATGAGATGGCAGACATAAACAATCTATTGTAGCAAGACTTCATTTATCCAGTGTCACATGGTGATGCTGTACAGATGCAAACGAAGTGGGTAGGAGGACATGTGTGTGTTCATAATTAATGCTATTAGGAATGGAACCAGTTATACAGGATTGGACTGACACTAAGCAATGTGGGAGAAGAAAAGGATTTCAATTAATTATTTTTTTTCAGTTTTTAGAATATCAAGACCTGATTTAATTAGTCTTATAGTGCATCAGATCAGAACCCAGCCCATGGCACCTGTCGCATGCTTTCTGTCATGGAAACTTGCTTGGGAATTTACAAAGATTATTCAGACTAATTAAACCTGTGGAGAAAATGATAAGGAAGTGATATAATCATGATACCTTGGATTTTACAAAAATTCCAAAACTTTCTTTTTTTTTTTCAAAAAAAAATATTGGTTAACCAGTACAAATATAACAGTGTGGTAACCCTGTTCAATGTTTTACTGAATGAGAGATGTAACAGTAAGATGGTTCATTGTTCTTACAGCATGAGAATGCCTAATAACACTTCAAAGCAGGAAATAATTAAGACTAAACAGCAAAAACAGAGAAACTTGTTGCAGATTTGAATCAACACACGACAAAGAAAAAGGCAGGAAGGGTTTTTAAATATAAAATATTTTTATTTTCATATTTTACAACTAAATTTTTTTCAGCATGTATGGATATTAAAGTTCCTTGTTTGTGGTTGTTTTATTAAGATGAAAAGAAATGTGATTTCTTCATGTGAAGAAGAGTCAAGGAGGAAAGTGTAAGTGTCACGTAGCTTGGTGAGGAAGACAGGTGTGTAAGTAAGGGAATTTCTTTGAAACCGTGCTTTGTGAACTGATGCCACATGTATCCATCTCTATCGCCTTACTGATTTTGTACATCTAGGGACTTTGCTTAAACACTCTTCAAAGGGATCAGAAAGTAGGTTTTCAATTGTCAGCAGGAACATGACCCATTAGTTGAAAAATGTTAAATATTTATTTTCAAAGGATTAATTTATTAACCAGAAGGATGTGTGAATCTTCAAATTAAGAAACCATTTTTTGTCATTTGGCATTTGACTTTCTTGGTGTTTATTTCCAACTTCACAAACTAATTAAGCACTGAGGAGAATTAGGAAAGAAAGAAACCGTAAAATGAGTTTATAGAAGGCTTTAGGATGATTCAAACATGAAATAAACCAAGCAGAATTCACTTACATTTCGTAAGATTAGATCTTCTTAGTTGCTTCTGGGGAAGTATGTCAAGTTTTATGGTCTTCTAAAATGTCTATAGAAAGTATTATCAGACCTCACAACTATTCATATTGTTACTAAAATTCAGACCAGCGTTTTGTTTGACTGTATTCTAAAGACGGCCATCTGTTAGTGAACAAAGAAAGATTATAAATATCTTATCATAGAAACAGGCAATAAGTAAAAGAAATGCAAATTTTCATATTTTTATGATGCCAATGAATACTCGCTGTCACTTTGGGAATGCCAACATTGTAGTAGAGACTTTGCAATCGCAGATACAACTATAGTACGCCATTGAACAATACTGGTGTCAGATGCCTTCAAATATCCCTCACACTAATAGTACTTGCTCGATAATACTCACTTGAATAGTAATCTGTATAGTGATCCAAATAGACAAATGCTATAGTCAATAGAGTAGAGAACAGTGGTCTGCATAGTAATAGAGAATAGAATAGCAATCCAAATAGTAATAGAGGATAGAAGAGAAGTTATGATCAATTAGACACACACTACCGCCCATAAATGTGTTTCCTCTATGGTCACAAGTCTACTTAATTCAATAATGGGATTGCCTGTGTTTGCTCACTGGTGATCTAGGTTCAAACTCAAGTGTCAGCAATGACATTATTCCTATATAACCCTTATATAAATTAGGAAATGCATTCTAAAGAGGGCAATCTGTTAATAGACAAAGGAAGGGAATGTATCATTTTCTATGTGCCATGTCCCTTCAGGATGTTGGCAATCATGGCTCTCCAGATTTCCCTGTCCTTTGTAGCTCTTAATAACTTTTGTCTTTTTGGCATCTCTCCCAAAACCTGCTTTACTGTCCAATTGTTCAAGTTTGCCTGGTAGGTTGTACTTTACTTTCCTCTTTGATCTTACCTGTGAGTATCAAATTTTCTAAGCACTCTTTCTTTATAATGTTCTGCAGGAATTTCAACTGTCTCTTTCTGATGTTAAATATAAGTGTCCTTTTTGCTTACATAGTCTCTAAAACTTTGTCATTATTCACATGTTCAGTCCATGTTATTCTCAGCATCTTTTTGTAGAACAACATTTCTGCTGTTTCAAGTCTTTATCTGTGAGGAGAATGTCCAGCATTCACTGCCATAGAGGAGGATTGATAACAGTTTAGTACTCTTTTTTTTTTTTCTTTTTTTTTTTAATTTCTAATGATATGTTCCGGTTTCTTAATACTTTGCTCAGCTTTTGGAAGGCATCTTTTCACTGCTATAGAGGAGGATTGATACTACATAATAGTTCAGTACTCTTTTCTTTGTTTCTAATGATATTTTCCTATTTCTTAATACTTTGATCAGCTTTTGGAAGGCATCTTTTCACTGCCATAGAGGAGGATTGATACTACATAACAGTTTAGTACTCTTCTCTTTATTTTTAATGATATTTTCCTGTCTCTTATTACTTCCCTTGGCTTTTGGAAGGCATCTTTCACTATCCAAAGTATCTTTGGATTTCAGTATCACACTTTTCATCCTCTGTTAATATGCATCACAGATATCAAAATTGTTACACCTGTTTGATTTTAGTATCTCTAATCTGTAATTTGCATGTTGGACTGTTCCTTTTCTGAACAACCATGCATTAAGTATTCTTGCAATTGATGTTTAGTCCTTCCTTCTTGCTTTCTTTCACTAAGATGAAAGATATATTTTTTTTTTTTTACAAAATTACCAAAAGTAAGCCACAAAAATTAAAACAGGAAAAGTTTTTTTAAAAAGTAAAAATACCAAGAAGCCAATAAAGTCTTTAGTATTTTTGTATTTTGTGAAAAAAACAAATAAACAAAAAAAACATTAAATTGATAAGTAAGATGATTGCTTTGTCCTTCTAATCTTTCAAGGTGAATACAATTAATTTGACTAATTTAAACACATCCAAACGGTAGTTAAACATTTTTTCTTTTTCAGTCAACGTAATTCTTGACACTGAATCTCTTATCATTGACACTTTTTTTTTTTTTTTGCTAAATTCTTTGACTGGTGTGAAGAGATATAGCTTATAAACAGTAAAATATAGCCAAAGAAAAAATATATCATTTTGCATCCTGTTGTAGTAAAGAAAAGACTGTCGACTGATAGTAGCAACTGCAATAGATTCCTTCTGTTTCTCAGCCGCAACACTTGCAGCCAAATCGCAGTTCAAATGATAGTCTGATGTAACAGTCCAACACACAACGTAGAGACGACAAAATGGGGTCACACATCCAACCTTCACTTCTCACCAACAACAACGTGTGTTCGTTCCACCAAGCTCAAAAAAATCATCTTTTATAAGCAAAAAACGACTTCTGTTCACCGAGAGAATTTTCTGATTGGTCATGCCATTCAGGGGAGGGAAGAACATTAGCATAGCTTCTAGTCATTGATGTAGATTTCTGCTAACTAATTTTTGGTAATTTTTCTTCAGCAGATCGCACACAAAACACAAACTTTTTTTCGGGGTAACTGATTATCTCTTTCACTACTGGTTCCTTACAGGACTCCTGATATTTTGATGGTTTGGTTTGTTTTATGACATATCAAACTCAATGGATTATTTAATACTGACAATATTTTTATTGCTGGTAATATTTTCTATCTATCTCAATATATATTTTTATTGTTGGTAATATTTTTTTTTACAAAACGTATTGCTGGTATTTCTATTTTTACACATTCATAATGTTTAACCAAAGTTTGGGGGTTCACTATTTACCCATAGCTGGGATCTTAACAGGTGTTACCACTTGCACATTAATTTACTATTAATTCCTGAGGCAGTTGCATTTAATGGAAGTCTTTCTGGCATTGTAAACTGAGCATTCAGTTTGTCTTTCCACTTTACAAAAAGAAAAGTTGATATTGGGACTTATACTAAGTTAAAATTTTATTGCTGCTTCACACCCCCAGTCCTAAATCCATCTTACAATCCTTTCTCTGATCCATAAGACTTCTTAGTAAGCCTGATTTTTTTTTTTTTTTTTTTTTTTTACTGAATAAATAACTTGCCTATTGCATGCCCCCACCATTGGGACCATCTACTACTTAAAATGAAAGTAGGGAACACACATGCATCTCTGAGCAACCCTTGTTACCCACTACTTCTCCCAATAGGTCTTTTAGGTCTCATGTACATGAGCAAGCTTGTCTTGGCATCTTTAGTTCTCAGACTGGTACAATATTTCTGATCCAAGGAGGAGTTCTGTTGCCTTGACTTCTGAGCAGATGCAACATGTCCATTATACATGTATATTCTTTCCTGGGCTGATTGTCCCTTCATTAAGAGTGCTGAACATAGACATTTCTGGATTTGGGTGTTATCCACCTGATAGTCAAGGATCTGAACTTTTGAGTAACTCTGAAGGAGGCTATCCTATAAGTAGGTGTATAATATCAGGGTAATTGTACTACCATTTTGTGAATGGTTTCTGGACCATACAGTAGTCTCTGGTGGGGCCTCTCAATCCCATGATGAGGGTAATGCTACAGCAATATCTCTGGATGATTCTCTCCACGTTGTTTAGACATTCAACTTCTGTAAGTGTGACTGTCTCACTGCCTACTAGTCCTCTACCAACCAATATGCACTTGAAGCCAATTAAAATGAAAAAACAAACCCAATCTAAAAAAAAAACCCAAAAAAACAAAAGAAAATAGATGCCAGATATACCGTCTCCTACACCAGTGTAAGGAGTTTACATTCCAACTTTCCAGAAGTGGAACTTCATCTTCTTCAGTCCAAACCCAACCTCCTGTTACTTTCTTAAACCAGTTACATTGCCTCAAGCACATGCTACTCAGCAAACCATGATCATCTAAATCACCACAGCCCTGAACTCTGAGCCAAGATGAAGTATGAGTTTCTTTGTGGCAGGGACACAAAAAATGAGAACCCTGACCTTCCATGTAGCACTTATCCATAGTACCACATTCATTTTTGCTCTCTATCACCCTCAGACTATTGTCCTCATCATTGCCACCATATTTATTACAATATTTCGGACATTGTACGCTCCAGCCTTCTTCAGGTGGTTGGAATGTCAAACTGAACCCTTTATTTCACTTGCTGGGGTAGACTGTTCTAGTTCCACATGCCATGTTTAATGGATGTCAGTTATCAGTTATCTCCTGTTAATTCCCCTCTCCAAATTCTCCACTGCCTTAACTGGGTATGGCACAGTGGATAAAGGCATTGGTTAGATCCAGTGACAGGACCCAAAGAGTGCGAGTTCGATACCCGGTTAAGGCAGTGGAAATTAACAGGGTAACTGACGTCTATTAAACATGGCACATGGAACTAGAACAGTGTACCCCAGTGAAATAAAAGGTTCAGTTCAACATTCCAACCACCTGAAGAAGGCTGCAACATACAACAGCCGAAACTTTGTAATATTAGGTTGGTGCAAAAATAATGTCGTTTTCTCACATAGTAACATGTGTGAGAAAACGACATTATTTTTGCGCCGACCTAATAAATATGGTGACAAAGATGAGGACAATAGTCTGAATAATGTAAACAGTGTACATAATACCTCACCTCAGAAATATAGAGATACAGATAAGGTAAAACTCTTCAACTTGATCTTTGCCACTAACTCAACATTAGATACCACCATCCCCTCCCCAACTTCCCATATCTCATTGAGAACAATCTCAGTAATATTACCATTGCAGCATGAGAAGTCTCTAGTCTTATCAAAGGCTTTGACCTTAAAGATCCTGGCCCAGACAAAATTCCCATGGTTCTCCTTAAGAATATCAACCCAGAATTATCACCAAACCTGTGAA
>OZ010586.1:28883135-28888704 GCA_963932145.1 Acanthosepion lycidas
TCTTTCTGAATACTCTGCACCATTCTCAGATTGACACCCAAACACTCTGAAATGTTCTTATTGGAGCTTCTCAAATTTATCACAGAGTGAATTGTGTCATGGTACTCTCTATCTCACCGACAATGCCCAACTGACCCTACTATAATGTGCCACCAAATCAAAAACAAGCAACATGCATGCATGAAATTAAAAATATAAAATGGTGACAATTTACTTATTGCAGCTAGTAGATGATTGAAATGAAATATTAACAAGTACTACAGTATGATCCAAATTGCCAAGAGGACAGAGCTGCAAAGCTTGTTATGAGCTAGGAGAAGGGGCAAGGAACAAATCAAGTAAAGAAATATGATGATCATATTTATTAAGGAAATGTGTAATGAGTTGGTCAGTCAACTTGACACCCCCAAAGTGAGTGGAGGTGGGCAGGCATGGGAACTGTGATTGGTAGCTGGCTTGTTGGTGTTTTGCATAGGTTAGTTACCAAGCTCTATGTAAGGGGCTGGCTTGTGCCGTACACCGAGGAGGGGCTAGGGCTGCCTCGAGGACTGATTCAGTTGATGGCAATAGTGCAAGAGAATGAGGGGAAAGTGAGACCAGTCATGGACTACAGGGAATTGAATAACTTTGTAGATACATATACGGCCAACGCAGACGTTTGTGCCCAGAAATTGTGGGAATGGCAACAGCAAGGGAGCAACGTGGCCACCCTCGATTTAAGAATGACCTACCTCCAAGTCCGAGTCAACCAATCACTCTGGCCTTTTCAGACTGTCATGGTAAAAGGACGGAGATATTGCCTCACTTGATTGGAATTTGGTCTTAATGTGGCTCCAAAATTCATGTCAGCTATTATGAATGTGGTCATGTCACAGGATGAGGAAATTCGAAGGGCATACGTCAATGAAAATGTGGCCTCTTCAATGAGGGTTAGGCGCTTTGGCTTTGTGTGCAAGGCCCCAGAGCCGCTACAGGATGGAGCGAATGTACTTGGACTACACGTCAGTAGTAATGGAGAAAAATTTCGCTGGATGCAAGGCAATGACCTCCCAGAAGTCCCGCCAGTGATCACTCATTGGAGTACCTTCTCCATGCGTAGGAAACTGGTAGGCCATTTTCCCATATGTGGTTGGCTCAGAGTGGCGGCAGCAGCCATAAAGCACCGCATAACTTCTGTCTCATCAGGATGGGACGACATAATGCACGATGTTACCCTAAGATGCATGATAACTGAAACTATGGAGAGAGTGATGCAAGACGATCCCATGTGAGGTGACTGGTGCATTAAGGGAAACAAGCTCACCGTTTGGGTGGATGCCAGCTCGTTGGCCATGGGTGTCACCCTTGAGGATAACAGGTCCATCATAGAAGACGCCTGCTGGTTACGACCTGAAAATGATGCACAACACATAAACCTGGCTGAACTAGAAATCACTCTGAAGGGGGTTAACCTGGTGCTCCAATGACAAGCAACAGTCCTACACATTGTCACAGACTCAGCATGCACTCAGTGTTGGATATCAGATGCACTTAGCAGAAGAGCGCGACTGACCACCAAGGCATTGAGCGAGATGTTGATACAAAGGCGCTGATTGAAACTATCAAAGAGTACAACCTGCCTGTGGATGTAGTGTTAGTTAAATCAGCAGTCAACAGAGCAGATGCATTGACTTGTGTTCTGCAACGTTGGTTGGCTGCTGTTTGGAAAGAGCCTGAACCTCTGCAGCTGCTGTGTATGGCTTCTGCACTCAGAATGGACCTCGAGCAGATCATGAGCATACATGAACAGTGTGGGCATACCAGGATTAAACAGACGCTCTACTTCTCGAAGATGGTTGACCCAGCAGTCAAAAAGGCGGATGTTAGGACAGTAGTGCAGAGGTGCGAAGTGTGCCAGTCAATTGACCCGACATCGGTGCAATGGCAAAAAGGAAATTTGAATACTACCCATGTTTGGAACAGCCTGGGGTTAGATGTTGGCAGCCAGCACTATTTGACTATTATTGACTATGGACCCTCTCACTTCACCATTTGGCGACTACTGCACCATAATACGTCAATTGGAGTCCATCTTTTACAACTGGGGACCACCTGCAGAAATATTGACAGATAATGGTGCAGTGTTTTCTTCAGAGAAATTCTTGCAGTTCTTAAAGAAGTGGGGTGTGCAGCTTCGGTTCTGGTGTGCCTACGTGCCGGCGGAAAACAGCATAGTAGAAAGGAGCCACCGGTCTACAAAAGTGATTGCAGCCAGGAAGCGATGTTTGATCCCCGAAGCAGTCTATTGGTATAATGCGACACCTAAAGATGGTGTTTCGCCTACAACAGCACCAGCTAACATGGTGCATGCCTATCACTTATGGCTGCGAGGCATTGAAATCGCAGTGGCTCTGAGCAATGCACAAGCAAAATACAGAATTGGTGACGTAGTGTGGGTTAAGACCCCGCACATATCTAGTGTATGGACAAGCTTAGAATGGGGCATGTTACCGAGATTAACAGCCCGCAGTCAGTGCGGGTCGATGGCATGATCGTCATGCTAAAGACTTGCAGCCAGTTGTAGGGTTAAAACCATCATCAGATGATGAAAGTGACTCTGAAGATGGCGCACGAGTGGTGTATTTAAAGTCGGATCCACTCAAACATCAGTACTCTACCTGCGGATGTCAACATCGCCAGCTGTCCTTAGGCGGATGGTAGCTCAATGGACGGGAGTTCATCCGAGGATGAGGACCCTGTCATCCCGCTCAAAAGGAGTGCCCGGCAGAAGAGGCCTGCCCCAAGCTGCATGGTGTGCGATCATGACAGCGGGATGAACATGGAAATCTGCCACCTTGGAGCAAATGTTGTAATGGAAGTGGTAGTAAATAGATACTTGATATTTATCCTAAAAACCTGGTACACTATTTACATTATTCGGACTGTTGTCCTCATCTTTGTCGCCATATTTATTACAACGTTTCGGCCATTATATGCACCAGCCGTCTTCAGGTGGTTGGAATCTCACACCGAACCCTTTATTTCGACCACTGGGGTAGAATGTTTTAGTTCCATGTGCCATGTTTAATGGATGTCAGTTATCAGTTATCTCCTGTTAAATCTACTCTCCTAGTTCTCCACTGCCTTAACCGGGTATTGAACTGACACTCTTTGGGTCCTGTCACTGGATCTAACTAACGCCTTTATCCCCTGTACCATGTGTCCTTAATGTAAATAGGGAATCCATATTGTTTGTCAGAGTAGATCATGAGAGGTAAAATGCTTAACCACTTTGGCATTGATTAAAGCCTCAAAGTGGTAGGAGACTGACAAGGCGATAGTTAGAGGGGTCAGAAGGTTCTCCGGAGTTCTTAAAAACAGGGATTACAGAGGAGGACTTCCAACAAGCTGGAAAGCAGGAAGCAGCGAGGCAATAGTTGTATAGTTTGGAGGGAACTTGAGCCAGTTCAGGAGCACATTTCTTTAGAATGATAGCAGGTATCCCATCACCTCCACTTGCCTTATGGGAGTTTAATTTAGAAATGATGTCTGAGACCAGCAACAGGCTTATGCACATATAACTCAGTAGAGTTTCTGGAGGGGAAATCAGGTGTTGACATCCTGGATGAGTCGAGTGATGAATTGGATTAGAATTTCCAAGTAAAACATTCATCCTTATCTGCCAAAGATGTTAGGACTTCAAAGTGATTGAATAGAGGTCGGATTGAGTATATGCTGTTGTTCAGCACTCTCTTGCAGAGCCACCAATAGTCTTTAGAACAAAACTTGAGATGCTATACATTGTTTCATTCTATCAGCAAACAGTAAGTTCACTTCATTGAGGACATGATTGCACTCATTACGAGCAGAGACAAAGAGACATCTGTTGCAATTGGACATGTTGCCTTTATCCAGTGTGCAATGTTTCCTTTGTAGTGAGCAAGTTGTTTTTCTTTGCATGTAAAAATTCTAATAAATAACTATTGAGACCACTTTTGAATTAATGCTTTGAACATGAGAATTTATATTATGTTTGTTCTCATTATATTCGGGTATAAACACACACAAATACATACATACCTATCTATATATATATACCTATATATATAGGTATATCTATATATATATACCTATATATATAGGTATATCTATATATATATACCTATATATATAGGTATATCTATATATATATACCTATATATATAGGTATATCTATATATATATACCTATATATATAGGTATATCTATATATATATACCTATATATATAGGTATATCTATATATATATACCTATATATATAGGTATATCTATATATATATACCTATATATATATAGGTATATCTATATATATATACCTATATATATAGGTATATCTATATATATATACCTATATATATAGGTATATCTATATATATATACCTATATATATAGGTATATCTATATATATATACCTATATATATATAGGTATATCTATATATATATACCTATATATATAGGTATATCTATATATATATACCTATATATATAGGTATATCTATATATATATACCTATATATATAGGTATATCTATATATATATACCTATATATATAGGTATATCTATATATATATACCTATATATATAGGTATATCTATATATATATACCTATATATATAGGTATATCTATATATATATACCTATATATATATATAATTACAATATATATATATATATATATAATTACAATATATATATATATATATATATATATATATAATTACATATATATATATATATATATATATATATATAATTACAATATATATATATATATATATATATATATAATTACAATATATATATATATATATATATATATAATTACAATATATATATATATATATATATATAATTACAATATATATATATATATATATATATAATTACAATATATATATATATATATATATATAATTACAATATATATATATATATATATATATAATTACAATATATATATATATATATATATATAATTACAATATATATATATATATATATATATATAATTACAATATATATATATATATATATATATAATTACAATATATATATATATATAATTACAATATATATATATATATAATTACAATATATATATATATATAATTACAATATATATATATATATAATTACAATATATATATATATATAATTACAATATATATATATATATAATTACAATATATATATATATATATAATTACAATATATATATATATATAATTACAATATATATATATATATATAATTACAATATATATATATATATATAATTACAATATATATATATATATATATATATATATATATATATAATTACAATATATATATATATATATATATATATAATTACAATATATATATATATATATATATATATAATTACAATATATATATATATATATATATATATATATATATAATTACAATATATATATATATATATATAATTACAATATATATATATATATATATAATTACAATATATATATATATATATATAATTACAATATATATATATATATATATATAATTACAATATATAT
>OZ010586.1:28891404-29041404 GCA_963932145.1 Acanthosepion lycidas
GTGGAATATGAAGGCAATGGAGATGATTCAACTATTAGTAAGTGGCATGACAGGTCCTAAATATGAAGGATAGGTGAAATTTCATGAATATAGCTTGTTTGAGCATTTGCAATGAAAACAGAAATAGAATTATGAGAAGCTGTTTCTGAGAGCTGGTTTTATGTTGGGCAATGTTTGGTAACCTTACCTGTAAATTTC
This sequence comes from Acanthosepion lycidas, assembly GCA_963932145.1. Classification (NCBI taxonomy): domain Eukaryota; kingdom Metazoa; phylum Mollusca; class Cephalopoda; order Sepiida; family Sepiidae; genus Acanthosepion; species Acanthosepion lycidas. The sequence goes on from OZ010586.1 coordinate 28,891,603, forward strand.
TAAACTATTAAAGCATTAAATTCACAAAATGTGACAGAAAATAAGTTTAGGGCAAATTCAGAAATTGCTTTACAGCCAGATTTAATCAAGCAGTAAATTTCTATTATTTTTAAAAAGGCTGTCTAGACCTCTTTCTTTTTTTGTCTTGATATTTTTTGTCATCTATACTGGAAAATAATATTTCTTCTCTTGTTGTATTTTTTTCTAAGTGTGAAGAAAATAAATTCAATTTTAACACAAACCACCCAATATTAAATTTCTGGTCTGAATCTAAAAATTGTGTAAGTATATGTATGTATATATATATATATAGATAATATTAGTCTTCTATATATATATATATATATATATAGATAATATTAGTCATATATATATATATATATATAGATAATATTAGTCATATATATATATATAGATAATATTAGTCATATATATATATATAGATAATATTAGTCATATATATATATAGATAATATTAGTCATATATATATATATAGATAATATTAGTTATATATATATAGATAATATTAGTCATATATATATATATATAGATAATATTAGTTATATATATATAGATAATATTAATTATATATATATAGATAATATTAGTCATATATATATATATATATAGATAATATTAGTTATATATATATAGATAATATTAGTCATATATATATATATATATATAGATAATATTAGTCATATATATATATAGATAATATTAGTTATATATATATAGATAATATTAGTCATATATATATATATATAGATAATATTAGTTATATATATATAGATAATATTAGTCATATATATATATATATATATATATAGATAATATTAGTCATATATATATATAGATAATATTAGTTATATATATATAGATAATATTAGTCATATATATATATATATAGATAATATTAGTTATATATATATAGATAATATTAGTCATATATATATATATATATATATATAGATAATATTAGTCTTTTATATATATATATATATATATAGATAATATTAGTCTTATATATATATATATATATATAATATTAGTCTTATATATATATATATATATAGATAATATTAGTCTTATATATATATATATATATATATAGATAATATTAGTCTTATATATATAGATAATATTAGTCTTATATATATATATATATATATATAGATAATATTAGTCTTATATATATATATATATATAGATAATATTAGTCTTATATATATATATATATATAGATAATATTAGTCTTATATATATATATATATAGATAATATTAGTCTTATATATATATATATATATATAGATAATATTAGTCTTATATATATATATATAGATAATATTAGTCTTATATATATATATATATATAGATAATATTAGTCTTATATATATATATATAGATAATATTAGTCTTATATATATATATATATATAGATAATATTAGTCTTATATATATATATATATATATATATAGATAATATTAGTCTTATATATATATATATATATAATATTAGTGGTCAATATATATATATATAGATAATATTAGTGGTCAATATATATATATATAGATATATAAATATCCAAGAGGATAGAATTCAGGGAGAAAATGTCCAGGACAGAGTAATAATATAATAAAAAAGGCTCAAACACTAATATTCCATGATTATAATTTATTACATTGGAATTGTAATCACGATCCAATTCATCAGACTTACAAATTCAAAAAGAAATCCGAAAATATAACTCCAGGTATAAAAAACAAAATTTTAGTGAGTGTATATGTGTAGGAGTGGGGAAACAAGTGTGAAAGGGAGAGGCGTAACAGAAGAAAGACGAACAGAAAGGCCTATTTTATTTTATATGTTGTTTAATACTGTTTATTATAAACAGAGCATTTACTTAAATATTTGTATCTGTAAAAAGAATGTATAACATTAAATGTCTTAAAATAACTGTCGGACTTTATCCATTTCATAATATATATATATATATATATATATATATGCTATTTACATTATTCACACTATTGTCCTCATTTTTGTTGCCATATTTATTACGTCTTGGCTGTTGTACACTCCAGCCTTCTTCATGTAACATTTGAAGACCTAATTTAAGGGGGTCGCATCATACATAATATAAAATTAGTGTTTGTAGTGCTGGCCCTGGCTATTCCATTAACTAAACTATATATTCATTTACTGTAGTCAAAAAGTGCAGCTGTATTTAAAATAAATATGATTTTGATAAAACTGATATATCCAATAATAATACATGTAATATTCACTTTAGTATTGTATTATAAAATACGAATATAGTGAATATGCATCTTGTTTACATTTATCAGATGTTAAGCTGTTTTTCGTTTGTTTTTTTCTGGTTGTATGCATTTACACAATGAGTATAGCCCGTTCTGGGTATGACGATAAACTACATCCACGTCCTGGGTAAGACGATAAACTACGTTCAACAGCAAGGCCTCTCATCAGGAGGTTTTGAGGAGTGTGGAACCACCTCTTAATTGCTGGTGTTCCCAGTTCCACCCTGACCCAGGGTGGTAATACCTGTTACAGTCCCCCCAGCTATGGGCAAATAGTTAACCCTTAAACTGGGGTCAAAACATGAAAGTGTAAAAATAGGTTTTAACAGCTGAAATACATTGTAAAAAATTATTACCAGGAATACATTTTTGAAGAAAAAATATTACCAGCAAAAAAAAAAAATTGTCAGTATTAAATAGGCCATTGTGATCGACATGCCGTAAAACAAAAACCAAACCAATAAGTATAGCATTACTAACAACACTTCTACCATTCTCTTCTACTTTTTTAACTTATTTAACTCGAAGATAGGATAAAGAGAAAGAAAAAGGGGGTTAGTCTATTTGAAATTGTTCTCTAAAAAAATAGAAGACGCATGATACATGAGGTACATAATAAAATCATTTTGCAATCATCAGATAAACTGGTTTATTTTTTTGAAATTGGATCTATTTATGCTTTTTTGACCATGTTTCATGGTGGGAGGGGGAATTGATCGAGACAGAATTACAACTGTTTATGTATGTATGTATGTATGTATGTATACCCAAACACATGGGCATATATCTGCATATCACCTCAGATTGTTTATATCGATGTGTGTACATGCATATGAGAGTGTCGCCCCAAACAAACACAGTAGATCCCCCCTCTCACCACTTAACATAATCAAACAAGTATAAATAGATTCAATTTAAAAAAATAAACCAGTTTGTCTGATGATTGCAAAATCGTGAAACCCAAGCTTATGTGTGTGTGTGTGTGTGTATGGATATACACACTGTATATACTTGTGTAACACACTACCCTCAAATTTACACTTATAAAAAATGATTTATATTTAACTTAAAATATATCAAAGACCTGCCATTTTTTATGGCACTGAGCACTCGTTTTTTCAGTGCTTTTCCAGTGTGCAATATTAGGTAGACTCTTTTAGAAGCTGCTTATCCTTGTTATATATATATATATATATATATATATATATATATATTCTGTTGTATAGATATGAGTTTGTGACCGTGGGTTTCATGCTTTTGCAATCATCAGTCACATTTGTTCGATGAGTGCGAAGACGTGAAAAGGGTCACAAATCCATATCCATACAACTGAATATGTTAACTTTATCACCAATATTGAGTGCTTTCCACCAAGTACTACACATACAAAAGCAATATATATATATATAAAACTTTATTTAATGGATATATGAGTGAGTAGGTATCCCTGTTTTTTTTAAACTGTAAATTTACATCTATTGGCCTGTGCATTCGAGAGTCTTAATAATGAAAATGCACTTTCTAGCACTGCTTAAAACTGCATCTCCTTTGCAGGGAAACCCCCCATTAAACCCAGCATGCTTTTTGACTTACTCAGCCAGAAAAGACTTTCACAATCAAGCAAAGTTCCATTACACTAGGACTGCTTTCTCAGATCAATGCTTAAAAATAGCTTCAAGTGAACAAAGCCTGTTGGTCTTAGCAAGGACAATCCCTTTTGAACCTTGTGGACTGATGCTATGGAACAACAAACAAAGAACTGTACCAAATAACAGAATCCACATCATTTGAGGACTTTCAACAACAGTAGCAATTAAAATGGAGAGCACATCTTGGAAATAATCAAGAGTCTGGCATTGTAAACAACTTCAAACAAAAGATTAGGAAGAAACCCTTATCAATATTGGAAAGAGCAAGAATAGTTACTAGACTTGAGAAACCTATTTTTCTGAAAACTTGTTTTAATAGAAAGATTTCATAAATTTTCATCAAAATCAACACTAGTTGCTTAGTTGATGAATGTCGAAGGTTTCCTCATAATGAAATGGTTAATATTCCCATTCCTAAAGACATCCAAGTTTCAAGTTTGCATTAGTTTCTAAAATCAGCTTAACGCTTCTGCAAAATTTTTTACAAAACTTATATTACCTATTGTCAATGAAAAACAGACTTGAGAATCCAAAATTTCTGTAATATGAGCTATTGAAAGTTAAAGAGTTGTGTTCCTTTAATTGAAAAAGTGTGACATGGTGACACACTGACATTTGCATTTATTATATAGATGTTGATGGGAGAGTGAAGCATGTAGGTCTCAGCAAGGACTATCTTTCCTTGAACCTCATGGACTGGCATTACACAATCACAAAATGGATAGCACATGTAACTCAAAGAGAAAATAATAATGTAATCAAAATGTTGACATTCCACACAACTTCAAACAAAAGATTAGGAAGGAAATCCCCCATCAATACTAGAAAGAGCAATAACAGTTACTATGCTTGGGAAACCTATTTTTGTGAAAAATTGTTTTAAGAGAAAGATTTTATGAATTTCAATCGCTGATAGCACTGAGTGTTTGGTTTCTGAAAGTTTCCTTATTAAGAAATGGCTAATAGGATTTCTTGAATGGTAATCATTCAAGAAATCCTTATCTCTTGTTTGGATCTTTCAAAGAAGATATCAGTAAACTTTTATTTTTGTGTTCAAAATGTAAGCAAGGTAATTTCTAAAGAATTAGTGGATTTTACTTGTACTCCAACATTATCTATTATTACTTAATTCCCTTTCATCAAGAAAAAAAATAATGGATCTTATTTATAATAAAATGTAAGACATTTTATTTATAATCTGAGACTATTTCTTATTACTTGCCATTCATCTGGAAAAATACTGTTAATCAAAATAATTTAATGAATATTTAGCTTTTAAATATAAATTTATTTTTGTTATGTTTGTGATTTGTTGTTAATGCATTGCTCTTCATCTATGAATTGAGTTCTCCTGGTTACTGGTATATTTTGTATAGAAAACATAAAAATTTCCCTCTCTGTCATGTGATAATAGTCTAGGAGTAGGATCTCTGACTGATGCCAAATCGGTCCCGGCTTGAAGCAATTGGATGTCTAGTCACACTGAAGAGCTGTGATACAGCAAAACTGTCTGTGGATGACTATATATATGTGTGTGTACTCTATTGGAAATGTTATTTATTTTCTTTCATTTTTAATGTCAGAATCAATGACTCTTTTGCATACAGTCAAAAGTAATCTTTTGGATTATACATCATTGCTGTAAAATATTAGTTTTTCATTGCCCAGGAAAACTTGTTTACAGATCACAACAGCTATTAGAAAGATGTGATTAAATATACTTTAATGTTTAAAAAAATCTATTCAGTATTAGTGTTGTTTAGGTAATAAGCATTATAGCATAGCACAAATAGCTATATAGTGGAAAAAGGAATTTTTGACAATATATGCATTTTTTAGATATTTATGGTTATTTTTTAAAACTTTTATCAAAAATGACATTCTCACACATGTAGTTATGGATATTATACATTAATTACTAATTTTTTAATTAATAACTATTTGTACTCAGTTGTTGACATTAATAGCTGGTGATGTGTTAAAATTTTGGAATAATGCAATAATAAAAATTTAAATTTCATCTTTGATATATGTCGCAATCTGTTAAAAAACAAAAATATTGTTATATTTATATAGCAAAACATACATTGAAATGTGTTGCACTTTGTTTATTTTTTTTCTTAACTTATGTGGTAGGTACACATCAAGGTGACTAACATAAACAAACTGATGTAAATAACATTTTTCTTATGTGGAACCTATACATCAAAATGACTAATATAACCAAGCTGGTACAATTTGATTTTGATATTCTAAGAGTGTTGCCTATCTTCTTTATCATATAACATTGATTATTTTTAACTAACATCCTTATTTGACTGCTATCAACATCAGAACCTCAGTCAGCATAGATTCCAAAAATTACTTTTTATGAGAATATAATTAAAAAAAAAAAAAAAAAAAAAAAAAAAATGTTGAAAAAAACAATACAGAATTTATCCATTTCAATGTTTCAGTCAGATGAAAGGTATGTGTCAGTGGTCAGGGGAGGGTATTATGTATTAATTATTTGATCTGTAATAATAAATACATTGAGCTCTTTCTGTGGATCAGTTTTAATATTTTATATTACTAGGATCCACTTAGATTATATAACAATGGATTTATTACCTTTACTATATATATATATATTTAGTTGAATTGATGTGAGTTTGTGACCCAGGGATTCATTCTCCCTGTCATCATCAAGCAATAAATATATTGTTTAAGAATAAAAACAGACCATCTACTCAAATATGAGTATCCATATTTATTTATTAAGCAGTATATTTATTTATTAATCCATTCTCATCACCAAAAGGCTGAACTTTGACCAAACAGGGCACTAAATGGACACTGACTATAGTGTCAAAGAATAAAAACGAATGATAAAATTAACATATATTTAAAAAATTAGAACTCAAAGCACTGAACCCAGTAAGAAAGAAAATCATAAGGAATGTTGTCCAAGACAATGATGCTAAACACCAATCTAGGAATGGTAGTGCCATTTAACTGTAATTGATTAAATTTTGGTACAAGGTCACATCATTGGAATACTAAGTGAGGAGTGATGTCTTTATTTAATGCTTATGGAACAAGCATATAATGATTGCCCTACAAGGATTCAATAAAATATATATTAAAAGCAGTTGTGAAAATACTGAAATCAACCTGACACAAGATTCAACACGAAGCCTGCACACCACCAACTTACAGGTTGCCTTTCCCGCCCACAAGAGATGTTCTAACGTTATCCATTATACTGGCAATACAGATCATTTTATTTAACATATCTTGTCTCTTTTTCTTTCTGCTTCACCAGCAATACTTTGTTATTTTCATTTGTTACTCTAGCAACCTATACATGGGATATAACAGAGACAAGCAGCATACCTATTATTACTCAACAAGGGCTCAATAAATTGCCTTGTTAAAAAAAAAGCAGAATGAAAAATACTTTTAGTATGGCTTCCTTTAATGCTTGTTGCACTAAAGACCTGTTTATAATTTGCATGTAAGAATTCAATTAAGGTGAAATGGTTTATGATTATATCATAATATGCATGATTAAAATCTTCTATAAAAAAAATTTATGAATGCTGTGTTCAAATATCTGGTATATAATGGCCTGCAAATATATAAACATTGGTCTGAAAGTCTTGTCATCCCCTACACAATATAATTTTCTATTTCAGATGGCTGACACAAAAATGGTGGTGTTCATACAGACCTTCCCGATGTGTAACAGTGTCAATGAAAGTGAATAAACTGAATCCAGTACATGTGCTTTGTATTACTTGTTCTATTGTTTTCATTACTTTTTGGTATGGTGTGACAAGACTTTTGGACCACTCTGTACATCTGCCCCTTTTATAGAAATTGTATAATTATTGGTATAAACATGTGTATGGTAGCATGGAAGAACAAAAAACAATAGTACTGCTGGTGAGGCAAAAGGAAAAGACAAGGATTGTAAATATAAAATTCTTTTGACATCTGTCCATATTTCTGAGATGAGGTATTATGTAAACTATTTACATTATTCAGATTATTGTCCTCATCTTTGTCGCCATATTTATTATAGCATTTCGGCCATGGTACACTCCAGCCTTCTTCAGGAATGTCGAACTGAACCCTTTATTTTGCTCATTGGGGTAGACAGTTCTAGTTCCATGTGCCATGTCTCATGGATGTCAGTTATCAGTTATCTCCTGCTAATTCCCCTCTCCAATGCCTTAACTGAGTATTGAACTCAGACTCAAGGACACATGGCACAGTGGATAAAGGCGTTAGTTAGATCCAGTGACAGGACCCAAAGAGTGTGAGTTCAATACCTGGTTAAGGTTACCTGGAGAACTTGGAGAGGGGAATTAACAGGAGATAACTGATAACTTACATCCATTAAACATGGCACATGGAACTAAGACAGTCTACCCCAGCGAGCAAAATAAAGGGTTCAGTTTGACATTCCAACCACCTGAAGAAATCTGGAGCGTACAACAGCAGAAACATTGTGATAAATATGGCGACAAAATGAGGACAATAGTCCAAATAATGTAAATAGTGTAAATTTCTTATGTATTGCCAATAGAGCAGGTGTGAGTGGAATGTTTCTAAATGTAGGCAGAGGAGCTGGTTTTGAAGGAAGAGTAGAGTTGGTAAAGCCTGGAGTTGATCCATTTGTCATGTCAGTAGGCTGAGCTCACATTGGTGACAGTGATAGAGGCCTGGAGTGGATTCCTGAAGCTTTATATTTGCTGTAAATCTGACTTTGATGATATTACTGGGAATGCAAACAAGATGTGCCTGTGGGCATGGTGTGGGTGTTTGGGGAAGGTCACATCTCGAATGAATATGTGTCAGGTCAGTTGACCAAAGTTATGGTGGTGATGTTGAGAGCTTGTCAGGTGTTGACAGATGGCCTGATGGCTGCATTCTGTGTTAGTCTTTTAAAAGCATTTTACTTTAAAGCAAATCTAGTGGACCCTTTAACTCATCTTTTTTTTTCTTTGGTGGCAACGTTCAGGATTGGCTTCTTTTATGTTGTATCTTAGTTTTTTTTTTTTGAGTGGATTTGTTTTGTGGACCATATTGGTTATAAGAACTCCTGTACAGTGAACAACTTTCTTCATTTTGGGTTTTGCTTTCTTAGCACTAACATCCAGCTGGCATATAGAGTGAATCAGAAAGAGATCCAATTTACAGTGGCATATAACATTGAAACATTATAACATTGCTGAAACCTCCTGAAAAATGGATTGAATAATTACCAAAAATTAATCTACAAAAGTCTAGTACAAAGTGCAGGTGAGACGAAATACAGAAGCAATCAGCTAAGTCACAAATTAAATTTATTTGTTTTAATCCTAATTGTTAATGCATATATATATATATATATATATATATATATACATACACACACCTGATCCCCTATTCAAAATCAGTATTCTCTAGTGCTGCTGCTATATATCTCATGATTCTCAAAATCTAAATAAAGGTTTGCAATGCTATTGATCCTGACCTGGCATCATGACTTAAGTCACTGTTACACAACTGTGACATGTCTTTCCTGTACTTTTTTGATAAATATTTTCATGGCAATTGTTCTAATTAGCTTTCCTCCTAGGTGAATTAACCACATGAATTTAAGAATACTACTAGATTGGCAGTTAGGTCTCATCATTTTGCTGATGAAACAGCTAGATATAATCATAAGTTCTATTCTAATAGTTTCTTTTCTTGACTGTGGAACTCTTCCAATTTCTTACTTCCCTGTTACCTACAATCTTAAAAAATTTAAATCACCATTTTCTGTCTTCCTGAATCCTGTTCTTTTATTATCCTGTCTCCTCACCCATGTCTTCCCATTTTCTTTCACTGTCAGTAACCCTTTGCATCTTAGTGGCATTATCACCTTACTTGGAACCAAATGATTAAAAAAGAAAATTCTGATGTTTATAGAAATAGTATAATTTTTAATGTATATGAATTTTAAAGAGTGATTAATTTAGAACTCCATGTATATTTATTAGACAAAGCCATTTCTGGTACAAGGACATACTCATGGAGCACCAAGTGAATTTGTTAAAGTCAATAGATTTTGACTTGAAAACTGGAGGCAGCCAATTCAATTTCAATTTTACTCCTGTTAAAATTTGCTCAGTATTTCATCATCATTTTCTAAGACTCTCAAGACAAGTAATGTCTTGCAAGATAAGCGTGCTCAACAAAATTTTAGAGAGGGTATTTTTATTTAAATGCACCAAATTTAGAATAACAGAAATATTAATTGAACAAAGATATTTTTGGTACAAAAACATGCATGGAACATCCAGCAAGAAACATGCTTACAATAGCCTACAAGATGATTAGAGTACCTGATAGCAGGTGTACCTGAGATTCACACAAATAGACATCAAATTAAAATAAAATTTATCATTTAAGAATATTCTTCAGATTGTTGCCATATCAGCAAAGCCAAGACTCCATTTAGCCCATCAACTGTAATGGAGTAAGAACTACTTAAAAGTGGACACCTCAAGTGGCCAATGTTTACTAGTTGCTGAACCATACACATAAAAATACCAATATCATCAAGATTTAGTCATGAGTACTTGATTGTAGACTTGAGTATATTGGGACGAATACTTGCCTCTCGACCCATGCGTTGGTGACCAATACTTGCCTATAGAGCCAAATGTTGGTGACCAATGCTTGTTTGTAGGCCCAGATATTGGTGACCAATACTTGCCTATAGACTCAAGCATTAATGTCTAATACTTGCTTGAGGACTCAAATATTTTTCTATCCTAGAACAAAGTAAATTTGTATTGATTAAAATACATTAAAAAGTCAATTTCAACATTGTAAAACACAATGTGTGTTGATATGTCGCCAAATGTATCCACCCACACAACCACTAATGTCATGACAAGTGACGAGCACTTGATTATTTTATTAAATCAACATTCTAAATTCTGGCCGAGCTCCATGTCTAGCAGGAATGATGAGGGCCATTATTAATTGCTAAATGTAGTTTCATTTAATACAAAACCTTACCGAATTCTAATCAAATTCACTACACCAGCAAACAAGCCTTTCAAATGAGTCTGCCAACTATTATAGGCACCCATACCTGTTTATGAGTACTGGATATGTTGATAAACTACATCTGACAACAAGGCCTCTGGTCAGGAGATTGGAGGTTTTCAGAAGTGTGGAACCCCCACTCAATTGTTATTGTTCTTAGGTCTACCATGATCTGGGGTGGTAGTAACTGTTCGGGTTCCACCAAAATAGTAACCCCCCCCCCTCAAACAAAAGCAAAACATTATGAAAGTATAAAACTACATTCTTATAGTAAAATTACCAACAATACAATTTGAAACAAAATGACCAATAATACAATTTTATAGTAGAATTACCGGTAATACATTTTACCTGTAGCATAAGCCATACAATTACATTCAAAATATATTTAGCTGAAGCCATAAACTTGTATTCAAAATATTTAGATGTCATCATTAAATAACAGATAGAGGTTGATATGCAGCTAAACAAAATCATCCAAACAACCAACATAAAAGAACTCTTTCATGACATTAATCGATATAATATCCTACAATTTCTTAAAGAAATCAAACTGTATATCAAAATATAACTTCAACAAAACTACAACATATGAAACACATATCTCTGCCACCAGTAATTATCTCTACACAAACATGTATATGCACAAAAGCTGAGTAGTGTCTACCATACGCTTTCAGATTTCAGTGTCACACTTTCTGTCCTGTTAAACACTTCCCAGGCTGTTTTTTTTTTTTTTTTAAATATCCCACAATGTAATAGCAGTTGTTTTCTCAGGAAAGGAAACATTGTATAAACCGAGATGTGAATTTACTGCAGAAGACCTGCTCATAATTATGAGCTTATTTTTGTCTGGCAAAAGGTTACAAATGCTGAGCTTAGGAGTCAGAAGTAAACTCTATGCATCGAACTTGAGCTGTATTTGTCCAACATCTTGCCATGACCCTGAACACAATTTTTTGAAACGAAATTTTATCTAGTAAGTTTTACTTCGATTATTAAATTAATTTCAATATCTTTTTTATGCTGACAGAAAAAAAATTAAAAAACAGCATATTGTGACATGCACTGGTGGTTGCGGTCACAGTCCAGTGCCAATATTTGATGTCCACTGGTTGCGACATCAATATATGACACTGCGCTGTCAGCCCGTGGTCAACTCCCAGTTGCGGCACGAAGCTGTAAGGTTTCTTCCACCAGCGTTTTGGGGTTGACTCCTTGTCGCTGCCACCAGCCTGTGTCCCGGCCGATCTGGTCATTTCCGGTTCGATACCAGCTTTGTCGTTCTCAGCTCACCTCCAACGCTTGGTCACCGAAGTAACTGCTTTGATCTCAAGTCTAACCTACCCACGTTGTGACTTTGATCTTAGGTGGATGAAATCAATCAGGCGTCGGGCCATAGTGCAAGCCGAATCTAGGGTAAAGGTGATACTGCACAAGCGTAAGTAAAAAAAAATAATAAAATAAACTCACAAGGTTCAAGTATGTTGAAAAATAACAATTATCTTTATATATCTGTTGAATACAGGAGTGTGTTTCTCTCCCAGCCTGTTTCTATGGATTTGTGACACTATTTTGCATTTTTTTAAGCGAGTTATGGTATCTTAAGTCGTTCATCAATAAAAACTTGCTTTTGATAGTAAGACTAAGTCGAGAGGATGTGAAAATCTTTCGGTCAGCTTCTGCAAGGCAACACTCTCCAACTTCTCAAACTAACTCCGAACTCACAATGTCTGGAACTGACTGCTGCCTCCAGACGTTCGTTTATATGGACAGCAACAAAAACCCAGTGTGGGGTCTGACATGGTTTGGGTTCCTTGATAATTCTCAATTCCCAACAAGAACTCCCTTTGTTCTTAGGCCAGGAAAATTAATTACTTCCCATTTTTGGAAGATTAATCACTTTCCATTTTAGGGGTTTCTTCCTCATCCTTGAGGGAAGGTCAGAGGAGAGTTATCCACCTAGACTCTTCCTCTCTCACATTGGTATCTCATACCAATCCCCTCAGTGGGTGTTAACAACTTCTCCGTCTTTCTCATACATTCACCTCCGCCTATCACCTATTTTACCACTTGGCCAATGATCTCTTGGCAGTGTGGGTGTGGCTAGACTGGCCCTCTTAGAATTATTCCAGAATTTTGTTTACAAAATCCTTTTTTTCTTTTTCCCTCGACCAAGACATTTACAAATCCCAGATTGCCAATAATTCTTATCACATCTTGATTTTGGGGACACCCAAATCCACTTAGCCCAGGCCTCTACCAGCTCATTAACCATTGTCAAAATCTGACACCTGGCTTCTTCACTAGTCAACTTTTAACTGGGTGGTCAAATTCTTTATTTTTCTCATGCCTTAAAATTCTCTTATCAGATGCTCATTTTCGAGATGCTATGTCTGACGTCAACAGTTTGAATAAGCAATAATAATGCTTCCCTTTTCGATTTTCCTTCTCTTGCCAAGATTTGTGCATATACCAGATGGCTTTCTTTGCCTGAACCAGGAATTAAAGTTAAATGATACCTCTGAAAGATAATTAATATCTATTCTCCGTGGTGATCTCAAGCTGAAACTTTTTTATGGTCACATGCGTTGGTTGGCTTTGTTTTTCTTTCAGAATTCTGTTTCATTTGGCACGTCACTCCCTTATCGTGATATTAATTAATTGTGACAGAATCACAGTCTCACTTTTTCTTATGGATTTTCTGTCTTTTGCAAAAAGTGTCTTTTGCAAAAAGTATCTTTTTTTTTTTTTTTTTTGTAAATAAAATAAATTCTTTTTAATGTTGTCCAGTCTATCTTTCAATATAGCTCTTTCTCACCTTAAGTATCTCCTGTTTTTAATTTCTATGGTTAATTAGTTAGCCAATTACCATAGCTAAATAGTGTCACAACATAGATTTCATATACATGTCAGTCATCCAAAAGAGCAATGCCAGAAGTGAGTAAGAAAGGATACTGAGATTGTATTAAGTCCCAACAGCACTGATATACAAGTATTGGATGTGAACAGAGTAGAATACATCAGGAAATTTTTTTCTCATACATTTATCGATACTTTATTATTTGCAATTATATTGCTGTTGCAGAGTCTCAATGAGGCTTTATACTTTAAAATCATAATCTAAATATATTTAAAACATTATCCATTTTTATCTTCAATCTTAATCTTTTTTCAGCCAGCCTGCAACCTTCAAAAGCATCTTTGTGAACATAATTTTGATTACAAACATTGATTTGGGAACTTCTGATTGAGAAAAGCAAGAAAAAAAACAGAAGAAAAGAGAGGGAGTGATAAAAAAGTGGGAAAGAAAAAAGACAGAGAGAAAGTGAAAGAAAGACAGAGAAAGAGAACAGCTAGAATGTGAGATAGAAAGAACACACTTGTGAGCGGGAGAGATAGAAAGAACACACTTGTGAGCGGGAGAGATAGAAAGAACACACTTGTGAGCGGGAGAGATAGAAAGAACACACTTGTGAGCGGGAGAGATAGAAAGAACACACTTGTGAGCGGGAGAGATAGAAAGAACACACTTGTGAGCGGGAGAGATAGAAAGAACACACTTGTGAGCGGGAGAGATGAGAAAGAAGAGGGTGAGAGAAGAGACAGAGAGAGTGAGAGAAAGAAAAGACAGAGAGAGTGAGAGAAAGAAAAGACAGAGAGAGTGAGAGAAAGAAAAGACAGAGAGAGTGAGAGAAAGAAAAGACAGAGAGAGTGAGAGAAAGAAAAGACAGAGAGAGTGAGAGAAAGAAAAGACAGAGAGAGTGAGAGAAAGAAAAGACAGAGAGAGTGAGAGAAAGAAAAGACAGAGAGAGTGAGAGAAAGAAAAGACAGAGAGAGTGAGAGAAAGAAAAGACAGAGAGAGTGAGAGAAAGAAAAGACAGAGTGAGTGAGAGAAAGAAAAGACAGAGAGAGTGAGAGAAAGAAAAGACAGAGAGAGTGAGAGAAAGAAAAGACAGAGTGAGTGAGAGAAAGAAAAGACAGAGTGAGTGAGAGAAAGAAAAGTCTGAGAGAGTGAGAGAAAGAAAAGTCTGAGAGAGTGAGAGAAAGAAAAGTCTGAGAGAGTGAGAGAAAGAAAAGAAAAAGGTCCCTAATTATCAAAATAAAATCATCAGGTTCATAATTTGCAGGAATCCAATCCACCCACTCCACCCTTTTCTCACCCTGCAGCCCCTCAGGTCATAGTTTAAAGATCTTGAGTTAGACATATTATTGAACCACTTGTTTTCCATTGCAAAAATACAGAGATAGTTTTAAAAACATAAAAAAAAGTGCCAGAGGCAAGCAAGTCGGTTCCAATTTGGAAAGAAAGAATATTTCTTTTTGCGGATAAATAATATTTCATTTTCACCAAGGGAATATGCATTAAATGATTGACGTTCACAAGTGTTGCTTTACCTGAAAACAATAATCAATAGATTGTCTATTTTGAGCAGAAAATATCCAAGCAATGGAGCCAGTGCATATTTTAAATTCTTGCCATCTTCTCTCTGCATGTGTCGTTTATCAAAGTGACATTTTATGAGATATAGCATTGTCAGACATTATTCATCTTTTGACTATTTACTTTTGTTTTAATTTTGTCCGAGTCATTTTTTATTGTCACTTTTCTCAGGCTGTTTACCTACATAAGTGATTAGACAGTCATTCAGTTATGTGCCATGCGTGATACACATGTAGGCGATCATGTATCTTTCAATACATGACTGACGAGGCAAATTTTTTCGTGTAATTGGTTGCCATTTCTTTCTGCAGTAGAAAATAAACCACTTGTCATCCAAAGCTATAGAACCTAGTCTGTTCTGCTATTTACCCATAGCAGAAAAGATGCAATAAGCTGAAGGCAACCTTCTAAGTAGTATAATGCTCAATTCAGTTTTTTTTTTTTTGTACAGCAATATTTTTTTTAAAGGCCATCGAAAGGCAACTTTTTTTAGAGTACTCGATGAGGATCGACTTTACTTTTCAAGAGGAATTACAAAACATTAGACAACATTAATATCTGGAATATGTACACATCTATTCTGACGGTTCCAAAGACAGCGATAGAGTAAAATGTGTAGTCATTTTTAATAATCCAACAATTAAAAACCATCTACCACATGAAGCTTCCATATTTAGTGCAGAGGCCAGAGCGATAGATATAGCCCACAATGTGATCACCGAAAATAAATCTTCAAATAATATAATCTTTTTTCTGATTCCATATCAGTATTAATATCTATCAAAAACAAAAAAATGGAAAAACTCTTTGATAGCTAAAATATTGGAAAACATCCATTCCATATCTTCTTTCAAAAATAATTCTGTTCATCTGGACTCCTAACGATGTATTTAATTAAGGAAAATAATAGAGGAGACAAGAGGCATTAAGACTAATTCCTAAAAATTACAAAAATCCTATATCAGTTCAGTTATGTGTCATGCGTGATACACGCTTAGGCGATCATGTATCTTTCGATACATGACTGACTAGGTAAATTTTTCCCGCAGTAGGTTGCCATTTCTTAATGCAGTAGAAAATGAATTAGTTGCCATCCAAGGCTATAGAACCCAGTCTGTCCTGCTATTTACACATAGTTGGGGGGAGAATTAGAGGATTTATACCTTTCCCAATGGAATTAGCACATGAGTGAATGTAATGGATTCAACTGGAATTCAAACTCTGCTCTCTGATTCCTCAATCCAAGCGACTAACCATTACTCCACTGTGCCTTCTAATTAGACAGTGTAAATCAGAAATAAAGGATGCCCACTCAGTGAGACACATACTCATGTTCCTTTTGCATTGAGAAAACCTGGTTAAATGTAACAGCTGTTCCAACCAATAGAGTTTTAAAGACTTTGGAAAAAATCAAATCTAACCTTTAAACACAATATTGCGATGAAGCATTGTCAACTATTATCATTATTTGACTCGCGTTTCATTTTTTTATTAAATAAAGCACTATCATCAATTTGACTAGAATTTACTTTTTTCTCATATTCTCTTACATTTAGTAACCCCTTGTGCCTTAGTGACTTTATTTAATTGTATGGGGGGGGGAAATGATTAAAAAAAAACAATGTTTAGTAATCAAATATTTTTTAGAAGTAAAATATTTTTATGCTTCTTAAAGCAATCTTATTTAACTTAGAAGTGTTCCTTTTAATGATACTCAGTATTTTTAATTTTGTTTTTGTTTTTTTTGTACTAAAGTCCAACCAATACAAAACCCAAGATCCACTCAAGGTAGAAGGTTACTGTGTAGTGCTGTATGAACATAAGAAAAGGCTAAAAGTCAAATTCATGGGGTTAGGCAGAAAAAATAATGGTTAACCTTAGACTTGAAGAGGCCAAGATTGTAGAAGATTGTAAGAACATTCTGCCAGGAGCCTGTTCCACAAAGCAGCAGTTCTTGGGAAGAAGCTGTCCAAGTGGAAATTACTTCTTACTAATTGAATATGAAATGAGTGGGGGATGCTCCACACTTGTGTAGGTGCCATGGCAGGTCTCAGTTGTAAAGATTGAGGCAGGTGGGACTAAGGAATGTAGCTCATCAAAATATATACCATTGAAAACAGTGAGACGCTCATGACATTTTTTTCTGAAGGAATAGAGTTGTAGGGTGGAAAGTGAAGATTGGGCAGCTCCAGCCCAGATATGGCAGCAATACACCATTTTTGATCTGATCTGAGTCTTGTAAAGGTAGAGTAGGGCATAAGGAGTCAGGTACTTTTTAAAGTGATACAAACTGTAAAGTGAGAATTGGTCAGCTCCAGCCCAGATATGGCAGCAATATACCATTTTTGGTCTGATTTAGTTATTATATATATATATATATATATATGTGTGTGTGTGTAACAGGGGAGGTCAGGCACTTATTGAGTGATAAAATGAACTGACTATTTTTCCCAGCATCTTTACCAATAGATCAGATAAATGATTCCCACTTGAGGTCTGGCGTGAGCTTGAGTCCCACCAGAAGTTCAAGGAAATCATTGTTGAATTGTGTCCTTTGGAGGCATAAACCAATAAACAAATTCATATATATGATGAAAGTCAATTTGTTTTGTCATAGCTAAAATAAAGAACATTAATCCTGAGAATGAAAAACACAAAGACAATTACTATTTTATTGTGTGCAATGACAATTGTGCAGAGGCCTCTGCAAGATATGTCAGAGAAAATTGTTCTTGTTAACTGGTTTAAAGACATACAAATATAATATTTTAACTAAATAGAAAATGTTTCAAAAATACAAGTGTCATATCTAATAAAGGTTAATGAACTTTTGAAAGCTCAAAAAGTAAATAATTTAATAATTCATTTAAGGATTTACAACTTTATCCTTGAAGATTTAGACATTTTTGCCAGGAAAAATGTGTCGCCTAATTTATCAAGACAGGATAGAAGACATTCAGTGATGATAGTGGCTGTGAGACAGAAAGAATCCATTAATTTTAATTTAATTGTCTCAAAGCTACTATCTTCACTGAATGTCTTCTTTCTTGTTTAGCCAATAATGGTTTTCACAGTGGTAGCAAATTTTGAATTTAATTTCTTCCTGTTAGTAGTCCAGATTAGACCAGCTTATTTTGAAAAGTACTACAAAAACCTTCAAGTCAGAAAATTGAAAAATTCATAGAGCTTACTTTGCAAAATCTGGCAAAATTTCAACACACATCATAAAACCTCCATTATTTTTTTTTTTCATTTATTTTTTATGAGATGTTGAGCTTTGGGAAATATTCAAATGAGAATTTCAGGAAAGGTTTATACAAGAAAGTAGTTTCCATTTTCAGATTATCACTGGACTTTTATGACTTCTTGGATAAAAACTGTGGAGTGGATTCCTATTGTCTTTTTGCATGGTTTTGAATTCAGAGTGATCTTTTTCTTAGACAGGTTTCCAGTCAAGGCTAAGGAGACAAGTCTATCTA
Organism: Acanthosepion lycidas; assembly: GCA_963932145.1. Taxonomy (NCBI): domain Eukaryota; kingdom Metazoa; phylum Mollusca; class Cephalopoda; order Sepiida; family Sepiidae; genus Acanthosepion; species Acanthosepion lycidas. Next base: position 28,910,570 of record OZ010586.1, read on the forward strand.
GGCCAGAATTATAACTCTGCTGTGTAAAGCAATCAAGAATTTCTATTTTTTCTTTTCTAAAACTGATCAATGCAATTGGAAGGTAATTTTATGAAGAATTTCTTTATTATTCTTCACCACCACTACATTTTCCTTTGCTTGTTTTCGTATTCAAGTAATTCTTCATTAATAGCTTTTATTTACTTTTTCCTTTTTGATCTTTTTGTTTTTCCTTGCAACTGTTACTTTTTCTTGAAGCACTTTTGATTCAAATTATTTTTCTTGTTTCCTTTATGAAAATGTTATTTTTAATTTCTTTATAAAAATATTTTAAAATTTATTTTATATTTTTATTTTTATTTAGTTCTCACATATTTTCTGAAACCATTTTCTTGTTTTTCTTACAATCTGTCTCTTAAATATGAACATTTATCTCTCTCTGTTCAGGTTTTGTAACGTCTCCACACACTCTTTTGGCATGTCAGTTTCTGTGCATACACACACACATATTTTTACATATATATATATATATATATATATTACTCTTCGGTAAAGTGGATAGAGTTCTCTCAGTCACTGTGTGTTTATCTAAAAATAAATAAGCTAAAATTCATCTTCATGCCTGCTGTGCGCTGACAACTTAGTGGTAGAATCTCCAACTGACACCAATTCAGCCAGGTTTTGATCCTAGCTAGAGGCAATCGGACGTCTAGCCACACTGAAGAGCTGTGATACAGCGAAACCGTCTGTCTGTGGATGACAATATATAGGCTCCTGAAAAATTTATTTTGGTTGAGCTCTCTGAGAGGAAGTGTAGGCATGTAAACAGTGACTATTACGGCTAATATAGCAAACTTTGGTAAAGTGAATCGAGTCTGTCTGCGGATGACTATATATATATATATATATATATATGCAAAAATTCAGATGTGATGCAATGGATATTGGCTCAGAATGAGAAATTAGAGAACTGAGTTCAAATTCCAGTCAAGTTCATTACATTCACTTACATACAAATACACTTGAGAAAGATAGGAATCTATCTGTTCTCCCTCCAGCTATGGGTTAAATAGCAGGACAGACTGGGTCCTATAGTTTTGGTTGGCAACCAGTCTATTGCAGAAAGAAATAGCAATCTACTGTAGGAAAATATTCTGCTCATCAATCATGAATCACCCAAGCATGTATCATAGCATTTAACTGACTTAAAAATTCAGATATAAATAAAATGTATCTTTAAAAAGAGAATATGAATAAAAGCAAAATGCTTTTCCTTGTTGGATAGAATTTATCTTGATAAAGTCCATCAAAGAACGAAACACATTTGTAAAGAAAAGTTTTCCTTTTGTCTTTATTCATCTGATAAAATGCACACACCTTTAGAAACAGTCAAAAGAGTTACACTTTTTATAGCCTGTCTGGTTATATGGTTACTTTTTATTTAGGTGTAGACAAGAAAATATTCCTCAGTGTTTGACACTGGAATCTTCTACCAAACTTATTTTAGTTTCTGTTCTCATGGAAATTCTTAAAAATCCTTTTCCACTCAGAAAATTAGCTTTTTCTTTCTATCATCTATTTAGTCTTCTTTAACCTTTCTAAATCGAAAAACGTGATGTTGCGTCTGTCATGTTTATTTTCCTGAAGGCATCTCTATTTTTTTTTTTTTTTTAAATAATACAAACTTTTTTGTTGAATTCCTTTTCATTCACTCATAAAACTCTTTGCTTTCAAGCATACTGACAAATATCAAGAGAAATGAACACAATTACGAATTATCAATTTCAAAACCAAACATGAAAATCATTCTGTAAGATATTTCAATTAAAAAAATGTTCAGATTTAGAATATATATATATTAGGTTGGTGCAAAAATAATGACGTAATAATGTCGTTTTTTGACGTTATACGTCAAAAAACGACATTATTACGTCATTATTTTTGCACCAACCTAATATATATATATAGATATATAAAATATATTTTCTGTTTATACATTATTTTTATAGAAATAATTTAAGTAAATGCTCTGTTTTTAATTAAACAGTATTAATTACATTTACAGGCCTGAATGTTTGAGAAATTACATAGAAAATGTTTTCTCCAACAGAAATCGAACCTGTAACCCACATACGAACTGTCATATAGTTTGACGTGTTGTTACCATCCAGAGAAGCACCTGGTTAGCAAGGTCTGAATTACTGTTTATAAACATACACATTAACTTCTTTATTATATATATATATATATATATATATATATATATATATATTTATTAAGACATTTTTATGTTTATACATTCTTTTTTTTATAGATACAAATATTTAAGTAAATGCTCTGTTTTATAATAAACAGTATTAACAACATTTACCGGCCTGAATGTCTGAGAAATTGTTGCAGAAAATATGTATCCTATACGGAACCATCATCTAGCCTGACGTGTTTTTACCAATTTCGCCACAGATGAGCATTTCGATTAGGAAGGTCGATTTTACTGTTTTTAAACGAAACGCTCCTCTGTAGTGAAATCGGTAAAAGCACATCAGGCTAGATGATGGTTCCATATAGGATACAGGTTTGATTCTTGTTGGAGGATGCATATTTTCTATGACAATTTCTCGGACATTCAGGCCAGTAAATGTTGTTAATACTGTTTATTATAAACAGAGCATTTACTTAAATATTTGTATCTATAAAAAAGAATGTATAAGCATAAAAATGTCTTAAAATAATTGTCGGACTTAGTCCATTTCATATATATATATGTGTGTGTGTGTGTGTGTGTGTGTGTGCCTGAAAAGAAAGAGAATTGCGTAGCAATAGTCTCATCAATTTGTTGTTACTGTAAGTTTTATGTTAAAAGTTCCTTCTCTTGCATTTCTCTCTTCTGGTTTCTTGCTTTCCAGTCAACACTGATCTTCACTGATGTCAAATGCAATGTTAATCATCATATTCTGTCTCCTTGAATCCTGTATTTTTATTGTCCTCTTTCCTTAATGTTTCTTTCTTGCACAATAAAGGTGATAAAGGCCTCTAGGACACAAAGGTTTACTGAGTGTGAATCTCAGTAAGCCCTATTGTCATAGTGGCTTTACTACTTTATTTGGGCTGAAATGACTTAAAAGAGAGAGAGATTGAGAGAGAAAGAAAGAGATGCCTATATATATATATATATATATATATATATATATAGATAGAGAGAGAGAGAGAGAGAGAGACATGGAGGAGCAGAAAGACAGGCGGAGACAGATTATGAGAGAAACTATAAAGGTTTCATAAAACATGTGGAAAACACGATCAAATAAAAAAAAAAAACAAGAAATAAAGATAAAAGATTTTTTTTATAAAAGAAACAAGAAAAATATTTTGTATCAATCAAAAGTGCTTCAAGAAAAGTAACAGGTGAATTGAAGGAAAAGACAGAAAAACAAAAATATAAGAAAAACTATTAATGAGGCAAAAATAAAAATCTCTTAAATAAGAAAACAATGAAAGGAAAAGGAGAAAAAATAAGACAAGAATTCTTCATAAAATTACCTGCCAATTGCATTGATCAGCTTTAGAAAAGAAAAAATTCTTGATTACTTTTTGAGTTTTATTTCTATCTTAGATTCCAAGTTCAACCAAATCTATTTTAACATGAATAACATATTCAGAGGTGATGCTTTACTGAGATAGCAATAAGGAGACATGGAATTTATAATAGACATACATTATTAATAGGTAAAAAAATTATTATAGTAATAATAATAATATATTACAAGGAGACCATCAACTTATAACAGACTTCCATTCCTATGATGCATCATAACATGATTTTTCATCTAAGTCAGAACTGTAGAATATTGGTTAGCTTGCCAGTGGTTTAACACATGAGTAGGCAAGTGTAGCCAAAGCTAAGAACTGACTTGAGTCATTTCATGGAGAGAAATATATAGGTGAATAAAGACCACTGATGCAAATGTATTGGACAGGTCCATTCTAGCAAAATAGACCAACCTAACTGGTGTATTAGGCACTCTCCTATCAAATGAGGTAAAATCAGCTGGCTTGCTTTATAAGGAAACAAGAAATCAAGGGTTATGAGATGGTGACGGGGGCCAAGATCAACTGCGATAAGTCTGTCGGCTTGCCGTTGGGTTCGTGGAGGGGAGTTTCTCTTCCCGGACCTTTCCTCTGGACGGACGGGCCAGTCAAGATACTCGGCATCTGGTTCGGTCCCGACCTCCTGCTGGAAATGAATTGGTCGGAGGCGCAAGAGAAGGCTGAGCTCGCAGTACATCTGTGGACTCTGAGGAATCTTTCCTTGAAGGGGAGGGCGGAAGCATGTGCCTCGCACATCTACCCGATTCTCCTTTACCGACTCTCCGTGCTTCCACTCCCGTCTAACACTTTATTGCCTTTAGTAAGGCTCTTGTTCTCCTTCTTGTGGGGAGGCAGGGCCGCCATGGTTAGTCGCGAGATCTGTTACCTCCATCCCTCTGATGGCGGTCTGGGGGTGCCTTGCGTTGAGACTCGTCGACATACGCTACGCATTACTTATCTAGACCGGATGTGTATGCAACTGGATGAGAACGGCGAATTCTGGAAGGAAGACGTCCATAAACATTTTCCATCCTTGAGAAATGTGCGCTCGTGTGAGGAGGAGGCCGGCCGTAATCCTCGAGGTGAGGGCTCTTTCTATCGTGAATGTCGGATGGCTCTCAAGCGACTCTTACGGGCAAAGGATGGCCTCTCCGACGTCCAGCCGTTGTCTCGTAAGGCATTATACCAGGTGTTAGTTAGGGGGAACGTTCAAAATGATCTGATTGACGAGCTCGGTCTGACGAAGCGGGAGGCTCGCTGCATATGGCCTTGGGCGCCCGGGTTGAAATGTCTCACTAACCCTGAGGCATCACTCACCTGGCTGGTGATTCGAGGGGCCCTCTGGGTCGCCAAAAGACTTCGTGCAGCGGGTTTGGCAAAGTGGCCAAACTGCGTTCGCTGCAGTGGGGAGGTGGAGACCATAGGTCACGCCTTCTTTCATTGTAGTGTCGTAGCTCCGTTGTGCAAGTTCGTTGAAGATCTCATGGTTCGCATGCTGCGCAGAAAGTTCTTTGTCCTCGAGGCCAGTTCCGTCTGTAGCAATATAGTACCGCCGTTGACTAAGGCTGAGCACTATGTGTTACTTTGCTTACTGGGGGTTATGCGAGTCGTGATATGGACGACGCGACAGAAGGAATTTCATGTGGACGAGAAGTTTACCTCTTCCTAACTGATCTTGGGTGAGTCTTGCGCATCTCTGTAGAGTGAAAGGTGCTGACTTGGAGTGGCTTTTTGACGCCGGTTAGGCTTTAAGAATTTTGGGATTGCTGGGGTGAACATTGGCAACCCCTCCCATGTATAGGTTAGTTTAGGTCGGTTTTGTTTTAGTTACCTTTTCCTTTTTTTTTTCATGTTAACTTAGCTAGGGTATGTATGCTCATTGGCCCCCTTTTATTTCTGGCCCTATTTTTTTCCTTTGTTTAATTCCCCGTCCCTCCCATCGTTAGGTGGTTAGTGATATCAGTTCTCTGGTGGGTGCGGGGCGCCTTTCGTTTCGAGTGTGTCTTTCGTATTTGTTGTTGTGTCTGATTGAGCGTGTGTTTGTCATGAGTGCATGGATTGTATGAATGTTTTATATATTTTTTTTAAGCCCCGCATTGATTTCATCCAGTTAACTGATGTTTCTACCACAATTAGGGCTGTGGGGGTTTTACTACTAACAATATTTTTGTTTTGTTTCTTGTATATAAATTTGTATTCATTGTAAATATTCATTGGGGTTTTTAGATGTCATTTTATTCCCCTGCCCCCACAGACAACGAATTGTATATATGGGGACTAGTTAGAACTTCATAGAATCTCTGAGGAATTTTGGCGGATGTAGTAAGAATGGTATGTAATGGATGTGTTGTTTTGGTGAAAAGAACATTGTATGTTTGGGTCAGTGATTGTGGCTAGCTAAGTTTTAAATTTAAGACAGAAGATGACCATCCTTACCCCCTTTTCCCCATTTTTGGCCTTGTGCCACATTTGTACATTAGTACAATAAATAATTACAAGGAAACAAGAAGGAACACATGTTGTCGAACTTCTTTGACCTTTACGTCGTTTATATCTTTGCTGTTCTTTTTGACAGGTGTTTGCCGCCCGACCTTTTGGACTTTTTTCAGTTTTTGTTAAGTTTTTTGTCTTTTATTACAGTTTTTCTAAATTACGACAGTTGTTGAGAGAAAAAAAAAAAAAAAAAAAAAAAAAAAAGAGATTTTTGATTTTTTCTTTTCCTTTTTTTTACCCCCCTCTTTTTTTAATATTTACCTCCTTATGATTATCTTTTTTTTTTTTTTGTTTTATCCTTTTTCATTTCCAGGTTCTTTAATTTCTTTTAATTATATCTTCGTTTTCTTTTATTTATAACCCTTACCTGTTTTTCATTTTTTTTACCGTTAATTCTTTAATTCTTGCCTCTTTTAATATTTTTTAAGTTTTCGTGTTTTTGTTTCTGTTGTGTCGTGTATCTTGCTAAGTAAGCGTTCGACCTCTGTTCTAGTTGGTGTCCGTTTATCATATGAGCTACCTGCTCATATGCAAATTATACTAATTTGCATATCACTACATCTCCCTATAACGGAGGGACCTTATGCCGCGAGTACTTCTTGTACTTCTTCTTGTGCCCTCCTGAACATCTTCCTTTATCTCTCTCCTTTCCCTTGGAGATCTAGATCTATCGCGTCTTTCCCTATAATCGAACTGTTCCTCTTGCATACTCTGGTCTTTCTCTTCTAACTTGTCCCATTCTACTTCTTCCTCTTCTAACTCATCCCTCTCTACTTCTTCCTCTTCTAACTCATCCCTCTCTACTTCTTCCTCCGCAGTTTAATAACTGGCATCTCTGAAGGCATTTCCTCATCCGATTCTTCTCCTTGGGATCTTATTTGGTCAGCATGAGCTAGAACACTGTTCCCATTTTCTTTATTTAATATTGCAGTATTATGTCCTTTCTGCATAATAAATTCGGCTGACTAGGGTTGCATATTCCTATTTCTTTTGTACCACATCTTTTGATTTGTGGCATATGACATAGTCAAAGGGGACCTTAATTGTCTGCCCATTAAGGCAGATGGACTTTCCGGCCTGCCTGCATGTGGAATTGTTCTGTAACTTAATAATAGTCTTGGTAGGAAAGCATCGATTTCCTCCTTCTGTTGCAAGCATGCTTTTATGCCCTTATTTACTGTCTGGACCATCCTTTCCGCTGTCCCATTACTTTGAGGGTGGTAGGGAGGGGTCTTGTAAGGTCTGCATCCTATTTTTCTTAGCCATTCATGCAAATCAGCATCTACAAATTCTGGTGCGTTATCAGTCACCAATGTTCTCAGTGTCCCATTCCTCAAAAACATTACTCTTAATATTTGTTTTACGGTGGTACTTTTTTTTATCAGGTACTCTCACCACTTCAGGCCAACCTGAATATGCGTCTACTAATATTAATAATAGTCCTATCCCATTGACATAGACATGGTCCATGTGTACTCTGCTCCATGGTTCTACTTCTCGGGGCCATACATGTATTTTCTTTTGCTTAAAATTCCTGAGTTCTGTGCATTTTTTGCATCTTTTTACGTAGTCTTCTACGTCTCTTGAGTACCCCGGCCACCACGCTTCCAATTTTAATCTTCTTTGCGTAGCTGCCACTCCACAATGTACGTCATTGTGTACACTTTTTATAACCTGTCTCCTGTGTTTCTGGGGGAACTACCAAGTCTCCATTACATATTATCCTGTTTTCTATAGTCATTTTATGTCTGATTTCTTTGAATGGTCTTTCAGCCATTGAACAATTTCCCCAGTGATTCTGTTTTATCCTCGACATTATTCTATTTAACACTGGGTCATTTGTAGTTTCAGTAGCCATTTTATCTACAGATATTACATCGGTTTCTACAAGGTGCAAGAATGTGTCTTCAAATTCCTCGTCGTTTTTGTCCTTCTCTCTATAAAACCTCAATCTAGATAAGGCATCAACGTGCGGTATCGTATTCCCTTTAACATATTCAATGTCAAAGTCGAACGCCATCAGTCTAATCGCCCAACGTAATATTCTGGACGTTGTAACTTTCGGTAGCTCTTCTTAGGTTGAAAATAAATTCCAGTGGTCTGTGATCACTTTTCAACAAGAATTTTTTTCCCATCAAGAACTGTCTTGCTCTATCCGTTGTCCACACTATGGCTAGTGCCTCCCTTTCTATATTCGAATAATTGTGTTCAGTTGTTGTTAATCTCCTCGATAAGTACATTATGGGATGCCCATCTTGTGACAAAATACCAGATATGGACTGCTCACTAGCGTCAGTAGTTAGAGTTATGTCCTTCTTAGGGTCAAAAATAAGTTTTCAAAGGCTTTCTGTTGGTGTTCTAACCAAATGAATTCCACATTTTTTTTCTTAACTTAGCAAATGGTTCTGTCAACTCATTATATTTTGGTAAATATTTTCTATAAAAATTTACCAAACCTAAGAAGGACTCCAACTCTTTTTTTATTTTTCAGTGTAGCAACTTTTAGAATTTTCTCTATTAGTACTTTATCTGGAGAGATCCCTTCCTTTGATATTGAGTAACCCAAAAATGATATTTCATTACTGTTGGTTACACACTTTTTTGTATTTATTGTCATACTAGCGTCTCTTAGCCGGTTCAGTATATTTTCAGTTTTTTTCTTTAAATCATCTTCATTTAAATCTCCAACACATAACCGTCTTGATAACAGATGGTATTTTCAACATTTCCTATTACTTTTTCAATAGCTTTTTGAAAAATTGCTCTTCCATTTTTATGCCATACGGCATTCTTTTCCACCTTAACAGGCCTATAGGTGTGTTTATGGTCGTCACTTCTTTAAAATTTTCATTTATCGGTATTTGGTGGTAAGCCGATTTTAGATCTATCTTCGAAAATACTGTCATTCCAGCAAGTTTATGTAAAGCTACTTCCACATTCGGAATAGGGTACGAGTCAGCACAAACTTTATGGTTCACCCCTATTTTATAATCTCCACAAATTCTCAGGTCACCATCTTTTTTTTTCAATACCACAATGGGTGATGCCCATTTACTTCCTCCTGGAGGGGCAGGTTCTAATAAGTCTTCCTTTATTAGCTTTCGCAATTTAGCTATTACCAACGGTAATAAATGCACTGGTATTTTTCTCGCTTCGTAGTAGGAGGGGGAAACATTTTCTTTTAATTTCAGGCTAGCTTCATAATTTTTTTATTTTCCTGTTTTTTCCATTTCTATCTCATTAATCAACTTCGTTGAATTTATTTTTAACACGTCATTCCCCAGTAGTCCATGCGTTTTTCGGCAATTTGTAACTATAATGGGTACTATTTCATATTTTTCTTTTAGTTCTATTGAACCTTCAAAGTAACCCATAATTGCTATAATCGAGCCATCAAACTGACGTAATTGTACGTTGGGTTTTTTTAAAAATGGTTTTCCCATTTTTTCCCCACAAATTTCTGGGTACTATCGTGACCTCACTACCTGTGTCGATTTGCATTTCGACAATACAGTCGTTGATTTTCACTTTTATTTTTATATCTCCGTTCTTAGATCCAGTATTTTGTATATTATCCTTTTTTACATTAAAAATCTGTATTTTCATCCTCTACTCTTTCCACATTTTTCGTTTTACATACTTCTTTGAAGTGATTTTTTTTTTAAACACTTTGGACATGTTTTTCCAAAGGCTGGGCATTTTTCTTTTTTCATTTCATGAATTTTTCCACAGTACGCACAATTTTTTCTTTTTGTTTGTACTGTATATGTTTCAGCCATTATTTCTTCGTAGGATTTATTTTTATTTTGGCGTTGTAGGTATGTATTAATTCCTGCTGTTGTATAAATTCTATACACATATTCAAAGGCATGTTTGTAAGTTGTAACTGTTCCATTAACTTATATCTATGTGCTGAATTATGCATACTTTCAATTAATCTTAGTTGGATTAATTCTTCTTCCGCTGTCTGCTCTCCTTTTCCTAGTTTTTCGAATTCACAGTATTTACTCGCACTTCTTAACCGGTGTAAATATTTTACGATCGGTTCATCCACTTCCTGCTTCATTGCCATAAACTTGGTCCTTTCTGCAATCACCAGTCTTTTCTTTGGCCTCATGTTTCCCTTAATAACCTGACTTATTTCTTCGAAAGTCATTTCTTTTAGTTCTCGAGGGTAAACCATTGTAGCAACCTTCATAATTGCTTCACAACCAGCGGTAGCCATAAACAAGTCGGTGATTTCATTTTCCCCTCCTCTGCTTTTGTTGTCTTTCAACTTTTTACATCTTGCATTAGCAGCAAAGCAACGAATCCACGTATCTACGCATTCTGGGTCTTCAAGGACCAGAGAGTATCCTATCGGCGACGCCATTATTGTGTCGTGTATCTTGCTAAGTAAACGTTCGACCTCTGTTCTAGTTGGTGTCCGTTTATCATATGAGCTACCTGCTCATATGCAAATTATACTAATTTGCATATCACTACAGTTTCCATATTTGTATTGTATATTTGTCTATGTAATTTTTCTAACCTTTTTTTTCTGTCTATTTGCCAATTTATTTGTCCTTTTATTTGGTCATAACGAGGGGTGTTTCCTGGCTGGTGAGCAAGTCTCTGGTATGCGGTGTGTGTTCTTGTCTTTGCGGATCCAGTGGGCAGGCTTTGCGTGCTGGATGTTACCATAAAGGATAAGGCTCTTCGTCTCATTGGGGTTTATGCGCCCAATGATCACACGCAGCGGCCTGGTTTGTTTCGGCAGATCGAGCCGTTTTTGACGACTTCTCATTCGGTAGTTCTAGCCGGTGATTAGAATGCCGTCCTTGATCCCGATATAGATCGTATAGGGCAAAAACCGGGTACTTACAATCCGGATGTGAAATCGTTTCGGGCCTTTATTGACGGGTTTGGTCTCGTCGATAAGTACTGAAATAAGCACCCCTGGGAGGTAGCATGGACTTGGACTAGGGGTGGCAGCTCGGATACAGTGGTTAGCGCAAGCTACATCGACTGAGTTCTAGTTAAGAGAGTCGAAGTAGGGCTCTTAAAATGTCCAAGTTTCCATTTTATAGTTTACTCGGATCATAGGCTTGTCCGGGTTCGGGTAAACTTAGATAAGCCTAGGGTTAAGATGGCTGGTTACTGGAAATTAAACATCATTATTTGGTGAGCAAGATTTCCGGGACCAGCTTTTACCAGTGTTACAGTGGGAATTGTCAGGGGCCGTGGTTGGGAATAAGTGGTGGGGCTCTTTGAAATCCAAACTTAGGTTTTTTGCTGCTGATTTTAGTCGATGACTCAATCTAGCAGGGCTAGCAGCACAAAAGTCTGTTGAGGTCAAAGTAGATCGGGCGATAAAATCCCGTGATAGTGGGAACATAGCCTTAGCTAAGGCGGAGCTGGCCTCCTTGCTTATCAAGAAGGATCAAGCTCTAGTAGTTAGGGCTAGGATAAAAAGAATGTCTTGTGAGGCTATGAACATGGCCGCTTCTTTGCGTTCAGAGGAAGCTCGTAGGGCATCTAGTCGGCATATCGAGAGCATCACATTGCCGGACAAGCGGACTGTGACTACAGACGCGGGCATTTGCGAGGCTTTTCGTGACTACTTTCAGGAGCTTTTTACCAGGGAGCCCGGTCTGAGCCCTGCTCAGTTCGATGCCTATTTAGCCGACTTTCCCCGCCTTAAGGCGGCTGAAGCGGCTGGGTGCGAGGGTCCCATAACAGAGTCTGAGATCTGGGATGCGCTGAAGCAGGTTGGCCTGGACAAGACTCCGGGATTAGATGGTCTTCCCTATGAAACGTACTTGAGGCAGTCGCCCGTCTTTGTCCCCTTGCTGGCACTGATTTTCAACAACTTGATGAGGCAGGGGTCTATCCCTCAACGCTTCACCAGGGGTGTGATCAAGTTGCTTCGCAAGAAGAAAGACGGTGGGGATGGGGTAGATAATTATCGGCCTTTGACGATGTTAAATACAGAGTTGAAGATTTTAGCCAAGGTCTTAGCTGACCGTTTGCAGGTTGTCCTCTCTAGTCTGATTGATCCCGAGCAGACTTGTGCTGTGAAGGGCAGGACTATTCAGGACAACCTTCATTTGGTATGCTTGATCATCGAGAAAGTCGACAGTGATGCCGCGCTGATCAATTTAGATCAGTCCAAAGCTTTCGATAGGGTTAACCATCAGTTTCTGGAGGCTGTCCTTTCGGCCGCCGGTTTCGGGCCGGACTTTTGCACTTGGATCCGACTGCTGTATGCGTCCCCCGGTGCGCTGGTAGAAGTGAATGTGGTAAGATCGAAACCTTTCATTTTGTCTCGCTCCATTCGTCAAGGTTGTCTGCTGTCTCCATTGCTTTACGTTCTTGCGTTGGAACCTTTCCTGCGTAAGTTGAAGACGATTCCGGTCCTTCGTGGAATTTCCTTACCTGGTGCTACCACCCTGGCAAGGTACTCCGCCTATGCTGATGACGTTTCGGTTCTGGTGTCGAGTAGGGCCGAAATTAACGAAGTCAGCAAAGAAATCAAGGGTTATGATATGGTGACAGGGGCCAAGATCAACCGCGATAAGTCTGTTGGCTTGCGACTGGGTTCGTGGAGGGGAGTTTCTCTTCCCGGACCTTTCCTCTGGACGGACGGGCCGGTCAAGATACTCGGCATCTGGTTCGGTCCCGACCTCCTGTTGGAAATGAATTGATTGGAGGTGCAAGAGAAGGCCGAGCTCGCAGTACGTCTGTGGACTTGGAGGAATCTTTCCTTGAAGGGGAGGGCGGAAGCATGTGCCTCGCACATCTACCCGATTCTCCTTTACCGACTCTCCGTGCTTCCACTCCCGTCTAACACTTTATTGGCTTTTGTAAGGCTCTTGTTCTCCTTGTGGGGAGGCAGGGCCGCCATGGTTAGTTGCGAGATCTGTTACCTCCATCCCTCTGATGGCGGTCTGGGGGTGCCTTGCGTTGAGACTCGTCGACATACGCTTCGCATTACTTATCTAGACCGGATGTGTATGCAACTGGATGAGAACGGCGAATTCTGGAAGGAAGACGTCCATAAACATTTTCCATCCTTGAGAAATGTGCGCTCGTGTGAGGAAGAGGCCGGCCGTAATACTAGAGGCGAGAGCTCTATCGTGAATGTCGGATTGCCCTCAAGCAACTCTTACGGGCGAAGGATGGCCTCTCCGACGTCCAGCCGTTGTCTTGTAAGGCATTATATCAGGTGTTAGTTAGGGGGAACGTTCAAGATGATCTGATAGGCGAGCTCGGTCTGACGAAGTGGGAGGCTTGCTGCATATGGCCTTGGGCGCCCGGGTTGAAATGTCTCATTAAACCTGAGGCATCACTCACCTGGCTGGTGATTCGAGTGGCCCTCTGGGTCACCAAAAGACTTCGCGCAGCGGGTTTGGCAAAGTGGCCAAACTGCGTTCGCTGCAGTGGGGAGGTGGAGACCATAGGTCATGCCTTCTTTCATTGTAGTGTCGTAGCTCCGTTGTGCAAGTTCATTGAAGATTTCATGGTTCGCATGCTGCGCGGAAAGTTCTTTGTCCTCGAGGCCAGTTCCGTCTGTAGCAATATAGTACCGCCGTTGACTAAGGCTGAGCCCTATGTGTTACTTTGCTTACTGGGGGTTATGCGAGTCGTGATATGGACAACGCAGCAGAAGGAATTCCATGGGGACGAGAAGTTTACCTCATCCCAACTGATTTTGTTCTTTAAGCATCAGCTTAAAGTCAAGATCAGGATGGAAAGGAAGCAACTCCATCCATTGGAATTTGGCGAAAGGTGGGTGAGTCTTGCGCGTCTCTGCAGAGTGAAAGGTGCTGACTTGGAGTGGCTTTTTGACGCCAGTTAGGCTTTAAGAATTTTGGGATTGCTGGGGTGAACATTGGCAACCCCTCCCATGTATAGGTTAGTTTAGGTCGGTTTTGCTTTAGTTACCTTTTCTTTTTTTTCCATGTCAACTTAGCTGGGGTGTGTATGCTCATTTGCCCCCTTTTACTTCTGGCCCTATTTTTTTTCTTTTGTTTAATTCCCCATCCCTCCCATCGTTAGGTGGTTAGTGATATCAGTTCTCTGGTGGGTGCTGGGCACCTTTCGTTTTGAGTGTGTCTTTCGTATTTGTTGTTGTGTTTGATTGAGTGTGTGTTTGTCACGAGCGCATGGATTGTACGAATGATTTTTATATTTTTTTTTTTTTTAGTCCTGCATTGATTTCGTCCAGTTAACTGATGTTTCTACCACGGTTAGGGCTGTGGGGGGTTTTACTACTAACAAAATTTTTGTTTAGTTTCTTGTATATAGATTTGTATTCATTGTAAATATTCATTGGGGTTTTTAGATGTTATTTTATTCCCCTCCCACCACAGACAACGAATTGTATATATGGGGACTAGTTAGAACTTCATAGAATCTCTGAGGAATTTTGGTGGATGTAGTAAGAATGGTATGTAATGGATGTGTTGTTTTGGTGAAAGGAACATTGTATGTTTGGGTCAGTGATTGAGGCTAGCTAAGTTTTAAATTTAAAACAGAAGATGACCATCCTTACCCACTTTTCCCCATTTTTTTGCCTTGTGCCACATTTGTACATTAGTACAATAAATAATTACAAGGAAACAGAAAAAGGCAGCCATGTTGGCAGGTAAGTCACTTGACTTCTACAAGAACGTACCTGAAATTTTCTTTGAATACACACTTACATTGCCCACGATGCAATAGTAAAGTACAAATCTAGGACATAATACATTTCTGTGACATGTGAACATAATTAGGACAAAAAAAAAAAAAAAAAAAAAAAAAAAACACATGGAGGACATAATACCCATAATGAAATTGAAATGAAATTGTTTTAAGCTGTTTGTATATTTATTACCAGTGACGTATGTAAATGTGATGATGAGGCGTAATATTTTGTCTTTCTTGCAGTATTCGTAAGCAGCAGCAAATCTGGGGAAGAAGGAAAAACAAATGTGTTTCCTTTTCTTTTTTTATTAGGAATTTACCATCTTATAGTTTAACAAGAAAATGTCCTTATCTCTTACAGAGAAACTGAATATGTATGCACATATGTACATGTTTTAAGTGATAATCAAATGACTTAAGCCAAGTAACTGGCCAATGTTCATCACTGTTTCTCCCTTTGTAGAGTGTTTAAAAATGTCAAATTTTATTTCTATGGTGATGGCTTTCTTTTTCTTCAAAGCACCACCATGAGAAGAGGTTACACTATGCTTGGGTGGCATAAGGAAGGGTAATAAGTTTCTACAAACACAAGAGAGCCAATGGACAATACAATATGGCATACAACTAGGAACTAATTCACACAGTCTTATGAGGAAAACAGCATCAGTCAAAACAAGATTAATGAAGATTTCATTGTAACCACAAATTGTTATAGGTCAGGACTATCATAACTTCAGGACTTACTGTATACCGACATAAACAGTGAGGACATAGGTATCAACACTGCATGGTGATTTCTATGTTCATCTTGTTTATATCTACAAACACTATCCCTGATATTGAGCAATCTTTCACACTCACCTCCATAAATACTTTTTCTGTATGCCCTGTCCATTCAGGATATGGGTGATAATGGCTCTCCACAACTTCCTGTTCTTTGTAGCCGTTAGTAAACTTTGCCCTTTTGCTCCTAATTCCTGTTCTACCAACCATTTACACAAGTTCGTTAGGTGGTTCATATGCTACTTTCCTGTCCTTTCTGCCCTCAATCTGTCCTGCGAGTTGTAGAATAACAATACAATAAACAACACTTACCAGCGTAAGAGTCCCAGCTGGCAGACAAAAATAAAGCAGGTTGTAACTTAATACAAACCCTGCAAACTCCCTCACCTTGCTCCACAACTGAGTGTTTATCTTTACCACGTGATTGCTCGACATGGCGCTGCGAACAGGATTATTGACACCCGAAAATTGGGAACTCTTCTTCATTGAAGCAGGCATATCCACTGACTCGGCCAAAACTCATGCAACAAGGTTTGCGGATGAGAAGCTGACAATCGAGAGCCTTCAAATGCTGGATCGATCTATGCTTAAGGAGCTGGGAGTCACTTTAATGGGAGAAGCCCTGCGTATCATCAAGCAGGCTAAGGAATCCACCACCAAGACAACCCGCATTCAGGCACTAGCAGCCACGCCTCCTCATCTCAATCTCAAGAAGACACCACAGCAATTCAGGAAGTTCCGAATTGACTGGGATGTCTTTACCAAGATGACAAATATGCCAAGCTCCCAAGCTAATATTCACTTATACATATATAATATATATATAATATATATATATATATATTATATATATAATATATATATAATATATATATATTATATATATATATATATATAATATATATATAATATATATATATTATATATATATATATATATATATATAATATATATTATATATATATATATATATATATATATATATATATATATATATATATATATATATATATATATATATATATATATATATATATATATATATATATATATATATATATATATATATATATATATATATATATATATATATATATATATATATATATATATATATATATATATATATATATATAATATATATATATTATATATATAATATATATATATATATAATGATAATGTTATTAAACTTTATATATATAATTATTTTTTAAAAAATATGATTCCTTCACTACATAAAAGTTCTCATGTTTCAAAAACGACAACCAAAAAACTCAATGTAATTATTAAAATTGATTTAAAATATCAAGCCTTGTTTCATCCTCAAGCGAAAATTTAGGAATAACCAATCTTGAAATTGACACATCTTTATAAGCATGTTCATTTGCAAAATTAATTACTAATGGAAACGGCGGGTGTGACCATTTTGGTAAGGGGCCCAAGAGATAATTTTTATCTAAACATCAGTCACCTTCAGAAAGAGGTCAAGCCGAGGTAGGGTAGGGGTATCCATATCAAACCGAATGATGGCATTCATGTGTGCACATCATCTGGTCAGTCACAGCGAATGATAGCTTTTGGCACCATGTCATTAAGTGTCTAGAGAATTTTGTTTTATTTTATTTATTTATTTATTCTTTTATTTTTTTCTAATGGGCTGTTTCGTACTTAAACATGTCACACTGAACTACAATTTGTTTTTTTGATGACTTTATAAATGGTTTTTCTATCTTATGCTTGGGTTAAGCTTTTAAACGTTTTATTAGACTATGAAATTTAATTTAATTTTTTTTATGCTAATTATTTAATGTGAACATTTGTTGATGTCAGCAGAAAACCTTTAACTCATGTCTATGGTTTAATAAATTTTCATTATTTAGAAACTTAATAATGTGTAGTTTTTCATGTAGGCATAAAGGGCAGGGGTCATCCCAGGTTTTACAAGTTCTTGTTCTATTTATTATTTTCCATTTTACTTTTGGTGCTTTATTCATTTCTTTTAAATGCCAAAAATATTCGGATAGTGATGTCTGATTTCTATTTGTAATATTATTGAAGGAGCTTTTGTCCTGTCTCCATCTAATTTTAAATTCATTCTTCATCGAACCAATGTATATCCTATCAGTGTGAGGGCTCTCAATGGATGAGATTGGTATACCACAGATTTTGTGCAGCATTTATTTTCCAATGGGCAGGCTTCGGGGTTTCTACAATCACATAATTTTTCATTATTTTTATCTAATTTTAGTTTTGGCATGAGTTTTTTTTTATGATTCTTTCTAGATTTTCGGTACAACTGTAACTTAATTTTAAGGTGTTTTTATTAAAGATCTTGCTAAGTCTGCTATTAGTAGGAAAGTGTTTTTCAACTAAAGCTAGGAACTTATGTCCTAGCTTAATACTAACCATTTGGTTGAACGGAGGAGTATACCAAATGATTTTTCTTCTCATGTTTTTCTTCTGGTTAGTACTAATGTTTTATATAATTTATGTTAGCATTTTTGTATCCGCTATTTCTTAGGGCTGTGTTATAAAAATTACTGTATTGTTGGAATATTTCCTTATTAGCAGAGTCCATGCTGATTCCTTTCTCTATTGATATGGGTATATACATAATTATAGATGGAGGGTGGTTTGACATAGGGTGTACATACAAGGGATTAGCATTAGGTTTTCTGTAAGGTAGGTAGGTATATATTGTTCATTAAGTCTAGAGTTACATCAAGGAAGTTTACTGTTTTTAATTTAGTATTGACTGTAGTTTTTAAGTTTAGTTTTCTGAATTCACTATATATTATCTTTCTAATTTTATCTATTTTAAAATTTATAGAGCTCCTCACTACCATGAGCCCACCATCTCTGTATAGCCCGATGTCCTTAATGTTTAAATCACAGTGCGCGGTTAGATGTTATAGTAAAAATAGACCGACACAGAAGACTCCGCAGAGTCTACAGATCCTATAGTGATGTCAAAATTGTCATTAGTGTTTTTAATCAATTGGTCGCCATTATGGATGAGGACAGATATTTGCACTCAGAATTATGTTTGTTTCTTCCTTAGTTGAGTCAGAATATAGTAGCAAACTCCAAGGTAGTCATGAAAAGATGTCTTGAGATTGACTGGTAATAATCCACAATATCAAACTGTATTAGGGTGCAATCAGGCTTATTGCCGATGTTGATAAACAAATTGATGACATCTTTGGTATTAATCCAGAGATTATTTACCTAACGTGTTCTTTCCTATTTTTCTACATATCTGCACATACACACACATATAAACGTATATATATATATATATATATATATATGAACATACATATATATATATATATATATATAAAAACATATTTACACACACGCATATATATATATATATATAAAAACATTTTTATATATATATATATAAACATTTACACACGCATATATATATATAAACATTTATATATTTACACACACGCATATATATAAACATTTACACACACGCATATATATATATATATATATATATATATATAAACATATATATTTACACACACGCATATATATATATATATATATAAACATATATATTTACACACACGCATATATATATATATATAAACATATATATTTACACACACGCATATATATATATATATATAAACATATATATTTACACACACGCATATATATATATATATATAAACATATATATTTACACACACGCATATATATATATATATAAACATATATATTTACACACACGCATATATATATATATATATAAACATATATATTTACACACACGCATATATATATAACATATATATTTACACACACGCATATATATATATAACATATATATTTACACACACGCATATATATATATAACATATATATTTACACACACGCATATATATATATATAACATATATTTACACACACGCATATATATATATATATAACATATATTTACACACACGCATATATATATATATATAACATATATTTACACACACGCATATATATATATAACATATATATTTACACACACGCATATATATATAACATATTTACACACACGCATATATATATAACATATTTACACACACGCATATATATATATAACATATTTACACACACGCATATATATATATAACATATTTACACACACGCATATATATATATATAAACATATATATTTACACACACGCATATATATATAAACATATATATTTACACACACGCATATATATATATATATAAACATATATATTTACACACACGCATATATATATATATATAAACATATATTTACACACACGCATATATATATATAAACATATATATTTACACACACGCATATATATATATATAAACATATATATTTACACACACGCATATATATATAAACATATATATATACACACACGCATATATATAAACATATATTTACACACACGCATATATATATATAAACATGTATATTTACACACACGCATATATATATATAAACATGTATTTACACACACGCATATATATATATAAACATATATATTTACACACACGCATATATATATATATATATATATATATAAACATATATATTTACACACGCATATATATATATATAAACATATATATTTACACACGCATATATATATAAACATATAGATTTACACACGCATATATATATATAAACATATATATTTACACACGCATATATATATATAAACATATATTTACACACACGCATATATATATATAAACATATATATTTACACACACGCATATATATATATATATATAAACATATATATTTACACACACGCATATATATATATATATATAAACATATATATTTACACACACGCATATATATATATATAAACATATATATTTACACACACGCATATATATATAACATATATATTTACACACACGCATATATATATATAACATATATATTTACACACACGCATATATATATATAACATATATATTTACACACACGCATATATATATATAACATATATATTTACACACACGCATATATATATATAACATATATTTACACACACGCATATATATATATATATAACATATATTTACACACACGCATATATATATATAACATATATATTTACACACACGCATATATATATAACATATTTACACACACGCATATATATATAACATATTTACACACACGCATATATATATATAACATATTTACACACACGCATATATATATATAACATATTTACACACACGCATATATATATATATAAACATATATATTTACACACACGCATATATATATAAACATATATATTTACACACACGCATATATATATATATATAAACATATATATTTACACACACGCATATATATATATATATATAAACATATATTTACACACACGCATATATATATATAAACATATATATTTACACACACGCATATATATATATATATAAACATATATATTTACACACACGCATATATATATAAACATATATATATACACACACGCATATATATAAACATATATTTACACACACGCATATATATATATAAACATGTATATTTACACACACGCATATATATATATAAACATGTATTTACACACACGCATATATATATATATAAACATATATATTTACACACACGCATATATATATATATATATATATATAAACATATATATTTACACACGCATATATATATATATAAACATATATATTTACACACGCATATATATATAAACATATAGATTTACACACGCATATATATATATATATATATAAACATATATATTTACACACGCATATATATATATAAACATATATATTTACACACGCATATATATATATATAAACATATATATTTACACACGCATATATATATATAAACATATATATTTACACACGCATATATATATATATAAACATATATATTTACACGCACGCATATATATATATATAAACATATATATTTACACACACGCATATATATATATATATATAAACATATATATTTACACACACGCATATATATATATATATAAACATATATATTTACACACACGCATATATATATATATATAAACATATATATTTACACACACGCATATATATATATATATAAACATATATATTTACACACACGCATATATATATATATAAACATATATATTTACACACACGCATATATATATATATATATATATATAAACATATATATTTACACACACGCATATATATATAGCATATATATATAAACATATATATTTACACACACTCATATATATTATAGATAAACATATATATTTACACACGCAATATATATACATATATTACACACACGCATATACACAATTATGCATATATATATATAAACATATATATTTACACACGCCATATATATATATATAAACATATATATTTACACACGCATATATATATATATAAAACATATATTTACACACGCATATATATATATATAAACATATATATTTACACACGCATATATATAAACATATATATTTACACACGCATATATGTATATATAAACATATATATTTACACACACGCATATATATATATATAAACATATATATTTACACACACGCATATATATATATATAAACATATATATTTACACACACGCATATATATATATATAAACATATATATTTACACACACGCATATATATATAAACATATATATTTACACACACGCATATATATATAAACATATATATTTACACACACGCATATATATATAAACATATATATTTACACACACGCATATATATATATATATATATATATATAAACATATATATTTACACACACGCATATATATATATATAAACATATATATTTACACACACGCATATATATATATATAAACATATATATTTACACACACGCATATATATATATATAAACATATATATTTACACACACGCATATATATATATATAAACATATATATTTACACACACGCATATATATATATATAAACATATATATTTACACACACGCATATATATATATATATATATATAAACATATATATTTACACACACGCATATATATATATATATAAACATATATATTTACACACACGCATATATATATAAACATATATATTTACACACACGCATATATATATATATATATATAAACATATATATTTACACACACGCATATATATATATATATAAACATATATTTACACACACGCATATATATATATATATATATATAAACATACACGCATATATATATATATATATAAACATATATATTTACACACACGCATATATATAAACATATATATTTACACACACGCATATATATATAAACATATATATTTACACACACGCATATATATATATATATATAAACATATATATTTACACACACGCATATACAGTAGCGTCCAAAACTAAGGGACAAAATTTTAAAACCTAATATTTGTTAGAAATAGCAACTGTGAAAAGCTGAAATTTTGATAACTGGTAGTCGTTATCATCAATAATAACATACTAAAATTTGAATCATTTTCAAAGGATAGAAAAAGAATTATAACAATTATTTATTTATTTTCAAAATAGGATCGTCCAAAAGTAAGGGACAAAATTGAGAAAAACAATGTAAACAGTATGCTATATTCAAATTTTTTGATTTCCTCTAAAGAATAAGTCTTACTTAGTCATTTGTAAACGTGGCATCAGCCGGCACCATGGCGAAACGCCAAAAACTTGATTACTCTGTGAGACAAGCTATTGTGAAGCTACACAAGGAAAAGCCACCATTAGAGAGATTTCAGAGAAAGTTAAACATTCCAAGAGTGTTGTAGGCAGGGTTGTTAAATCCTACAATGATACTGGCAAAATAGTTAGTGCTTTTAAAACTGGCAGACCCCGCAAAACTTCGGCAAGAGAAGATCGAATAATGCAGCGTATGTCATTAAAGGACCGTTTTAAGTCTTGCACAGAAATTAAAAGGGTTATGAATAGTACCTCATGTATTAATGTGTCAAGACAGACTGTTTGTAGACGACTGCAAGAAATAGGGCTGTTTAATCGAACCCCAGGGAAGAAACCACTTGTTAGTTCGAAGAATAAGAAGAAGAGATTAGAGTTTGCAAACAGGTATGTAATTTGGACATATGAAAATTGGGCAAAAGTATTTTTCAGTGATGAAAGCAAGTTTAATTTATTTGGAAATGATGGAAAAAACAATGTAAAGAGACATATTGGTGAAAGATTAACTGCAAAGTGTACTAAGAAAACTGTCAAGTTTGGGGGCGGAAGCGTCATGGTATTTGGAATGTTTTCTAGCCAAGGTACAACGCCTCTTGTCCGGTTACAAACTCGTGTAAACGTGCAGATCTATAAAAACATTGTTCAAGATCATGTTGTGCCAATCATACAGAATTCAGGTTTCGATAGGGCTACCTTTATGCAATATAATGCCCCATGTCACAAGGCAAAGGTGGTAATGAGTTACCTTAGCGAGCAAGGTTTGGAAATTATGGATTGGCCACCGCAAAGTCCTGACTTAAATCCAATAGAAAATCTTTGGAAGACCTTAGGAGTGAATGTTATGGAAAGAAATCCCACTAACACAGAGGATTTGTGGGTGAAGCTTCAAGAAGAATGGTCTAAAATTAGTATCGAGGATTGTCAAGAACTGATTCGTTCTTGTAGTCGATGTGCAGCTGTCATTGAGAGCAAGGGCTCATTTACTAAATATTGATTGTACATGTATTTTTATTGTTTTTTTGCTGTTTACATTGTTTTTCTCAATTTTGTCCCTTACTTTTGGACGTTTCAAATTTGAAAATAAATAAATAATTGTTATAATTCTTTTTTCATCCTTTGCAAATGATTCAAATTTTAGTATGTTATTATGGATGATAACGATTACCAGTTGTCAAAATTTCAGCTTTTCACAGTTGTTATTTCTAACAAATATTAGGTTCTAAAATTTTGTCCCTTAGTTTTGGACGCTACTGTATATATATATAAACATATATATTTACACACACGCATATATATATACATGAACATATATATTTACACACACGCATATATATATACATGAACATATATATTTACACACACGCATATATATATATATACACATGAACATATATATTTACACACACGCATATATATATATATATATATATACATACATGAACATATATATTTACACACACGCATATATATACATACATGAACATATTTACACACACGCATATATATACATACATGAACATATTTACACACACGCATATCTACATACATGAACATATTTACACACACGCATATCTACATACATGAACATATTTACACACACGCATATCTACATACATGAACATATATACACACACGCATATCTACATACATGAACATATATATTTACACACACGCATATCTACATACATGAACATATATATTTACACACACGCATATCTACATACATGAACATATATATTTACACACACGCATATCTACATACATGAACATATATATTTACACACACGCATATCTACATACATGAACATATATATTTACACACACGCATATCTACATACATGAACATATATATTTACACACACGCATATCTACATACATGAACATATATATTTACACACACGCATATCTACATACATGAACATATATATTTACACACACGCATATCTACATACATGAACATATATATTTACACACACGCATATCTACATACATGAACATATATATTTACACACACGCATATCTACATACATGAACATATATATTTACACACACGCATATCTACATACATGAACATATATATTTACACACACGCATATCT
Source organism: Acanthosepion lycidas (assembly GCA_963932145.1). Lineage (NCBI taxonomy): Eukaryota > Metazoa > Mollusca > Cephalopoda > Sepiida > Sepiidae > Acanthosepion > Acanthosepion lycidas. The sequence continues at coordinate 28,935,944 of OZ010586.1, forward strand.
ACATACATGAACATATATATTTACACACACGCATATCTACATACATGAACATATATATTTACACACACGCATATCTACATACATGAACATATATATTTACACACACGCATATCTACATACATGAACATATATATTTACACACACGCATATCTACATACATGAACATATATATTTACACACACGCATATCTACATACATGAACATATATATTTACACACACGCATATCTACATACATGAACATATATATTTACACACACGCATATCTACATACATGAACATATATATTTACACACACGCATATCTACATACATGAACATATATATTTACACACACGCATATCTACATACATGAACATATATATTTACACACACGCATATCTACATACATGAACATATATATTTACACACACGCATATCTACATACATGAACATATATATTTACACACACGCATATCTACATACATGAACATATATATTTACACACACGCATATCTACATACATGAACATATATATTTACACACACGCATATCTACATACATGAACATATATATTTACACACACGCATATCTACATACATGAACATATATATTTACACACACGCATATCTACATACATGAACATATATATTTACACACACGCATATCTACATACATGAACATATATATTTACACACACGCATATCTACATACATGAACATATATATTTACACACACGCATATCTACATACATGAACATATATATTTACACACACGCATATCTACATACATGAACATATATATTTACACACACGCATATCTACATACATGAACATATATATTTACACACACGCATATCTACATACATGAACATATATATTTACACACACGCATATCTACATACATGAACATATATATTTACACACACGCATATCTACATACATGAACATATATATTTACACACACGCATATCTACATACATGAACATATATATTTACACACACGCATATCTACATACATGAACATATATATTTACACACACGCATATCTACATACATGAACATATATATTTACACACACGCATATCTACATACATGAACATATATATTTACACACACGCATATCTACATACATGAACATATATATTTACACACACGCATATCTACATACATGAACATATATATTTACACACACGCATATCTACATACATGAACATATATATTTACACACACGCATATCTACATACATGAACATATATATTTACACACACGCATATCTACATACATAAACATATATATTTACACACACGCATATCTACATACATAAACATATATATTTACACACACGCATATCTACATACATAAACATATATATTTACACACACGCATATCTACATACATAAACATATATATTTACACACACGCATATCTACATACATAAACATATATATTTACACACACGCATATCTACATACATAAACATATATATTTACACACACGCATATCTACATACATAAACATATATATTTACACACACGCATATCTACATAAACATATATATTTACACACACGCATATATATATATATACACACACTCATATATAGACATATATATATATATATATATATATATATATCTCAGCTCAAATACAAAATGGTGGCACCCAGGAGAAATCACCATCAATTTTTTTCCTTGCCATTTATTTCCAGTAAATGCCAATTATATATTTTCCCCAAAATGTGTCAGCATAGCCAGGTAACAATGCTATCACAATACAACTATGAAAGAGCCAACTGGGACAGGGGTGGATTCAACATTTCTGTTAGAGGTGTCAGGGGTCATGTTCTTCAGTAAAAATCTCAATTCAAAATTCTGTCATCATCTATATTAGGTTGTAGAAATGAGTTGAGAGTGTAAAATGAATAGAGCCCTTTCGGCTGATTGGCATTTGTTTACATTCATAAAAAGAATACTAGATTTAGCTGTTTCACTCTGTTGAATGAAGAAAATCAGACTGACACCAAATTGGTTAGGTTTCAATCTTTCAATCCTGGCATGAGGTATTCAGATGTCTAGTCAGAAGGATTCTGAAAAACTCAGCAAAACAGTACTATCTCCAAATAATATATACATATATATATATATATATATGAAAGTGAACTTTGAAGTCAACACTCAGAGGTGACGGTCTGTTTTATGCTGGATGCAATCATCAGTCAGGCCGTGTTGACTTCACTTTTATATTTATATTTACATATGCTCCATGACTGATATTGAGCACTTTATCCCATAAATATAGCACACCTTAAAACTATATTTCTTTATATATATATATATTAGTTCTTTCACAACATAGCTGATCATGGTTATATATATATATATATATATATATATATATATATATTTAAATTTTCATTTTCTTTTATTTATTTGATATGTAAATTGTAAATTCAAACTTTTACATTCAAAGTGTGATTGTATATTGTTTAAGAAAAAGGATTTTCTAAGGTCACTTTTTGTGGATTCTTATTTGCATAGAAGTTCAGTTTTATCACAGTCTAACTGAATGTCTTTGTGAACATACAAAAGATGCAAATGCATTAAATCTGTCTTTGCTTGTTATAACTTACATTATCTACTTTGCAGCAAAAAATAAGTTCTCAGGAATTTTTTTTTTGGTGTGTGTGTGTGTGGGGGGGGGGTCCCTCGAACCCCCCCCCACATCTGCCCCTATAGGAAATCAACAAAAGTTTTAAGTATAAGAAAGTAAGACAAAGAAACAGATACTTACAACCCTTTAAACTGTTGAAATTTCTGGAACATATGAGGAAAGAGTGCTTAGAGAATTTAACACTCATAGGGGAATGAGTGTGTAACTTAATGAGTTTGTATCAACGGATGGCAGAAACAGGACAAAGAGATATGGTGTGATAAATTACCTACAGCAACAAGACAGGCAATCATGGTTCTCCACAATTTCATATGTTGTGAAAGGACTTGGCACATAAAAATAAAATATTGGCTCAGACTTTTAGTTATGGATGTTTATTTTCCTTTTTTTTTTTTTTTTCTTTCCAAGAGACTTGTTGCCATATCTGGGCTGGAGCTGACTGTTCGAAAACATTTATGCAGCCTTGCGGGTGACAAATTATTTTCAACCCTACAGCCCCCTTCCCACAGATGAAACGTTGCAAGTGTATTACTACTCACTGCTTCCATGACAAATGTTCATACAAGCTATATTCCTTAGTTCCACCAGTTCAGACCTTTATAACTGAGGCATGACATACCACATACACTGGGATGAATCATATCATTCATCGTATATTCCATTGATAAGAAGGAAGCTTCATTCGGATAGTTTATGTAGTAGTACTAATGTTAATAGAAAACAATTAACATGGGTGCTACAAAATAAAGAAGTTTTAATTTCCTTTTCGTTTTACAAGAACTTGCAGAAATATCTGATAACAAAAATTAGTCATTCGTGTTTCATTTTTCTTTAAAGTCTCTGCAAGTTATAGAGAAATATCAGCAGCCGCATAGCATTAAAAGCATTATCATCAAGTTGAGAATCATAATTTGATACTGTTCATTCAGCGATCAATGGAGCGGGCTGCGGTGAGAGCCAGTTGTATGGAGTGGGCTGCTGGTGAGACACAGTTGTGTTCATCTTGCCAGTCAAGTAAACTGTTCTGAAGTGGTTTGACAGTATTCTCATTTTTTAAATGTTCTGATGACATCACGCATATGCGTATTAGCTCCACAAATTTCTTATGAAGCAATCACATATTTTTTTGTACATCCTATTGGTCAAAAAATGCGGTTTTTTAGCTAATGTGCATAGATGTTTATTTACTTATTAAGTATTGCGCCAAGTTTGATCCAATTTTTCACAAACTTTCCTTGACAGGAAATTACATTATTTCTTGTAGTTTATTTCCAAGAACAGCTATTTTATGGAACACTCTCCCAAGGGGTTGCTTCCTGGATCACTACAATCTTAATCTCTCCAAGTCTCTAGGATCAACTGTTATCTATCCTGTAGTTTATATCATAATCTGGATTTACTTTCTCTTACGTCCGTACAACACCATTCAATAATTCTCTACCTTGAGTGCATCTCGGGCTTTGTATTGCGTGAACATTTAGTAAAAAAATAAAAAAATGAAAAAAGAAAAAATATTTAAAAATTAAATTTTAGAATGAATTGGTAAAGTTACCTCCCTTGTATTATAACTTATTAAAATTTCTATTTTTATTTTTGATGAAAAAAAAGAAAAGAAATTTATTAAAGATTCTCCAAGAAACAACAACGAATACACACACACACAGAGCGAGAGAGAGAGAATTTAAAATGAAAATATTTAATTAGGAGGGGTTGCTGAAAAATTCTAAATTTAACCACGCATCAGATTTTCATTTTTTTTTAAATTTTTTTCTTGGTCGTGACAAGAACTTTTTAGTGACACACATCGTAATAACAAGTTCACAAAAAAGAATGTTAAGTAACTGAAACATTCAAAATCAAATGCCATAATATATCTGCAAAATTTGTTCGTAATGGAAAACTTGCGTATTTAAGAGACAAAGTTGTTGTGAAATACTTGTTGTGAATACCGACGATGAAGTTCTTTCTTCTTAACTAAAAAACGCAAAGAATTTTACATTACACGTTATTCAAAAAAAGAAAAAAAAAAGAAAAAATGTTTACGAAAAAAGTTAAGTGGTAAAAAAAATGGCTATTTTATTGAACTTTAAATTATTGTAAAAACAAAAGTTTTTTTTAGGGTTCGGAAAAAAAAAAGTATATTCTGCTTGAATGATGAGAGCTCCCATATCAATAACCGAAATAAAAGATAAAATAAATATTAAGACGTTACGTTTAAAAAATAAGACATGAAATTTTATTTTAGGCTTTGTATTTAATTTTTCAATACTTTTGAAAAAGTCTGGGAACACAACGCATAAGGCGATATACAAAAATGAAATTCTAAAAAAAAAAAAAAAAAAAAAAAAAAAAAAAAAAAGGAAAAATTATAAGCTGAACCTCATCTATGAGGCGATGTTGAAAAGTAACATTACAGTTCTGGAAATGAAGGTAAGAATCAAAGCCTGAATCTCATGTAAGTAAAAAATACAATAAAAATAAAGTGTAAACTAAACACAACAAAAAGAAAAAAAAAATTAGGTACCTCAAAAAAAATTATGCGCACTTTCGACACGTTTAAAAAAGACAAAAAAAAAAAAAACACTACCTTTACTTTTTTTACAAAAATATTCAAAAATAAAAAATTATTCGAAAATGTTTTCGATTCTTGAAGCTAAGCATGTCTTTATTATTTTATAATCAACTTTTTACCATCAATGACCAAGATCTGAAAGAGTTTTGAAGATTTTTTTCTCGGTGTAAACAAAAAAATATAACGTACTAGAGAACTAGCAACTCTACACAAACAAAAAAAAATTGAGTTTTCTGTTTTTGTTTTCTTGAATGAATGAATTCTTTTCACAAGATTTCTGACCATATTTTTATTTTTCACATTTCGATATTATTTTTAATAAGACCTTCGGCGATTCAGCTTTATAAAAATGAAATAAATTTTGTAAAAATTAGGAACATTCAAAAAATTCACGAAAACTGGTTAGCCACTAGTAAGTATTAGGTTGGTGCAAAAATAATATCGTTTTTTGACGTATTTTTTAACGTCAAAAAACGGTATTATTTTCGCACCAACCTGATACATCCGAAAAAAGAACAGTTTGACAAAATTAAAGAAAAAAAAAAAAATTTAAAATTCATTCATTAATGAATTTGAATTGATGGTGTAGAGATTTCAAATTTAAATAATTCCCTGATGTTTGGTAAATTTTTTAAAACAGAAAGAGAAAGGTATATGTAAATTTTCATTTTAACACCTGAGCGCTAATCCCTTCGAATTTTTCCAAAATAGTCTTATTTCCTTGCAAATGTATATGCTAAACTCAAATCAACAATTAGATACTGAAGAAACCTAGCTGTTTGGATGTTTAACGACCCGAAAAAAATCGGACTTTTTCCTGGTCTTTCGTCAGCCATTACCGGCTTAAGTAATTCAATGCTGAATTTTGTTGGTGGACGTATACAGTTTGTGCCTATTTACTTCTTTCACAGTAATTCCTTGTAGTTAACTTTCAAATTAGGGTTAGGACAGGTTTGTTTTTTTGGTTGCAATAAAGAAATACGACAACAGCAGAAATAGGTTTACGTGGTTTATTTCAACAGGAACGTGAGGGTTTGGGACAGCTACCTTGTGGTATAGTTGATAAGCCGGCTTCGGATCTAGGTCGATCTATCATAGTAGTTCACACATGTTGACTGTGGTTGATGCTCCCTGCTGACAGCTGCTGACCGCTCGGCTGACCGTGACGGTCTCTTCATTGGCCACCTGTTGACTAGTATTTAGTCACCCCCCCCCCCGCACGACGGTATCATGTGGCACAAGGCCGGTTTAACGTGGGATCTACAAGCCCGTGGGCTCGGCCAAAAACATACCCTTTGGACCCGTATAAACGGGTTCAGGGTCGGTTTACCTTCCCAAACGAGATTCCGCCCTTCGGCGTAGCCTCGTTCGGGTTCCTCCCCGCCCGAAGGCAAGGAGTTCAGCCGGTCGTTCGACATCGACTGACTGACCGCTCGGCCTGACCGTGACGGTCTCTTCATTGGCCACCTGTTGACTGGTATTTATTTGAACAAAAAGTACAAATTGTGGCACAAGGCCAATAAAGGGGAGGGGTAGAGGCTGGTCAACACTAACTATCTTATACCTAGATAATCAGATTCGCGACCCATTCGTACATTACATTTTACACATTCACCAAAAGAACTCGTCCATCACCAAACAATCCTTCAACCACCATAATACCACGTGCTCTCAAGGGAGACCTGTTGACTGCCTGTTGAACTTCCGTGTGACCCCTTTTATAGCGTTTTTTTATGGCTTAACAGGCTCGAAAAACGAAGCAAGTATAATTAGGAGGGTAGTATTTTTATTGGACGAAAAATAGAACACTAAATATTATTTGATATTTCGACCGGAACATTTGTAAACGAAGATAATGGTCATTTTGTGACGGGGCTTTGTCCCGTTCACATCCGGCTCTCGCTCTTGAGTAGTTGCCTGTAAATCAGCCGAGATATGTCTTATTTTATTTTATAACATGCTTTTATTTTTTTTTTTTTTTTTAAGAAGAAAGTTAACTTTAAAATTAGGGTTAGGTGATTTTTTTGGTTATTCTTTTTTTTTAGAAGAAAGTTAACTTTCGAATTAGCGTTAGGTGTTTTTTTTTTCTTTTGTTATTCTTTTATTTGTCGATGTTTACATATATTTGAAAGTTAACTTCCTTCTTAAATTAAGTACAAAAAAAAAATCGCTTTACGGAAGCGCGTATTAATTTCTGAAAGAAAATAGTTCAGCAGTGAATGACGCTTGGGTGTTAAAATCAAAATTTACCAAAATAAATTTATTTTATAACTGTATGATTTTTTTTTTATTCCACGGATGATTAAAAAAAATAAAATAAAATTTTGAATTATGTTCAGTGAAAAATAACGGCCCTTTTTCAGAGCCACCAAAAATTACTGAAATTATTATTTACTAAATCTATTCATGCTGTAGTATTTTTTATGTTTAATAAAAAATTTGATGTTATTGAATGTTAGAAATACATTAAAAAAGAAATCACTTAAGAAGTTTGTAAGTGACTTGAAAAATATTTCACAAACTTTTCACTTTTCTAATCAATAGGTTTCCATATTTTTATTTTTTGTAAATAAGAGCAGGATTCTAAGATCACAATTTTTTGATCTTTGCATAAGTGTGTGGATATGTCGTGTTGAGAAGATATATTCTGTTATTTTATTTTTTGCGAAAAAGCAAGTAATATTTTTACAAAATTTAATTAATAAATCCTTAAAGATACTATTTTTCTTCAAAACAAATATTTGGAACTAATATTGGATTTTTATGAGAATTTTTCCTCTTTTGTCAGCATCCATCAAATTTGAACTGAGTAGAAGTGAGTTTCTTTTACTTTTTTTGGTTTAAAAATGTCTAAAACCATTATTTCAGGATATGAAATAATAATGTTTCTTTAACTTTAGACTAATCTTTCAAATAAAACCACAACTTCAAAGAGGACAAATCATTTAAAATGTGTTCTTCTGCTTTTACTAAGTCCATGGCAGTATCTATAGAAAAACAACAACTAAAAAAAAAAAAAAAAAAAACAACAGAAAAAATAAATAACAGAACAAAAAAAAATAACACAATTGAAACACTAAGAAAAGCACTAAACAAAACCACCAAGATAAAGTAAAATACCAAGAAAAAAAAAATCACTAAGGAAAAAGAAAAAACCCAAAAAACAAGAAAATTAAACAACACATACAAAGAAAAAACAGACAAACAACAATACCCCCCCTACAAAAAACTTCCTTGTCTATACAAGGAAGTTGTAATTTATATTAATGAAAGGCTTCTGTCTCTATACACATCAGATAAATGATATCCTTAATCATTAAGGCTTAATGTAATATTAACAATCACAATTCAGTTCTTTTGTTTATTACATATTTAGTAGCTTTTCAGACAAGTTTGACAAGGACACTTTTTTTTAGATGATTGCAATTTATGCATACCTCAAACTATACAGACCTCACCTTCAGTGTTGTACCTTCTATTCATAATACCACAATACATTGGATTTAATATTCCAATAATTATTTTTTAAGGATATGAATGAGAGTACAGTAAAATATGCTTATATATATATCTACATAGGAGATGTGTATATGCACATAAAACAATTTTATAGAACTTTTAGATTTTTTTTTTTTTTTTTTTTTTTTTTTTTACAAATGATGCCAGATCAGTAGCGAACCATTGCAGTTTAAAAAAATTTTCAAAACTGTCTTCAATATTTACCAATCCATTGGATTCTCATCCAACTTTACTCCCATAAATTTATATAAGATGGGTACTGTGTCAATGTCAAGAATGACCACCATGAAACTTTGTTGTACAACTCAGTTGTGCCTTGAACAGATATAGCTCTTTAAACAGGATGCATACATACACACACAACATGGCTGACTGAAAAAGTACTTGGCCAGACCAACAAATCAGTTATGTGTCATGCATGATACATGCTTAGGCGATCATGTATCTTTCGATACACGACTGATGAGGTAGATTTTTTCCCACAGTAGGTTGCCATTTCTTTCTGTGGTAGACCAATTGCCATCCAAGGCTATAGAACCCAGTCTGTCCTGCTATTTACCCATAGCTGGGGGAAGAAGATAATTCATACCTTTCCTAAGCGTATTGGCACGTAAGTGAATGTAATGATTCAACTGGAATTCAAACTCGGCTCTCTCATTCCTCAATCCGAGTCACTATCTATTAGCCCACCATAGAGACTAAAAAACTTCTGATAGTTGATCAAATTTTGATAAGTGGAAAGGAAGAGTCCAGACCCTTACCACACTAAGGACTTTCCAGTACCCATTTATGACTGTGTGTCAGTGTCCGTATTAGAATATGTACTTTTTTTTATAGTGAGTTGGTACAAGGTACTTAACCTGCTCATAAACCCAAAAACATTTTAATAATGTAGGTAAATGTAACCTAATGACTCTTGGCATTAATACTGAAGACTGAGATACTATTGCTGGAGATAGATCTGGCTGGAGAAGGTTGATTTGGGAATGCTGCAACAATTTTGAACAGAAGAGAATTGAGCATTCCAACAAAAAGTGCGACATTAGGAATGGAGAAATAGAATATGTCCCAGAGCTATTAGAACACCAACACATTTGTATCTGTGAAAAAGTCACCCTTTTGGTGGCTGGTTTAGCCAGTCACATGAGATCAGACCAGAGAGATCAGGTGCAAACTTCTTGGAATGCAACCCTGCCAGAAAGTCCTGCAGATTACTTGTTTGAATTTTTTGACAAAGTTTGTAAGTCTGTTGCAGGACTCAAATATCACATGATTGTACATAGAGACAGGCAAGTTTCCAACATAGGCAACACAGACAAACTTTGTTTGCCATGTGTTGTAAAAGTGAAGCTGGCCATAAGAACCACTTACGGGTCCATAGCAGAGTGTTAGCTTGGGCAAATTGATGGAAATTGTAAAATTCTGAATGAAAAACACAAAAAAAGTTACCAAGTGAAGAGAGAGTCATTTTCTGCAAAGAAGTGACAATTATCATATTTTTGTTTATTTTTTTTTTAAGGCAATTCGCCCCAAAACAAGGAGGGAGTGCCATTAGCACACAAAGGGGTTACAGAGGATTGAGAACAAGAGTAAAGAGGTATGTTTGAAGAAAAGATACAGAAAAGGACAGGAAACACTCTTAGGGATTGTCAATCGACATTACACTTGAATATTTGAAGATTACAGTCATCAGGGAAGCAAATAAGGGGAAGGGAGTTCCACAGTCAGGAAGTGTGGGAGAAGAAACTGTTATATTTAACCATTTTGATAGTGAAAGGGTGGGACCAAGATGCCAGCCTAGTAGCTCGTTTAAGTTCTATATGTGTTGTGTGTGGCATCAGTTTGACTCAAGAAACCTTGAATGCATGCCCAAAGTGTTATGTCTCATAATAGCAGAACAGCATTTATTATGGCAGTACAGGCCCACACAGGAGTGACAGTCTCGATTGCAATGAATACATGTGAAAACACTCTTCCCTAATGTTGCTGTTGTTGTTTTCCTTCTGTCAAGCATGAATCTCCTCGTTGACAAGTCTTCATTTCTCCTCTCCTCGCTCCAGTTCATGGTATAAATCACATCTCCAGTATGAGCAATCATTGACGACATTGGAGTGTCCTCTCCAGGGAGCAAGCCTGAGAAGGCTTTGATGAGAGATCAGCAGTAACCCATGCAACACATCTCCAATCTCCATGCCACCAATGTTGCCCACTAGAAATGCATTAGTCAATACACGTTGGCAATAATGTCATTGCAGGAGTTGCCAGAATGAAGTTGTACATAACATTGGACTGTCTTAGGAGTCTGTCTTCAGGGTTTATATATATATATATATATATATATATATATATATATATATATATACACACACACACACACACATTTTGTGTATTGGGGCAGCAGATCGTTATTCAAACATGTATTGTTAAATATAACAGACAACGAATGCCTATTATGTTTGATCATGAACTAAGCTTCATATAGTGGCTTTAATTTTAGGAGAAAATAAAGACAAAAACTGTCCAATATTTGGATATTTTTTTATTATGCAGTTCCTTGAACTAAGCTTTTGGTTCACACAAGCCATCATCAGGGTGGTTATATGGACATTTCAACAAAGATATTCGCCATCAAAGATATTCGCCATCAAAGATATTCGCCATCAAAGATATTCGCCATCAAAGATATTCGCCATCAAAGATATTCGCCATCAAAGATATTCGCCATCAAAGATGATATCCTGTTATGTTTACATAGAAGTTTGCTATGTGATGATAATGGTCGTGGAATAGCAAATGCAAGACGTAAATTTGTGAGTGGTTCTATGTCTTGCATTTGCTATTCCATGTTCATTATCATCACATAGCAAACTTCTATGTAAACATAATAGGACATCATTTTTGATAGTGAATAACTTTGTTGAAATGTCCATATAACCACTCTGATGATGGCTCCTGTGAGCCAAAAGCTTAGATCGAGGAACATAATAAAACATATCCAAATGTTGGACAGTTTTTGTCTTTATTTTCTCCTGAAATTAAACCAGTTATACGAATCTTAGAATGGCTCATGATCAAACATAATATGACATTCGTTGCCTCTTATATTTAACAATATATGTTTGAATACACACACACACACACAAATATGCACTGTGTGCCAAATTATTATCAAGATCACTTTTTTTCTAATATTTCACAAACCGTCCAATCAATTTACACAAAATTTTCACACAATGTTGGCAACACCGACCTGCATAATCACTGAAATTTTCATACTGATCAGCACAATGTAAACAAACTGGAGCCATATTTGTTATCAGTGCAGAGATTGATTGGACGGTTTTTGAAATATTAGAAAAAAAGTTACCTCGATAATAATTTGGCACAAAGTGTATATCTCAATTTACTAAGGCAAAAGTGTGTAGAAAATGTGTAGTAAGTGCTTTGATTGCTAAATCATCCATGATAAATTTGTGTCCAAGTTCTTACAACATTTCACCTTTCTTTCTTTTATTACAATGTGGGATACTTATTATAAAAACACGAAAAATAACATATGGAAACTGAATGAAATTGTGTAGACTATATTCCCAGACACACACACAAAAAAAAAAAAAATTAAATTTAAAAATTCACCATTCCAATATGTTTAACACTTCCTATCAGAGCAGAATTATATTCAGCACTTCTGTTTTTATATCTCCCTCTCCCCTATCTACACATAATTCCATCAAGAAAAACATTGCTTTAATCTGATGAAGTACTTCTAGACAATGAAATACAGTACATAGTTTTTTTCATTTCATATTTGTTTTCCATTTATATATATATATATATATATATATATGGTGGTACTCTCTTGGAAATTCTTAGTAGGTGTAGACATAGGAAAAGCTGGTTATTAGAGTAGGTTTTTTTTTTTTTTTTTTTTTTTTTCATCTTTCGTTGTTCAATAAAGTATATCCTCACACGTTGTTTGGCTTTATTTAATTTTTGTCATGTGGTCATGGCTGTTTTTGGTTTTAGCCTTAAATTCTGTTCCATAACTTTCCTTTTTAGCCAGCATCACCCTGATGATCCATTTAGGTGAAACCTAGGTAGGTTTGCCTGGCTCCTTAGGATTATATATATATATATATATAGCCATATACTTATGCCATAAGTAAATGAACTCCTTCATTATCTTACCAGTAGGTTATAAATATAAAAATTAACAAATGGTATGCGCAGGAAACTCAGAGTTGTACCTAACAGCAAAAAAAAAAAAAAAAAAATTGTATATTTACTATTTGTATATAAACTTTTAGCACTGCTTTCATATACTGGCCACTGTTTTATTACCACTAGCACTCACTGTGCACTTTATATATATATATATATATATATATATATATATATATATATATAGAGAGAGAGAGAGAGAGAGAGAGAGAGAGAGTGCAATGGGTAAATTGCCACCATTTTATATTTTTAACTTTGTGCATGACCTTTGTTTGTTTTTGTCAACTGCACAGTATAGTAAGGTCAGTTGAGCACTATCTATGAAAAAGAGCACCATGATACAAATCACTCCACCAAAAATTTGGAAATGGCATGCTGTATTGCTTGGCATTTGCACAGGAAGCTCCAATACAAACATTCCAGTGTCTAGGTGCCAATCTGAGGACAGTGCAGAAGATTTGAAAAGAGTTGGATGATATATCCAGTCAGCATCATGGTGTTTGGCGTGATCACTAGTGATGGCGTTATTATGCTTCCATTCATCTTCCCACAGGTCCCCAGATTCAACACAGAGACCTTGAGGAGGTAGTGATGCTCTGGGTCAAGATGGTGGCTGCTAAAAGAACCTATATATAGCAACAGTACTCTGCACCATGTCACACAAGTAGGAGAACCCAGTTAGGGCTGTCAGACAATTTCTGTAACTATTAATACATCATCCCCTTACATCTGACTACATAACTTCCCAGATACCTACCCACTTGATTAATACGTGTGGGGTGCAGTTGAGCAAGAGACAAACAAAACTCTTTGTGACACCAAGGATTATGGCAGCATTCAACAACTTAAACAAGGACATCTCTCCAGAAGATATGCAAGAGATTCTGAAGTTGTCTGGAGGCTGTGATGGAAGCCAATGACGATTTTATTGAAAAAAAAAAACATTACTCTTTAATATTTCAAAATATTTTTGTGTAGTTTTGGTAAATATATATCTGTTAAAATATGATGTCAGTGTTATTTTCATTTTTGCAAAATTTAGACGACAATTTATCCATCGCACCCTACTTGTATTAAGAAGTATAATTAAAATTTTATGCTATTCCTTTTCACTATGGAAAGCATTTTTAATTCCAAATATGAGGAGTTGTATAATTTCTTGATAAACCATGCAGTTCGGATATTTTTTTCAGGGTGGTAGCCAATCAGTGCGTGTGTATCTGTGTAAGTTTAATGGATGGTTATTTTTACATAAATGTAATTTTTGAAAGGATTTTTTTAAATTTTATCCAATATTTTAATTTTTATTATTAAATATTAAGGACTTCACAATTTAGTCCAGTTGTTATTATTTTCACTGTTTAATAAAAATATTACAAAAACTAAGAAACAATGATACCAAACACCAAACACATGTACCCACTAAAAATAACTTTTATCATAATAAGAAATATACAAATGTTCGAGGTGGTTTGAAAGTCTTGTCACCCCTTACTAGAATGTAATAAAACCAATAGAAGTACAAATAATGCAGTAATACAAAGCACATTATCTAGGAGTGACAAGACTTTCGGACCACAGGGTAGATTGAAAACATCATAAACAAGAAATGTTCAGTTAATAAATATTTTATGTTTCCTTCTGCAGACGACATTTCAACAGATCTATTCTTTAAATACTGATTGAAGGCCGTAACGAAGGGAACTCTTTTTTTTTTTAAGGAGTGTATTTTATTATGTACGGGTGACAAGATTTTAGGACCACTGTGCATAACTACCTTACATCACAAATTACAATGTACCTGGTGGTCCGAAAGTCTTGTCACCCCATACCAAAATGTAATGAGAACAATAGAACAAGTAATCCATTTAATATAAAGCCCATGTACTGGATTTAGTTTATTCACTTTCATTGATGCTGTCACACATTGAGAAGGTTTGTATGAACACCACCATTTTCATGGTACGATATGAAGTGGCACTATGTTTTTTATAATACACTATAGACCTGGGGGTTTCAAACTTTTTGAGTTGCTGACTCCTTTATATTTCAGGCATTACCTTAAGGACCCCCTTATAAATGCTTACGAAATTTATACATAAATATTTGCTGAATATAACACATAATTTTGCATTAATGCAATAAAAGCTGGTTTAAAGCTTAATTTAGACATAAGTGTTCAAATAAATTAATGCTGCGTGTTGCTGCAAAATGTAACAAAATTAAATTTTGTTATATTAAAATATTAATTTTACATGTGAATGAAAACAGTAATAGTATTTAACAAATAGTTTTATTGTCAATTACACACATAGGAATTGCAAAATAGATCCAAAATTCAAATCCTTTGTTTCCTTGTCTGCATGAATAGAATCAATTATCTTTATCAATTTAAGATACAAATTATATTAGTATATCAAATCTATGAAATAGTTTATTGAATCAATTTATTTCATGATCGGCCTATAAGTTACTTATAAGCGCTTATAAGTTACACGTCACCCATAGAAAAGTCTTTGCTGTTCACAGACCCCCTATCTTGTCCTTGCAGACCACAGTTTGAAAAGCCCTGCTATAGAGTATTAAAATAGAAAAATTATATTATATAGAGCTGACAAGACTTTCAGACCACCCTGTATATCTGACAGTCAAACTTCAATAAAGCTAAGCAATTAAAAAAAAAAAAAAAAAATTTCTTTGTTCCTAAGAATTGCCCAGCTATATTAAGATTAGTATACAACCTTTAAGGGAAAGGATGTTATTAATTTTAATATTTTGTTTTGTCGTATTCAAATTTTAGAACATTTTTTTTTTTTTGATAGCTCTCAGATAATATTTCAGGTACATGAATGTTTTAATACGGAAAAAAAAAAATGCTGAGATTTTTTAGAAGTAAAATCCACTTCACTTACCAAAACGGATATAACTAGAGACTACCAATGAGGTTTTAGTATAAAAAAAAAATTTAAAAAACACAGTAAATAGAAAGCAAAAAATTTACTAAATGTCAAAATAATCTTGGTTAAGTTTCTTCTATGTGCTGTTTGCCTTCAGGAAGTGGGTAGTCATGGCCCTTCACAACTTCTTACTCTTTGTAACTTAGTTATATTTGTCTTTTTACCATCCCTCCACCCCTGATTCTACCATCCATTTACATAAGCTTGTTAGGTAGGGATCTATTGCTACCCTTGTCCTTTTTACCTTCAATGTGCCCTGTGAGTGTTACATTTTCCAAGCACTTCTTCCTTATTATGTGTCCCAAACACATCAACTGTTTCTCTTCGATGGTTAGTGACTATTTTCTATTTTCTTTAAAATTTCCACATTGTTTGCACAATCCTTCCATGGTATTCTCAGTACCTTTCTGTTGTCTTCAGTCTTTTTTTTTTTTTTTTTTTACTGTTATTTCATCCAATACAATGTTTAAGGGCCACTCAAGGTAGAGTGTTATTGAATGAGATTGTAATGTAAGGGGAAATATGAGAATATTATAAGGAAAGAGTCAGCTTCTCTTCATCTGTGAGAAAATTGTCCTGCATTCAATGATCAAATTTTTTTGAAAGTGGTTGTAATTGATTTAATAAAAGGTTTTCTTAAAGAATATATAGTTTAATTAAGATTTGTTGATCACCTGGGAAAAAGAGACATTTTTTTAATATTATCATTGGAGTCCACTTGCACAGCACTATACATATATATTTCAAATATGTGGTGCAGTTTGATTTATATAAGAATGAATCATTCACAAAATCATTTACAAAAAGTAAATTAGTAAAGTTAATGATATAAAATGGTGAAATCCCTATGCTGACAATATTTTAAAGATGCTCAATGAATGTTATGATCTGTTTTTTAAAATTATAAACTGTTTTCGGTCTTCTTTAAATACACAAGTACTTTTGACAGCTCTACCAGTCATCATCAGGCATGGAAACTATTTTGTTTTTGGTAAAATTCAGGTAGCATCCGTGACAAAAAAATATAATCCAAATCCAAATATAGTTTTTTTTAAATGTGTTATTGATAATGGATACAAACTTTAGTTCATGCCATGTTGACTGATAAACGCCTACAACAAAAAAAATTCTTAAATTGCCATATTAGTAAAAAAAATGCACTCACTTAAATTTTCAGCAATTCAACCTTAGTGTTGCAACTGCATGCTCCACAAGTTTGTATCTGTAGTGGTGATTCTTCAACATTTTCATCTTAGCTGTATTGGGGTGAGTTCTGAAGAGCTATAAAAAGCCCATTTTCACAAAAAAAAGTGTAAAACACAGCTGCCGAGTATTTGATGATTGTGTGAAAATGTATTCAACTTTTAGTTGTGGTCAGCCACATTATTTAAATCATAATTTGTAATTACTATTTATTTTATTTATTATAAAATTGTTGGTTCCCCGTATCACTCCAGTAAGTACTGGACTCCTCATGCTATCCCCTACCTTTACAAGAGCCAGAACAGGCCAAAAATGGAGTACTGCTGCTGATGAAGAGGAGACTTGAAAAGATAGGAATGTGGTTCAACCAAATGATCCTAAGAATGCAATGGGCTAAAATATGTGAACAATGAGGAAGTTTTAGGAAAAATAGGAACTAAAAGAACACTTAGAATCAGAACCAGATAAGTGAAATTTCTTGGACAGATGAAGAAAGATGTCTTAAAGGGTTTAATACTGATAAGATATATTGATGACAAGAGACAAACATAAATTAATCTTCTTAAAAATTTTAAGTGAATCAATTTCAAAATAAAAAAAAAAGAGGGATGGTAAAAATCTAAATTTATGAAGAAGAATAAAAGGAAGTTGTAAAGAGCCACGATTTCTCACATCCTGAAGGATAACTATATAAAAAATTTGAGTGTCACAATATAAGGACATAATCATGTAACAAGATTATCCAGGAAGAAGTATTATTTCATAAAAACTTTATATATCTGTAAAAGCTCTTTTCATTTTTTGTATCTGGTCGATTGTTTGTTTTTTTTTCTTGTTATTCAATCCTGTTTACAGAAATTTTTTACTTTAAATATCTTGGATTATATCTTATTGATCTTATTCAACTTTTCTCCAAGGAACAATAAATCTTTTCCAGTAAACAAACTAATTTAAAAATTAAGCTCAACAGACATCTTTTTATATGCATTATTTACATAGTTTGAACTGTTGTACTCATCTTCATTGCCATATTCACGTTTCAGCTGTTCTATGTACCAGCCTTCTTCAGGTGATTAGAATTTCTAACTGAACCCTTTATTTCATTGGGGTAAATTGTTCTGGTTCCACATGCCATGCCTCTTCCTGATTTTTTCAGTTATCTCTCATCAACTCACCCCTCCAAGTTTTTATTCACTACTACAGTAGCCAGGTATTGACTCACAAATCTTTGGGTCAAGAGACTGGATTCAACCAACACTTTTATCCACTGGGCTTCAAGGACACATGGCCCAGTGGATAAAAGCTAATTCCAATCACCAGAAGAAAGCTGGAGTGTACAACAGCCAAAAAATCATGAATACAATACCTCATCTTAGAAATATAGACAGACATCTTTTTAGATTTTACTGTGGTAACAGCAACCATAATTATCTCCCCTTGAAAGTACTTGACTATAAAAGAAATGGTCAAACCTCACATATGGACAGTAGTTAAATTGTATTTAATAAAGCTTCATTACAAGCTTAAAACCATCCTGGGTATGATGATAAACTACATCCGCATCCAGCAAAGCCTCTGATCAGGAGGTTTTGAGGAGTGTAGAACCACCTCAATTGCTGGTGGGGGTGGTAGCACCTATCAGGGTCCCAGCTATGGGCAAATAGTTAACCCTGAAACTGAGGTAAAAAGCATTATAAAAGTGTAAAAATAGGTTTTAATACTAGAAATACTTTTTAAAAAGTTATTACTGGAAATAAGTTTTTGAAGAAAAAAAACTATTACCAGCAATACATTTTTGAAAAAAAATATTACCAGCAATACATTTTTGAAAAAAATATTACCAACTATATATTTTTGAGGAAAAAAATATTACCAGAAATAGATTTTTGACAAAACAAAATATTACCAGGTAAAAAAAAGTTGACAGCATTAAATAACACATTGAGGTTGATATGCCATAAAACAAACCAAACCAATATATATTGAGAAGGAGGCTGGAGTGTACAATGGCTAAAACGTCATGAATATGGCAATAAAGATGAGGACAAGAGTCCAAACAATGTAAATAATGTAAAGAGAAATATAAACAGACATCTTTTTAGATTTTACAGTTACTGTGGTAAAGGAAACCATAATTATCTCCCCTTGAAACTACTTGACTATAAAAGAAATAGTCAAACCTCACATACGGACAGTAAAATTTTATTTAATAAAGCTTCATTACAAGCTTAAACATTCGTCTGATAGACTGCGGGTTGTGTGTATGAGAACTTTTCTTTACATCATGTGATATTTCTGTTATTTTTATTCAGTATTTATGTTCTTATATAGCCAGATGCTTAAAAAAAATAAAAAAATAAATAAAAAATCTGCTTGGATCTGTGTGAATTCAAACATGAACATGACAATATTATCAACAATTCTAATCCCATTGAAGCATTTTACCTAATAGACTTGTAAGAAGTTAAGAACAATCATTATTAAATCATCTGCTTGTCCTTCCTTTTGTTAGTTCACACAACCATTACACCCTGCCAATACCTCATAAATAATGGGCTATTCTATTTTGATCACAAAGAAAGAAGGGAAAAGACATTACTTGGTTGCAGTGAGAAAATGAAAGAAAGAAAAGACAGAAGAGGGGAGAGAGTTGAGCTGATAAGGAGAGATACAAAAGGCCAACAATCAGTTGTATTTTCTTGCTGTCTCACTCTGGCAGAATTTGACACAAGATCAATTTAATATGGAGAGCTTGAGTACATGCACCTGGGTCAGGTTCAAAAATAGCCCAGCCTTGGCAACCGTTGGTTATTCTGGCATTGGTATTACAATCGATCACACCTCTTTAGTGCAATGAAGTGAGGTACTGCCACAAGCAGCCATTTCCTGAGACCAGGTACCTCTTAATAATATTCTTAGTTGTACTCTGTCCGCAGACAGACACACAACTGAGTTGCACTCTATCCGAATACAGACACAACTGTAGTTTATCTGCTCAAGGGCAGATACTAACCTTTGATCCCAGCCAAAAGGCTGAGAAAAGATGGCAATAATAAAAAATGTGATTTTTCAGATGCACAGTATTGAAGGACTGAAACTAAGAAATCAAGTTACCATAAATAAAATAACAATCTATTGAATTATTTTAAAATTATTAACAGAAATGTTTGTAAGATGGGGGATTTTGGAAGATAGAAGCATTTATAATTTCTTGCCAATATCTAATAAATCACTGGTCAACATCAAATTTATTGTCTAAATTTCTTTAGCTGATTTAAGGCAATTTTGAATCCAAAAAATCACATTGGTTTTGCTCAATCAGGTCAACTTTTTGAGCTATGGCCACATGCTGTTTGTTACGTTTTTGTTTACATTGACATGTTCATTAAATGTATAGTATTCATTGTAATGGTAATGCCAATATTTGCCGTTTCCTTATATGGAAACATGATATTCATTGCGATTGTAATTGTGATATCAACTGTTTCCATATGAAAAATTGTCATTCATTGTAATGGCAATATTAGCAGGTTCCTTATAAGGAAACATATGTCATTCATTGTAATGGCAATATTAGCAGGTTCCTTATAAGGAAACATATGTCATTCATTGTAATGGCAATATTAGCAGGTTCCTTATAAGGAAACATATGTCATTCATTGTAATGGCAATATTAGCAGGTTCCTTATAAGGAAACATATGTCATTCATTGTAATGGCAATATTAGCAGGTTCCTTATAAGGAAACATATGTCATTCATTGTAATGGCAATATTAGCAGGTTCCTTATAAGGAAACATATGTCATTCATTGTAATGGTAAAGTGCACTATTAACAGTTTCCTTATAAGGAAATGTATAGTAATCATTGTAATGGTAATGTCAATATTTGCCGTTTCCTTATAAAGAAATATATGACATTCATTGTAATGATAATATTAGACATTTCCTTATACAGAAATATATGGCATTCATTGCAATATTAATGGTACTATTAGCCGTTTCCTTATAGGGAAACATGGCCTTCACTGTAATGGTAATATTAACCATTTCCTTCTAAGGAAACCTATGGCATTGATTGTATATACTGATGGTAATATTAGCCGTTTGTTCATGACAAATCAGATGGCATTTATTGTAATAGTAACATCAGCCATTTCCTCATGAGGAAAAATTTGTTATTCATTGTAATAGTAATGGTAATATTAGCCGTTTCTTTATAAGGAAATCTATGCCATTGATTGTAATTGTAATAGTAATATTAGATGTTTCGTCACAAGGAAACTTGGTATTCATTGTAATGATAAATTTATTGTCTAAATGTTTTAGCTGATTTAGGCCAATTTTGATGTGCCGAATCCATAAATCACATTAGTTTTGCTCAATCAAGTCAACTCTTTGAATTATGGTCACATGCTTTTTTTACGTTTTTTTTTTTTTTTTTTTTTTTTTTTTTACATTGTCACATCCATTAAAATATCTAAATATATTTCACATAATAAAACTATGTTAATTATAAACTTATTAATTTTAACCAATCAGAAGAATTTTCGGCCAAAAATATCTACTCAATATTAAGACACACCTCCAAAATATTTATAAACCAATAAGATGCAATAAAATGCTTACATCTCAAAATACACCAATTAAACTGCACAATACAAAACCATAAAATAAAAATCAGAAAGCTTGTTTTTTTATTAGTCATTATAATTTAAGTATACTGCCAAAGTATCACATGGATGTAGTGGTAAGCATAACACGTCATTTTTAGGGCCAATTAGGAATTAGTAAAATTATATAATTCAGGAGCCAATTTCTCAGGAATAATGGTATAAAAATCATGAGAACAGAATTTCTCAGATTCCACAGAGGGCCATGTCACTCTGTTGATATTCAAAACCTCGTTCGCTTCCACACACACTATCAAGAAATGACTCAGTAGAACTGACCAAACCTCAAAGGGACTGTCTTCAGACACCAATGACATCTACAGTAAGATCTTAATTCTATCTCTCTTCTTTATACCCACTACTACTACATATACATACATACACACACTATCTCAAACAAACACACTAGTAATGACATTTCACCTTTCTCACATGCACACACAAGATAGTTTGTACTATACACAAGAACTCTTTTAACATCCAGAAAAAGGACATTACTCATTCATTACATTTCAACCAACTGTATATTCCAGCTTGAATTCTTCTTATATAAAATGAATGTTTCTCTTATTATGTTGTCTTTTTATACATAATTTTATTCTTTTAATGAATGTTGCAGGATTGTTTTAAAAGGCAAAATTATGAGTAATCCCACAACATTTTATATGACTGTATCAAATCCCAACACTTCACTTTTTAACATTTAACTAAAACCCGTGTAGAAGGATTCCTACATGTACAGGTATTTTTGCTTTATAAGATGCAAATATTTTATTATTTCAGTATCTGTCTATATTTCTGAGATGAGGTATTATGTACACTATAGACATTATTTGTATTAGTCTGAATAATGTAAATAGTGTATTTTTTATTTCTTGAAATAAATGAACTCTGAAGAAATGAATGCACTAATTTTTATCTAATTGGTATTTTTATTTTACAGATGAATGAAATGACTTTGACCAATGTATTCTGCTACATCTGAATTGAATGCACCACTGTTTCTAAAAGGAATCCAATCACAAGTTTCATAGAGCGTGCTTACTTTATTTTGGTATTAAACTTTGTGACCAGGATAAAGATTGGGCACCACACATGATATGTAAGACATGTACCGAGTATCTGCATCAGTGGACCAAGGGTAAAAAGAGTTGTCCAAAGTTTGAAATTCACATGGTTTGGAGGTTCTAACAAACCATAGCACTGACTGCTATTTCTGTGCTTTCAACAGAGAGAACCAGAGTGACCTCAACTATCCTGATATTCAATCAGCACATCATCCTGTAGCTCATTGTGATGAAATTCCAGTAACTGTCTTTGGAGAACTTCCTGACATTAGTGAGGAAGATTTCTACAGTGTTCAAGAAAATGAACAAGAAGAAAAATAACCAGCCTTCATATTAATGATTGTTATTACAATATTTTGTTGAAGTTGTTAGGCTCAAATATTTAACAATGTGATAGGGGAATTTCTACAAATATTTTATTGTCGTAGAAGTTGCCATGAGCTTATTCAATCACTAACTGAAGAATTAAGATTCATATATGAAAATTAAAATAAGAAAAACTGTAACAGGTCTTTCTAGTTATTATAAATATCTTCTTCTGTCAGGATTTTATTATTGCTGTAAAAACAATGTAACAAGGAAATAAAGGGGGAGGATGAAGAAAAAGGTGATTTCCAAAATGAGTTAAATCGAAAAAGACAGGAAAAAAAAAAAAGTAAAGCTAACCATTTATTGTTCCTCACTCTTCAAAGCTCAACTGAGGAATAAAAAGGATGTGCCCAATGATTAAAATATGGCAGTAAAAACCAAAGACATTATATAATGACTTCTCACCTGTGGAATTCTCTTAGCAGATTCTTGCTTTCCAGTCAACTTTGGTCTTCAACAAATTGAATTACAATGTCAAACATTATCTTCTGTCTTCTTAATTCCTGTTCTTTTATTGTTCTCTTGCCTTAATAATATTTTCTTTTCTACTCTCTCACTTCTTATGTCTTATTGGCTTTATTGCTTGGAGCAAGATGACTATATATATATATATATATATATATATATATATATATATTTCTATGAGCATCTGTCTCTCAAACAGTATGACTGGTTGGTGTGAAAGTTGAAAATGCATATAATATAATGCCAAATATATTTATGGAGCATTTCAAGTGATATGCAAAATGTCCAGCAACACACATGATATACAAGATGGGTTACGTAACAAGGTTTCCCCTATTGAGGGCATTTGATCTGGTTTTGAATTTTCAGAAAATCTCTTTAATTCACAATCAACACCATCACTTGATAAGACATCAAAAGTGTTGAAACAAAATGGCTATTTTTGTAGTGATGTTATAACATGCATATATTATAATTTTTGAATAAATATATATATATATATATATAGGGGGCTGCAGATCATTATTCAAACATATATTGTTAAATATAACAGATAATGAATATCTATTATGTTTGATCATGAGCCATTCTAAGCTTTGTGTAATTGCTTTAATTCAGGAGAAAATAAAGACAAAAACTGCCCAACATTTGGATATATTTTTATTAAGCTGTTCCTTGATCTAACACTCAATAAGGCTACATTTCAAACTAGTCACAACACATTATGTTGCATCTAAACATATGGTTCTGTTGTTAATATTTCATTCTCTCACATGGTACAACATAATAGCTCTTCATGCATTATGAATTTACAACTTGTGCTATTCCACGACCATTACATAGCAAACTTTGATGTAAACATAATAGGATATCATCTTTGATGGTGAATACCTTTGTTGAAATGTCCATATACCGGTGCTGATGATGACTCATGTGGGCCGAAAGCTGACATTGAGGAACAACATAATAAAAATATATCCAAATGTTGGACAGTTTTTGTCTTTATTTTTTCCAAAACTTAAAGCAACTATACGAAGTTTAAAATGGCCCATGATCAAACAGACATTCGTTGTCTGTTATATTTAACAAAATATGTTAGAAATTATATATATATATATATATATATATATATGAATACATAATACCCCACACCGATAGTACAACTTAGAGTTTCATACATCAGGATAAGGATGAGTCAATTATATAGAGACAATTGCTACATCTGCTGCAAGGAAGGTTGGTTCACTGGGTTGTGCCAAAAGATTTTTCTCATCAGAATCCATCTTACATGTTTATAAATCAATCATTTGTTTGTGCATTGAATACTGTTGCCATATCTGGTCTGGTGCTCCTACTGTGCATCTTGAGATTCTTGGCAAAATCCAGAGAAGGGTCTGCAATTCAATCAATCCTGACTAGGCATCTCATCTCCAGTCACTTTCTCACTGACGTGACATGGCTTCACTCTGCCCATTCTACAAATATTTCCAACTGCTTGGATGAGCTTTTTTTTTCCTAGTGCCCTAAAATGTGCTACTAGCTTGGCTACTAGGATGCAACCATCATTTCTTCTCTAACAGTTTTTTTTTCCTCACACTTCCCACCTGTGGAACTCCAGATTTCTTGCTTCCCTGATAATTATAATCTCCAAAAATTTAAATGTAACATCAATTGCCATCTTCTGGATGATCATAGCTCTTCACGACTTCCTATCCTTTGGAGTTCTTAGTAAGATTTGTTTTTTTTCACATCCCTCCAACTCTTTGTTCTATTATCCATTTACATAAGTTTATTAGGCTTTTGTCTGTCCTACCTGTCCTTAATATGTCCTGCGACTGTCAAACTCGATAATCCTTCTTTCCTAGAAACCTACCCCCAAAACAAAGTTGGCATTCACCAAAAATCATGAATGCTGGAAAGATGAACACTGGAGAAATGTTTCTGTAAAGAATCTGTTCTGCTGCAGTGTGTTGTGCATCTGTATTATGTCAGAAGGAAAAATATATGAAAAATATACCATACAAAGTATGAAAAACCCTCCTGGTTTATATTTCCTGAATACTTGAACGGCCATGATTGGTCAAATGTATCTGAAACTGCTGCAGGATAAACTAGAGATTTACATGTGCATACATAATTACAACATGTTTATGCATCTTGGTGCAAATGCTACAATGCAAAGAAAGTGCAAGGTCACTACACAGGAATGACTTGGCAACAAGCTTGACTTAAATTCCATCGAAATTTTGTGGGATTTCATAAAGAATAAGGTTGCCAACAAACAGCCATCAAATGACAGTTATTGTAGATACAATCAAGGATATCTGCATAGCTGGGGTGGGGAATTTGGGCAGAGCAGCATTTTCAAGGAACAGGAGTTTTGTGTCTGCTGAAGGCTATAATTCTGTATTGGCTGTATTAAAAATAAAAGCGGTTTTAATGCCAGGGTAGTACTCAAAGTTAAAGGATCTTTTTTTATTTCAAGTAACTTAAACTATGTCATATATATTGTCATATGAAGAAAAATATACGGAAAAAACAAACAAAAATCCTTATATGCAATTATGCTGTTTTAATGTTAATACGTCGGATGTTTCGGTCTAATAAACCATCTTCAGGACATATTCATAAAATATAATTAACATTATCAATTCAACATGACAAAGACGATGGACATAAGAACAATACTTATCCAAACAGATAACTGAAAGTTTTATATGATCAGCGTTCCGTTTAAACATGGTCACGTTGTCGTCACGTGGGCGACACTGTGAAAATGTAATCCTAAAATTTGAGTATTTTGATTGAAAAATGAAAAGAATTCTATTTGATCTAAAATTTATATGTACGCTACTGTCTAGAGTGACAATTGACAGATGAAATAGTTTTTGAAAATGTCATTGAAGAATTTGCCAACAAAAAAGAAAGTAAAATTACTTTGTAGGAAGTTGAAATTTTCATTTCAGAAATAAAGATGGTTGTAATTTTTTTTTTTTTTACACTCCCCCCCCCCCGATATGTTTTTGCTTTTTAACTGTTACTGATAAAGTTTAGTGCATATTTAAAGCATACTATATTTGAGCATGTGAAAATAATATAATAATGGTGCACAAACTAGTTTATATAACTTTACTAGCTAGTCACTGTGGAGGGTTCTTGATTGGGCCTTCATCACAATAGCTAGAGAGGAGTAAATGCGATAGGCAACAATTATCTACAGAAGAACTCAAAAGTGATTGCTGCATTTAAGCATTGCATTAATATTTAAGGTTACCTTTTAAAAGTTCAATGATAATTCTTCTGCTGCCATTTAATTTAAAGACAATGATGTACATAGGTCATTCATTACTTTCCATACAAACAATTGTTTTTATCTCATGAGTGACTTTTGATGGATTTCAATTAATTTCAATTACTCCCAAATTTATTTCCTAGTTTATAAAAATTGTTATCAGACAAAAAATTTTGTCACAAAAAAAAAAAAAAAAAAAAAAAAAAAAAAAAAAAATCAAAATCAAATCACTAAAAACAATCGCAGTAATGAAAATTTGGAAATCCAAAATTTCAGGGTTGCAGGTCTGGATATGGCCCAGAATGTTTTTAATTTGCTCAAGGAGTCAGCCTAATTGGGCTACTGTCTCTAATTTTATTTTAAAACACTAATTTGAGGACAGTAATTTTTTCATTTGAAATGAGCTATTGAAAGTTAGAGTTGTGTCCTTTTAAGTTGAAAAAGTGTGACACAGACATTTGCATTTATTATATAGAAGAGTGAGTCTCTGTGCAATATGTATTTTTCTTGGGCTACCATGAGTTGCCTGTCAGAAAAAGCATTTGGTTTTCTAAAAGCCTTATCTCAAATTATTATAACAAATCTCAGAATATTGACACACATATGTGGAGAGGTAAACTGAGATCCTCTGTCAGACAGGACCCACTTTGTGCGTGATTGTCTTGCCTCAACAAAAAATATGGCTATGATGATGATTTCTTCAGCATCATGTCTGGTCTTTTTGAAACGGCCATCAAGGTGAAAAGTGTCCATACAAAATACAAGTTTATAAATTATAGTTTATTGAAATTAATAGAAAATAAAGTTTGGTTAAAAACAATCAAACATCAGTTATTTCAAAAACTCATGCAAGAACACACACACACACAAAATAGATAAAACTATGACTAAATGTATACAGAAGCAGTAATTGGCAAAAAGTCATACCAAATATTCAAAATTGTTATAAAGTTCATATAATGCTTGTAGTTCTGCTTAATAATACTTTAAGGAAACAGGAACAAACGGTTGACTTATGAACAGGTTTTTCACATGAAAGTCATGGATTAATAATACAGCAATAAAAAAATACTGTAGTTCAGTATGGCAATGCATATAACTCAAACACTACACCTTGCAACCCACTTTGCAACAACTGTTCCTATGAGCCAACATTGAATATGGACTCATCCATCTGCTATGAGTAGAATGTTTGCTCATAGGAACAGTTGTCTTGATTCAGAGGGAAAATAGCAAGAGAATAGTTTGTGCCATCTTGTATGTTTTTAAAAGTGAGTCCAAAATGGCTTTATAAATTCTACTCATAGCAGATGGATGAATCCACGTTCAACAATTAATGTAGAGAAGATCGTTCATCTTTCTACACAACACTGATAGCTAGTTTTGTTCTTATATATACATAAGCATACACATATAAGCTCATATTGGCATCTCAACAAGGTATAATGGTTGGCAAGTTTGTCTCGCTAGAAAAATTATGACCGAGTAGTAAGTTCAAAATCCAGTCGAATCCATTACATTCACTTACATGCTAATACTCTTAGGAGAGGTACAAATCCTCTTTTTATCCCCCCAGCTATGGGTAAATAGCAGAACAGACAGTGTTCTATAGCCTTGGATAGCAACTAATCTACTGCAGGAAAAAAATCTGCCTCATCAGTTATGTATTGAAAGATACATGATTGCCTAAGCATTATCATGTATGGTACATAACCAAGTTGCAATACAATCAAAATTCAATCCTTTCTTTTTTTTATGAAGTCAGTTTGTCACAGCCTTGGTCCATTTGTTGAAGAGAGATATTTTCTCCTGTTGAAAGGATATATATATATATATATATATATATATATATAAATAAAGAAAGAACAGTAAGATATATAATCCGGTGTTCTTATAGATATTTTTATTTTTACAAATTAGTTCTCAATGTAAATTTACAGAGCATTAATATTAAAAATCTTTAAATTTACAAATAGAAAAAAAATGCCGTAAGAATTTTTTTGCCGTTAACAATAAATTTAAAAAAAAATCCAGACATGCATTCAACGGATGTCAGATTTCATTGAAAAATACATCCCTACCCCTTACCAAAACGTAGCTAATAAGGGATACAATAATACAGACTTAATGAACACCTAGACACCCCTTGTCAGTTGAAGTAGATTTATCTGTAACCTTGGAAACGTGAATTATGATTTTAGCTGTGTCTTTAAAACCCAGTAATTTTAAAAGTTACTCCAAAATTCGCTTGAGGATGAAATGGAACTAAATGTCTTTAATTTAATTACAAAATAAAATTAGTAGCTTTTAGCTTCCATTTTTGAAACATGGTTAAAACTGTGTAGCGAAAAAAAACTATTTTAAATAAATCAATTTATAATATATATATATATATATATATATATATATATATAAAGGGAAGAGCTTATAGTAGTTCCAACGAGAGAAAAGTGTGTATAATAAAAAGAAGAGAGAAACCGCAAACATTTTTGGTTGTAATGTGGATTGTTTTAAAAAATATATTATGCTTTATTTTCCATAATTTTGCTACATGTGTTTCCAGCCTCACAACCTTCATCAGGCAAAGAGTGGATATTTCCACATATTATTAAAAGGAATTAATTTTTATGTTTTTCAATGTTAAATATTCTCAATATTAGACATTATCTTTTTGTGTGTTAGTGACCCAAAAGTCTTTCTTGAACTGGCAGTGAAAGAATTCTGCATGGAGGGTAATAAAATAATTAAGACTGGTTTGAGAAAGGATGAGAAAGATATCTATATTCTTATCTTTTAATGATCCCTGTGTGTTCTTAGATCTATTTCCATTTTTTTGTGTTTTCGTCAGCATGCATATGCATGTGATAAGTTGGAGTGGAGATATTATAATAGTCAATTTTTTTTTTTTTTTTCACCAGGATGTGTAGGATGTGACATGGGGTTTGCTAGAGAATAAAAAATCTTCCAGAGGATACATCTTGTCAATATGGAAACCTTTGAGTGTGAAGAGATTAAAAGAATTACTTTTTGACAACACCATCTAGTGAGCATTATGAGAGTCCCCTGGCAGACAAGGTGCAATAATCCCACAAGTTAAACCGAAACCCTCCTAGAGCTGTCTAACATCAAAAACAGTACAGCATTTTTGCCAACCCAATATTTCTTTTTTAACATTATTTTTATCACATGACTCATTATTAACTTAGCACATTTTACAACATTAATTATAGAGTCAATGTTAATCAAAATGAACTAATTAATTAAAAGAGGAACAAAAAAAAAAAAAAAGGAATCATTATAGAATTAGCAAGAGAAAATAAAAATCTGAATGCTAACCACTCCTGCATCTAAATTTGAATTCAGTCCTCCATTTGCAATAAAACTGCACCTCAGTTCTTCTTGCTGTCGATTTGTTTTCATTTTTATTTTTCTCATGACAAGAATGGAAGTGGAAAAGGTTATTTAGTTTTCAAGATGTGCTATTTTTCTCTATAATTTAAAGTAAAAACGAAGCTCAGCTAATTAGTTTATTCTTTTAGAGAATAATAAAAAGAAAATAACAATTTACAGTTTCATCTATTCAACAAAACTGAAATTATGTTGATGCTTTTTCTGTCAGTTATATAGAAAAATGATACAAAAGCGAGTGGTGGTTGGAAGAGGTTATATATATATATATATATATATATATATATATATATATATATATATATATGAGCTAGATAATTGTACCCAATAGGAAGCACAGTGGAGTAGTGGATAGCAGTTCGGATTGAGGAATCAGAGAGCCAAGTTCTAATACCAGTTGATTCCATTACATTGACTTACATGCTAATACTCTTGAGAAAGGTATTAATCCTCTTTTCTCCCTCCATCTATGGGTAAATAGCAGGAGAGACTGGGTTCTATAACCTTGGATGGCAACTGGTCTAGGAGAAGGACAACTCTGATTTCAAAACCTGCCAAGGTTCGTTTAGGGACCTTGTGACATGTCGTGCGTCAAGTCTCTGTATTTGGCCCTTCAAAAAGTGTCATTGGTTCTACACAAAGCTGTCACCACTATAATCAAATCATATTTGCTGGTGTCTGGGCTGTCAGGCCCTCATATGTTGAATACAATGGGAGTGTCCACAAATTGTACCCAAAACTCATGATAAAAAAAAACAAAAAAAAACCCCAAAAAACAGCTAGATTGTATACCAAAAACACAAAAAAAAATTTAAATTCAAAATTCCTAGCATGTCTTGTTCATACATATGTGTAGACATATATATCAATATAGAAAAAAACCTTTTTCAACTTTGTCATATTTCAGTCCCAAAAATTTTTCTTAATGTACAAAAAGAAAAAAAAGTCATATCGTTATCCCATATGTATATATATTATGATAAAGAAGCACTCATACAAAGAATTAACAAGTAAAGTTTATGTAATTAATAATCAATAACTAATCATCCACAGTAGAAAATTTCTAGAAAAATTACTAAGACATTACTCTAATGAGTGGACTATTTTGTTCATGTCATGTTAACTGGCAAACAGATTTGTGGATTTGGCACATTACTAAAATTCAAAAAATGTTCTCACTTAAAATATTTAAAATACAACTCTAGCATTGTGACAATGCACTTTCCAAAATTGTACCATTAATAAATAGCACTCTTTAAAAAAAAAAAAAAAAAAAAAAAATCTTTCAGCCTGCAATACATTTATTTTTGTCTTTGAAATATACCTGAAATAAAAAATATTTATGCCTGACAATGAAGACGTGAATGTTTTTGAAAGTACTAGCAACGGAACATCTAATCCATCTTACAATTTTAAACATAAGGATCACATCATTCAATGAGTGGTTAGTAAGCTAATGCTTTATTGAATCTGTTAGCAAAGTGATTTCGCCATTAATTACATTGACTTTACTGAATAATTCTTTGTATGATTACTTCTTTATAATATTACATATACTGCAACATTTAATATGTTTCAAATAAGTGGTGGATTTTTATTTATTAATCTGGCAGATTTTATTACATAAATGTTATTTTTAGTGGATACCCATATTTGAGATGTTCTGAAATGGGGGGGGAACACAGGTTTGAAATCTGCTTGAGAGTGCATATTTTTCTTTTTTTTCTTTATACTGTTTAATAAATAGACAGAGTGAAGCTAGTTAAAATAGTGGTGTAAAGAAAAAAAAAAAAAAATGTCCTTTTGTCACTCCATTTATTTTTCCCATCACTTGAGGACTTTCAACAGCAGCAACAACTAAAATGTATAGCACATATAAATCAAAGAGAAAATGTTATTTATTCAATGCACAATATAGACAAGGCTATCTCCTTACACCAGTTTGCAAACATATTCATGTTCGGTAACTTGAACACCCACCATACCAGGTGGGTTAAACCCTCTGCCACTGACCTTGCTAGCATCCAAACCCTTAACTTTTCAATCACTCACACAAGTAGTTGACTTTCCAACACATTTCCCCAGTAACCCCGATGGAAACTTCTCTTTTCGATCTCCGTTTCACCTCTATCTCTGGCTTGTCACGCTATGCAGCTCTGCCCTCTTGGTAACTGACGATACGGTAGTGTCTGTAAATATTTCTTCTGCTCCCCCACCAGCCATAGACCTCCTACCAATAGAATATCTTTCTGTTATCAACATGCAGACTCATTCCATGATTTCCTTTGTGACATCCCTTGGAATGTAGTTTTTAATCATCCTATTCAAAAATGCGAATCTGAGATCTCCTCCTGGGTAAAAGTCGGCATCGATGTTTTCATTCCTGTAAGGAAATACCAAGTTAAATTGTGTTCAGCTCTTTGGTTCTCACTCACTCACTCACTCAGCTGCTATAGCTCACAGGAATCACTTCTTCTGACTGTACAAGAGCAACATGTCCAATTGCAACAGATGTGGATTCAATCAATTCGAAGTCCTAACATCCTCAGCTGATAAGGCCAATGTTTTGCTCAGAAATTCTCATCCAACTCAACACACAACTCCTCTGTGGTACCCTATGGTATTAGATATCATCTCTAAATTAGACTCATAAAACAAGTGGTGGGGACAAGGATACCAGCCACAGACCTAAAGAAAAGTGCCCTTGAGCTGGCTCCATTTCTCTCCAAACTATACAACTATTCCTTGCTGATTGTAGCTTCCCAGCCTGTTGGAAGACCTCCTCTATCTTCCTGTTAAAAAATGTGTGTCTTATATCTCCTCCTGGGTGAAAGCATCAATGCTTTCATTCCAGCAAGAAAATACCAAGTGAAACCATGTTCAGCTCCTTGGTTCTCACCTGCCAATGTCCACAGGAATTACTTCTTCCAACTGTACAAGAGCAACATGTCCAATTGCAACAGATGTCTCTTTGTCTCTGCTCATAATTTGTGCAATCATGTCCTCAATGAAGTGAACTTACTGTTTGCTGATAGAATGAAACAACATATGGCATCTCAAGTTTTGTTCTAAAGACTATTGGTGGCCCTGCAAGAGAGTGCTGAACAACAGCATATACTCAATCCGACCTCTATTCAATCACTTTGAAGTCCTAACATCTATGGCAGATAAGGATGAATGTTTTACTTGGAAATTCTAATCCAATTCAACACTCGACTCATCCAGGATGCCAATACCTGATTTCCCCTCCAGAATCGAGACTCTACTGAGTGATATGTGCATAAGCCTGTTGCTGGTCTCAGATATCATTTCTAAATTAAACTCCCATAAGGCAAGTGGAGGTGATGGGATACCTGCTATCATCCTAAAGAAATGTGCTCCTGAACTGGCTCAAGTTCCCTCCAAAGTATACAACTATTGCCTCGCTGCTTCCTGCTTTCCAGCTTGTTGGAAGTCCTCTTCTGTAATCACTGTTTTTAAGAACTCTGGAGAACCTTCTGACCCCTCTAACTATCGCCTTGTCAGTCTCCTACCACTTTGAGGCTTTAATCAATGCCAAAGTGGTTAAGCATTTTACCTCTCATGATCTACTCTGACAAACAATATGGATTCCCTATTTACATTAAGGACACATGGTACAGGGGATAAAGGCGTTAGTTAGATCCAATGACAGGACCCAAAGAGTGTGAGTTCAATACATTAAGTGAGTGGAGAACTTGGAGAGGGGAATTAACAGGGCATAATTGACATCCATTAAACATGGCATGTGGAACTAGAACAGTCTACCCCAGTGAGCAAAATAAAAGGTTCAGTTCGACATTCCAACGATCTGAAGAAGGCTGGAGCGTACAACGGCTGAAATGTTGTAATATGGCAACAAAGATGAGGACAATAGTCTGAATAATGTAAATAGTTTATATAATACCTCATCTCAGAAATATAGACATATACAGTATGGATTCCGATTTGCCAAGTCTGCCACTGATGTGCTTATGGCCATAACTGAATATATCAAGTCTTTGATAATTATGGTGAAGCTCAAGCTGTGGCTCTAGATATCTCAAAGATGTTTGACTGGGTTTGGCATGCTGGTCTTCTATGTAAGCTTCAGATCTATTACATGATTATTTGATTTAATCTAATCATTCCTGTCAAGTCATGAGATGGAGGTCATATTGGACAGATCCTTATGAATGCAGGTGTTCCCCAAAGCTCTATCCTGAGTCCTACACTGTTTTTAATCTTCATCAATCATTTTCCTGATGTCATCAGTTCCCAAGTAGGCATTTATGCAGCTGACACTACCATTTACTCCTATCTCAATAGTAAATCCAGCAGCGCTGACCAAGTTAACCTGGCTGCTACTCTTAAAAAGTACCTCCAATCAATGGTTAACTGGGGTAGGAAATGGCTTGTAAATTTGAATGCCACCAAAACCAAACTTCTCTCCTTTAACTACCAGAGAGAAACTTCTCTGCCTGCCATCAGCATCGTTGATGCTTGACTCTAGGAGAGTGTCTCACTGTGCCTTCTTGGCCTCACGTTTTCAACAGGCTTGAAGTGGAACAACTACATTGAATCAATAGCTACATCTACTGCAAAGAAAGTTGATTCACTGTGTCATGCCGAAATGTTTTTCTTGTCAGAGTCCATCTTGCATATATACAAGTCTACCATTCATCCGTGCATTGAATACTGTTGCCATATTTGGTCTGGTGCTCCTGCTATTCATCTCAATGTTCTTGACAAAATCAAAAGAAGGATCTGCAATGTAATCGAACCTGACTTGACATCTCAACTTTAGTCACTTTCTCTCCAACATGACATGGCATCCCTCTGTCTTTTCTATAAATATTTTCATGACAAACTTTTTTCCTTGTTGCTCCAACTATGTGAATTTAAGCATACTAATCAGTTGGCATCTAAGTTCTACCCTTCTGCTGTTCGAATAGTTAAATGTAACTGCCACTTCTACTCAAATAATTTTTCTTGCACTTCCAGACTGCAGAATTCCCTTCCACTTATTTTCTTCCCTGATAGCAACGATCTTCAAAAATTTAAATGTGGTGTCAACTATGATTTTCAGTCAACTTGAACCCTGTTCATCTTTTATCCTTTCCTCAATCCACTCTATACCCAGTTTTCTCTCTACTTTCACTCTCTATAACCCCCTGAATGTTAGTGACATTCCTACTTTGATTGGGGTGAAATGCTTAAAAACAAAAAACAAAAAAATACAACAAAATTGGACAGTAGACCCCAGGTGTACTAACACACACAAAAAAGAAGCATGCACATTATCAAAGGAAAAACATGTTTAAAAATGTTGAAAATTGTCAGCATGTGGCAGCATTCATTAGGTTGGTGCAAAAATAATATCGTTTTTTGACGTATTTTTTAACGTCAAAAAACGATATTATTTTTGCACCAACCTAATACTTTATGCAGAGCTCAAGGATAAAAGCTGTCCCTCAAGTGCTTTGTCCAAGAACTAAAACATCACTCCAAGGTTAATAGTTCAAGCAAGTGTTATTTGAGATCTGTAATGACATAATTAAGACGTTAACATTTCACACTACTTCAAACAAAAGGTTAAGAAGGAAACCCTCATCAATACCAGAAAGGGCAATACTAGTAGGCTTGAAACCTATTTGTGGCTTATCCCACTTGGTTTTGCCAAAACACCCACTAGGAGGTGCTTGTTAAGTCTATAAAAAAGCAATCATATTTCATCTCTTTCTAGCTGTCTTTAATTCTTGCTTCCAAATGTATTAGGTTGGTGCAAAAATAATTTCGTTTTTTCGCATAGTAACATATGTTA
The DNA here is from genome assembly GCA_963932145.1 of Acanthosepion lycidas. NCBI lineage: Eukaryota > Metazoa > Mollusca > Cephalopoda > Sepiida > Sepiidae > Acanthosepion > Acanthosepion lycidas. Next base: position 28,972,156 of record OZ010586.1, read on the forward strand.
GAAAACGAAATTATTTTTGCACCAACCTAATAGTTAACATCAATAAAGAATGCTGCATATTCACTTCCTTGGTCCTCTGTTGATTTTTTAACTCTCTCTCATGTGTCTATCACTCACGCTTGTTACACACAAAAACATGCATATTCTTATATTAGGTTGGTGCAAAAATAATGACGTAATAATGTCGTTTTTTGATGTTAAAAAAAACGTCATTACGTCATTATTTTTGCACCAACCTAATATCTAGTTTTAATGTTTTTTTCCTTTCATTACAATTGTGCACACATGTTAATAATAATATCTCCACACCTTTTGATAATAACATGCATTCTCATTTGATTTATATTCATTGTTTTGACATTTATTTTACCCAGACTCATATTAAGTCCACCAATATTGTTTGCAGGATAAATGTTCCAGACACCCGTAAATATTTAATATAAAATGTCTATATGCATCATAACCAAAGAGGGGATATCTACAACATAATGGTGACTTATTTCTAACCAAAGATACTAGTATCCCATAACATTTTCCTGAAAAGATGTTTTAAGAGAAAGATTTTAAAAATTTCAACCAACAGCAGTATTGGCTGATTAGACAAAGAATACTAGATGTTTTCTCATAAGGAAACAGTTAATAATATTATTACCATATTATATATATATATATATATATATATATCCCCTGATTCTATCTTGTCACTTTGTAAGTCTATCATTTGTCTGTGTATTGAATATCGCTGATACATCTAGTCTGGTGATTTTGCTATATATTTAGAGATTTGTGGAGCAAAGATGGAAATAAACACCAAGACAGTCAAATGACAAAAAATGGTTTCAGTTTAGAAATTAATTCTTTGAAAATAAATATTTAGCATTTTCTAACCAACAGGCCATGTTTCTGCTGACAATAAAAAATATGCTTTGTGATCCCTTTGAAGAATATTAAAATCTCCAGATAAACAAAAGCAGTAAAGAGAAAGAGATTGATACATGTGACATCAGTTCACAAAGTGCAGCTTCAAAGAGATTCACTTATTCACCTGTCTTCCTCACCAAAGTACATGACACTTACACTCTTCCTCTTCTCTTACACCTGGTAATTAATCCACAAATAAAGGCGTTGCTGTGACAATCCCTAAAAAACTGCCACTAATGTAGGCTACATGGCTGGGGAACTCCAACCCAGACAGATGAAGTCACTTGCAACAGCAGCACCATCCCCTAGGAACCTTCCCAGTGCTTCCTGAAATTTTTCATTTGTGGCAAATCTTGTCAGCAAAAACATTCAAATTTTGGAGGTCTTCAGATTTGAGAATTTCAAATAAAGGATACTTAATCTGTAATAATTTTTTGCAATGAAAACAAAATAGCAAGCCCAAAGTAAATAAGATAAATTAAACTTATATTTATTTCAGTTAAACAAGCTAAAAGTATACCAAAGGTAAAAAGGAAAAAATTCTTAAGCCAACCACAGCAGCAAACTTCTTCAAAGCTAAATTAAAATTCTTTGCTCCCCAGTTGGACAAAGATCTAAGACAGGCTTCCAGTTATGAGTGCTACATGCACGACATGGCCTCAAAGATTGTCATACAAATTCCCCAGATATTAGGGTAGCATCTGCAAGTTTCAGTGTCATTTTTTCAAATTGACTTGCATATAAAATCTTTACATGTATTTTCTAGATATATCTTGGTGTACCTATATAGATATTTGAATTCTAAGTATTGCTTTAAACAGAATGAGAGTCGTGAAGTAGCCAGAGCCAGGGTAATGTCTTAAAATGCAATCCACTGATCATATAATGCTGAAGAATGACAATGCCTTTAATGTAAGATCTACATAAGCGCTCACATGCCTCTAGACTAATTTTAGCACTTTGAGTGTTGCATCTTGCATACAGCCATTTCCCTGGGGATCATCCAGTCAGGTGAATTAAGATGCCATTAACTCTGCATATTTCCTTTGAAATGTTCAGAAGTGTCCATTGTCACTAGAGTGGACAGACTATCCAATGACATTATCGGCACACTAGAAGCTCTCTGAGGGAAGAGATGACTATTTGCACTTAGTATACACATTAGATATTTACAGATACTAGCTTAGTCTGGCACAGGGTCATAAGACTAAGACACTCAGTGAGTATTCAATGTACTATTAGACAAGTCAGCTAACAATTACTCCATCATAAAGTGACTAATTTATGGATTGTAAAGGATGCATGACTGCAGTGATGACTTTTATCTTGGAATGCAGCTGGCTGATTTTATACATCACCTTTGTAGTCACATTTATTCAATGTCAAATTTTGTATGGGGCACACAGTGAGGATTTGAACTCACTACTGTTGGCTGATTTTATATGTCACCATTGTTGTCACATTTCTTCAATAACAAATTTTTTATGGGGAACCCAGTGAGGATAGAACTCACTACTGTTGGCTTACTTTATATGTCACCATTGTTGTCACATTTATTCAATGTCAAATTTTGTTTTGGCATCCAGTGAGGATAAAATTCACTAATATGTCATTTGTTAGTTTTACAACATGTCAACACTTGTGCTATTTAATGTGACATTTTTATGACACACCAAAACTGCTTCTAGTGTTGGGTTATTTAATGTTCAATTTTTATGGGACAACCACTGAGGATTGACTTCATTACTATGCAGTTGGTTAGTTTTACAACATGTCAACACTTGTTGGGTTATTTAATGTTGAATTTTTATTTGGGGCACCCAGTGAGAATAAAACTCACTAATATGTAGTTGGTTCGTTTTATGATATGTCAACACTTGGTTTATGTAATGGTGAATCTTTTTATGTGAAACCCAGTTAGGAACAGACTCACTATTATGTAGTTTGTTGCTTTTATGACAAGTCAACTGTTGTTGGGTTATTTAATGTCATACTTTTTATGACACTGCTTCTATGGCAATAGTAAATGTCATACCCTCATGACTACAATAGTTTATAGCACTCAGATTATGAAATACGTTCCATAACATTATTTTGTAATTGTCAAATAGAGGATGTATTTTCATTTCATTGTGTCTTTATAGAATCTGTTTTTTTTTTTTGTTTTTTTTTTAATCATTTCACTCCAATCAAGGTAATAAAGCCACTAAGATTCAAGGGGTTTCTGAGTGTTCCAGGATAAGAGAAAAAAAAACACTATTAAGGAGAGAGAACAATTAAAAAAAAACAAGAATTAAAAAGACAGTAGATAACATTGCATTTAAATTTTTGAAGATCAAGGCTGACTGGGAAGCAGGAAGACAGAAGAAAGTTTCACAAGTTACAAATGCAATAGAAGAAACTATTAGCATAGAACTTACAGTTACATCTATTTTGATTGTGAAATGATGAGGTCTTGCTGTCAATCTACTACTTCACTTAAATTCATAAAGTCTTTTGATGTTCTGAAGATCTTTTAATTGTTCTGATCAACTTTTTGCTGTGGTACACAGCAAAAAGTTCATCAGAACAATTACAATGAAAGTGTTTATCAAAAAATCACAGGAAAGCAACATTATGGTGGTGGGAAAGGGATCGAAGGTGATATGCCAGGTTTGTTCCAATAACATTGCAGGTTCTTCTTTGGATTTTATCAAAAATCTCTAAATATATAGCAGGCACTGCCAATGCTTCATTAAATAAAAATACATCTATTAAATAAAATTTTGTGACTTCTGTTAGTCCATCCATTCATCACACACTCTAAAATAGCAATACATTGACTGATTAAAACCAAATTTGGGGGATAAGTGCAAACAAATAAGGAGTTATGAAGTACAGTTGGTTTTACTAGGGTGCATAGCTTAATACAATAAGTTTTCATTAGTATTTTTTGGGAAAAATTAAAAATTTTATTATTTAACATACAAAATACTCTCACTACTTTAAAACAATTTAATGATTAAAATAAAAAATACTGATTTAATAAAAATGCAGTATTGTTTTTTTACATATCTTAAGTTTTACATACAAGGATTCAGTTTCTTCTTTGCCCTGCATTTGCAAGAACTATAAATAAATCATATGGACAAATACTTCAAAAAGTTGGAATTTGGTTCCAGAAATATTTATGCATGGCCAGTTGTACATTGCATGCTCAAGAGTAAGAAATCCTGCGAAATTATTCTTTGCTGTTAAAAAAAGGAAAAAGAAAAAAGAAATTTTCTTAAAAAAAATTGTTTACCATGAAGTCATATAAAACCAAATTAAAGAAATTATTAAACCTACTTTGTTGAAGTATTTTTCCAAATAAATTAGCTTATTCAAATTTCATTGATTGATTTGCAAAATTGAATAAAATGTAGAGTTTGTAAATCTTGACAAAAATTTTAGCAATAAACTTCAACAATACTAAATACTATGAGGATTTCAACAGATCAGCAGGTTGCAAAAAAAATTCCAGTAAATAAAATTACATTATTGTAATTACCATCAAATAACACCTTTTATGGACAAATTAGATACTCTGCATGAACAACATAATTATAGTATTGAAAGTACCATAATCAAGTACCACCTATGATAGGCTTGGTACTCTGTTCTAATTATGTTGTTGTTCATGTGCAGAATCTTTAACCTGCTCATTTACGATAGTACTTTCAACATTATAATTTTGTTGTTTTAAATTTTTTTTAAACAAAAACAATGTAAGTTAGTTGAATAAGAAAGTAGAAAAACATTCTCTATAATGCACTTCCTCCTCCAAAAGGAAAAAAAAAAGGACACTTACATATAGAAACTGAAAGAGATAATTGAAATTTCTAGGGTGCATAATAAAGAAAGAGGCCTTGGAAAATTTAATACTCACAGGATATGTTGAATGAAGAGGGACAGAGGAAAGCAGCAAATGAGCTACCTAACAAGCCTGAGTAAATGCTTCACAGAACAGGGATTAGGAGATGTAGCAAAAAGACAAACATTGCTAAGAGCTACAAAGGACAAGAAATTTTGGAGAGCCATCATTACCCATGTCCTGAAAAAATACAGCACATAGAAGATATCGTCATTCAGTCTTTGAAGTACATTTTATCTATTATGAGTGTTCGTTTTTCAAATTTTATACATCCTGTTGGTAAGCATGTTTTGTGCCTATTCTTTCTTTCATGTTTTTAAGCACGTTTGTTATGTCTGTATTCCATAGTGTTTGTATCTTTATACATGTCTTATTGAACCCTACATTTTTTTACTTTTTGGGCCAGTACATACAACTCTCCAACCAGGATGAGGAAGCCTGATTGGGGGCCCCAGACAGTTCTTTGTGACCCTCACTATCTTATCAACATTTGCTTTTTTCTACCTACATTTATATATGTTACAAAGTAAACTAAACAAAACTGACAAATGAATGATGAAAAATTTTCATGGATTTTAATCTCACTGTGCGAGTCCTTTTTTTTTTCATCCAAATCCAAGAATTTGTTTTGCTCATGCTAAGTCTTGAAAATACACTATATAAAATTCATTATTTTTAATTCATAATGTTGAATGTATTAAAACTATTCAATTTTTTAACAAGAAAAATCTCAAGTTGATGCTAATAATTACTGCAAAGCATTTATTTAAGAGTGAATGATATATTATGATATGTCTCTAATTTATATTTAGATACATTGTATTTATTTTGAATTTTTCTAGTTGAATTGTTTACCTATATTGCATATGATCCATGGAATGATCTATTATGAGATGTCTCTAATTTATATTTAGATACATTGGATTTATTTTCAATTTGTCTAGTTGAATTGTTCACCTATTTTGCATATCATCCATTATTATACATAATTAGATTACAATAAAATTTATATTTTATATGAATACTACTTTATAAAAACTGAGATATAGTAGAGGGTGGGGGGTGACACAAGCCCCTTACACCAGCCCTGATTCTCTGTCATTCCTTCATTTTATCCAGTCTTTTTTTCATTACTTTGAGAAATTCCCCTGACATCCATTTTTTTCCTCGTCTATTTTCCTTTTTGGTAACCTATTTTGCTCATGTCCTTCAGTTGCGATTTCTTTTTGTGGTAGACCAGTTGTCATCCAAGGCTATAAAACCTGGTCTGTCCTGCTACTTACCCATAGCTAGGGGAAGAAGAAGAGGATTCATACCTTTCTCAAGGGTATTAGCATGCAAGTGAATGTAATGGTTTTGACTGGAATTTGAACCCTGCTCTCTGATTCCTCAATTCAGGCCGCTATCCATTTCTCCACCATCTTAGTGTTTCCCTTAAGGTGGACCACTGTGAGTTACAGACTGCTACTAAGCTTTTATATTTGTCGTTAACTATGTAAACATATATTTGTTCACAAATTGATTGGTTCTGGAGTAAGCTCTTAACAAGACTCAAATATGCATCACTTTCTCCCTGGCAACTGCTCTACTGTTTGTCTTTTGAGATCTTTTTATGGTTGACAGGAAATCAAATCTCACCAGATGCACTTATTCTTCATTAGCCAATTCCAATTGGTTTGCACCCTATCTTGCTATTAGATACATCAGTAAAATTATTATTGGTAATAGTGCTATTGATATTTTTTATTAGATGAAGCATTTTCAAACATTTGTCTTTTATGTGGTGCATCCCTTCAGGATGTTGGCAATCATGGCTCTTCACAATTTCCTGTCATTTGTAACCCTTAGCTAAGTTTGACTTTTTGCTGTATATACTAATCTCTGTTCTGCCATCCATTTATACAAACTCATTATGTAAGTTATCTGCCGCTTTCCTCTGTTCCTCATCACGTCCAGTGAATGTCAAATTTTGAAAACCCTCTTTCCTCATTATGTGCCCTGGACAACTAATATAATAGAGATACTAAAACTCAAAATATTCAGATGATTTTTTTTTTTTAAATACAGTATGGGGGCTAAAAACAAAAAATGTTTTGATGTCTTCTTTAAACAATAAGGAAATTTCACTTTAGAAAATACATTCAGAATTTTTTTTTTTTTTACTCAATATCACCACATGCAAGGCAGTAAAGCCACTAAGACATAAGGGATTACAGGGAGTGGCAGAATTAGTAATAGAAACATTAATAATGAGCGGAAAGAGGAAAGAGTAATCAGGAGGACAGTAGATAGCGATTGACATTGCATTTAAAATTTGCAGATTAAAGTTGGCTCAAAAGCCAGAATGGAGTTCCACATGTGAAAAGTAGGAGTGAAGAAACTGTTAACATAGAATTTACGGTTACATCTATCCAGCTCAACTGTAAATTGATGAGATCTCAATGCCATTTTAGTACTGTACTTAAATTCATAAATCTAGGTACCTTAGCAAAGAGATCATCTGAAAAAGTATTTATAGAAAAAGTAATCTTACAACAGTGAGAAAGTGACTGAAGCCAAGCTGCCAGATCATGATCAATAATATTACTGATTTTTCTTTGGATTTTATCAAGGCACTTAAGGTAAATAGCAGAGGCACCAGACCATATGTTGCAGCAATATGCTAAGCATGGATGAATGGTTGACTTATAGATATGTAAGATAGATTCTGGAGAGAAAAATAGTCTTGCCTAACACAGTTAAACAAATTTCTTAGCAGCTGACCTAGCAATGGATTCAATAGTCTTTCCACTTCATGTCAGCTAAAAATATTAGCCCAAGGAGGTGCAACGAGTCACTCTCCTGGAGGTTAGTATCAGCTATGCTGATGGAAGACAAAGAGAGAGTCTCTTTGATGAAGAAGTTTAGTTTTGGAGTTGTTAAATTTAACAAGCCATTTTTGACTCAGTTAACAAAGGACTTGTGGTCATTTTGGACATTGGCTGCCATCTTGATTGTGATGAACTGATTAGCATTAGTTTATGTTTAATCTGACAACCATCAGAAAACAATCTTATAAATATGTTTAGGAAGCTAAAATACAATGTGTTTTGATGTTTTCTTTAAAAAAATAAGGAACCATCACATTTTAATGGATACATTCAAAGTACATGATATAAATATGCAGTGAATGAGGTACTTTGAGAGATTGTCAAAACCTTGTATTAGGTGAAATTTAGTAAATAAATTCATTTTTCTATGTAAGAGAAAGAAAACTTATATAAATTTCTGATGACTTGCAGACATACCCAATTATCAGAAAGACTTCAGAAGTAACTCCTTGTGGTAAAATCTGGAGCCAAATTTCCAAAAGCAATCTACTGCTGCATCCAGCATCATTCAGGCAATTCCTGCAATAACCTGGGAGATAAGCAGTATTGGCTATTACTTTCCACATAGACAATATCAATGATGTAGAAAGAGGAAACATGCTGCATGGACAAATGTTGTTTTCCTACAAAAATCCTGACCAGGAGAAGATTGGTCCAGTTTAACATCACCTTCATTTCATTAAGAAAACAAAAACAAATGTGTGCTACCACTTTTTCCTAAGAAGAAAAAAGTAAAAAGAACCCAGGCATAGATCCATGGTCTCTCAAGACTGTCACATGTGACAAACAGAATTTCTTTCATTCACAATCATATGTTAAAATTTCTATGAAATTTTGGCCTTGGTGATTTGGCCACAGAAGATAATGTCAGCCTAAAACAGGGGGAATTTAAATGACAAAAGCTTCTGAAATAGGATTGGCTGAGGTCAATCAATTAATAGATTGTGTTTTTGAATTTCAATCATTAAAAATAAAAGCCGATGTGATCAAAGTCTTTTCTTCACTATATTTTCTCTTTTTTTCTTAACGAGTTTCCTTCAATTTTCATTAATGCTTTCTTTCACTTGTGCTTTTCCTTCATGTCATATTTTTAGTTGATTATTGATTTCTCTTATTAATTTAATTAATTATTCAGTTATCAACTGGGGAGTCAAAAAAAAAAAAAATCATCAAATACTACTGCAGATTTTCCGTACTCTCTCAGTAATCGAGAAATGTGTTGCACACAAACACACATAAAATATATACAATGTAAGTGAGAATAAATTTTAATATGAGGTCTGATCAACAAGTATCAGAACTGGTACTAAGGTAATGGAGCTAAAGTATGCAGAATGAAGCCATTTGTCACAGACTGATCTCTTGAAGTGTCAGTCATGCACATGAATTTATAACATTGTTGCTCCCTTCCATTGTTTATAGCAGAGCTTGAAATGAAAGAGTGTAGAGAGTTGTCATTTCACTGCACCACAGAGCTTTCAGTGTCCATGGCTTGTGCAGCAGTTTTTGGTCAATAGGAACATTCCCCATATTTAACAACCATCATATTCCCCAGATCTCACCTCTTTCAACTTTTTCCTTTTCAATAATCAAATCCCACTTAAAAGGAGCAAACTTTCAAGATGTTGAGATACTCCAAGAGAATGTAACAAGGCCATTATCTCAAAAAAAGTAGTTCCAGGAATGCTTCTATCAATGGAAACAATGCTGGTAAAGTGTGTGACTTCAGAAGGGTACTACTTTGAAGGAGATCAAATGCCGAATTGATATGTGCTGTAGTTATATTTTTATAGCACCAGTCCTGACAATTTTGGGTTAGAACTTGTATAAAAAAAAAAAAAAAAAAAAAAATACCAATTTTAATTTTTGGATTAAGTATCTTTTCAAAGAAATTCTAAACATGTTCAACTTAGGAAAACAGGAAGAGGTTAATCAATAAAACTTCCTTCATCCTCAAAGAGAGCCTTAGAAGTGAATGCATGTCATGATCGGGGGGGGGGGTCACATTCATGTCAACTATTAGGTTGGTGCAAAAAATAATATCGTTTTTGACGTTAAAAATACGTCAAAAAACGACATTATTTTTGCACCAACCTAATATCATGTCCATAACAGTGACCATCAACAAGATGTGTCTACTCTCAATGATGCTGCAGACACAGGCCATCATATAAGCAATTAAAATCAGGATAGACAGGAGGCCACAATTTAAAGGGGTCTGATCGTGAAAGTTCTCCGCCATCTACTCTTAAATGAGAGAGTGTAATGACAGTCCTGCACAAACATGCATGGCAATTCCCTTGATCCAGCACTTGAACACCATGTCAAGTAGTTTCAAGTAAGTGGCAGTGGTGTAAAGCTCTACAGGAAGAAGTGGAGCAGCAAGATTTAGACTTCATTGCTGATGAGCCCCACTCGAACCATGACAGGTACAAGAGATATACCAGGTAATTAAGGACAAATTACAATATAAAGAAAAACAGAAAAAATTGTTCAGTATATTTTCAGAAATATTTGCATGTGTTCAAATTTGTAAAATAGAAAAAAAAGTTATTCAATAAAACTTCCCTCATCCATGATATGGCCTCAAAATTGAGAGCACGCAGTATTGGATTATCCTTTAGGCTAATATAGGTGATTTTATCCATTCTCTTTTTTTAGTATAGGGTCCCCAAAGCTTTTATGATTTTTATTTTCTCTAGATCTTATAACTACTAAATAATTTCATAAACTGAAATAATTATCAATATGACAAACTCATATTTATTTGACTTTGCAGGAAAAGAATAGTTTATTTTGTGCAATTGTGTTTTAAGTAGATAACCTGCTTTAATTCAGAATGTTTAAATCATAGAAACTTTTATAAAGCAGCGATTTTAATTATCTAGATGTTATAACTTCTAAATAGTTTCATAAACTGAAATTATATCAATATTAAAAACTCATATTTATTTTGATTTTTATTGTTTTATTGTTATAATGCTGGTTATAAAAAAAATCTGTTCCTTTTACTACTGTTGTTGAAATATGTGCTAATTTGGTTTGCAATAAATAGTAAATAAATACTAATATTTCTTAAAGAATATTTTTATTGACAAACAAAAGATTGCTATTCTAATTTATTTATAGAATTTGTAATAAGTTTACTTCAAACTATGTAATGTTGCTAAAATACATAACAAATAATAAATATTCAAGATGTCTGTGGGTAAGTTAGAGAGTGTCCCTGTTTGAGTGGGGAGGGCATAATTTCATTAGCCTAGGGGCCCTAAAATGTCATAATCTGGCCTTGCATTTATGAATCAAGGAGTTCAAGTTCATGCTGGCCATCACATATAGAATGGTAGGCTTCAACAAGTCCTTGATTTTATGGATGGGGGGTTCACTTGCTGGCCTCTCTTTCAACAACACCCTCGACATAATAATGATTCAGAGGAATTCAAATCAGAAGAATAACAAGGAGACATGTTGGGAGGATATGATTAGGAAGAATTTGTCTAGCCACTTCTGTATTACATGGGCCAGATTGGGGGGTGAGGACCAGTGGTTTGTTGGCACATGGACAGAGATTTGCCCACTACACAAAACTTCATTAGCACTAGCTGATGATACCAAGAGAACTATCAAAATTGCCAATAAAGATGACAAATTCCTAACCCATTAAAAAATTATATATAAATATATTCTATATCCACATACAAGCCTGTTTCATTGTATCATAGCTCATTAGTGTAGCTAGACATCAGATTGCTTCAAGCCAGGATCGAGACTTGACTGATTTGGCATCAGTCAGAGACTCTACTCCTAAGCTATCAGCGCAGGGCAGAGAAAGGGTATCATTTAACGTATTATATACATGATATATATAAACAGCAAATCAGCAGCCAGAGCATTCAATTCATAACTGTAGAGTGATACGTTATAAGCAGGAGCAGCCAATGTTTTAAAAATTCCATTTCCCTATAGGGGTCAATTGGTGAAATTATACATTTTATTTATATATATATATATATATATATATATATATATATATATATATATATATATATATATATAATTTTGAACAATAAAAAATATTAAAAAAATTAAATCTTCAGACACACTGGGTTGTATATTAATATTCTTTCATTTTTATTATTTCGTTTAGATTCCTCGACTTGTTTCGGACAACATGGCCATCATCAGGAGAAAAAATTTTTCTACTTGCTGGTAGCAGTGAACTATAGAAATGAAATTGGTGGAGAAAATGAACTTTTGTCTGTAGTTTTTTTTTTTTTTTTTTTTTTTACATGAATTTTGGTCAGACCTTGTGTTGGTCAGTCTCTTTTAAGTTGTTATTTAAGATAAGAGCTGGATGGATTCCTGCTGCTCTGAATTCCCTTGGTCATTTTGACAGTTTTATTGGTTCCTGGAAAGGGGATGTGTCTCTGTTAAGTGTGTGCGTTATTTGGTTCTTAGGGAGTGAGTGAGTATGATGTATGTAAGCATGTATATTACTATGAGTGTGTGTTATCATTTGGCTCATTAGGGAGTGAGTGAGTATGATGTGTATATATTTGTGTGGGTGTTTGTGTAAGTGTGAGGCCTCAACACCTCCGTAAGCATGTCTGTCCTGTGTGGGTGAGAAATGTGGGTATATATGTGTGTGTGTGTGTGTGTGTGTGTGTGTGTGTGTGTGTGTGCATGCTTTTAATTTCTAACTTGATATTCTAGATCCAGGATCTAATCATACTTCAGTTTCTGCATCATAATTTTAGAAAACAAGGATACTTGCATTTCAGGATCTAGGAATGCTTAAGAATCTTTCTCATACAAATTAATAGTAATTACTTCTTTGATTTACAGCATTTTGGGTAGTGGATTGATTAGTTACTTGATTGATTTGTTTTTTATGGCTTATCAACCTATTGCGGATTATTTAAACAACAAAATTATTTTTAGATAGTAAGAATTTTTGGTGGTAATAATAATTTGCTAATTAACCGATAGCTGGTAAGGGAAGAGGTGGATTCATATCTTTTTCTAGGTTAATATAATGAACCTGACTGGAATTGAAACTCTGTACTCCAATTAACAATTCTGAGCTGTTACCCTTTGCCCTACCCACATATCCAAGCTTTCAATACCTGGTATTCCCAAGCAGTTACCTATCTAGGTGACCAGGCTTGATGTTGCTTAACATCAGTGACTGTATGAGAACTGGCGTTTCATCTTGTTATAGACATAAGCCCTTTGGTTAGTGGAACAAACCTATACAGTTGTACAGCTTTTGAAATTTCACAATTTGGTTCTACCTGTATTGGAAGTAAGAAAGATTTGCCAATCTCACAGTTTAATGCAGGAAATTACTATTATATTTGTAACAGGAATTCTGTCACTTGTAACAAAATATGAAGCAGATATCAAATGTAATTTTAATAAATGCAAAAGTAAAATAAAACTAAATACTTATTTTGAGTATAGGTCAATTTAATTTATTTTATTGTATCGTTGAGCACACACTTTAAATTTTTAGAAACTGGCATATTTTGAGAGGAGGAGGTACTTTTTTTTTTACTCAAAATTGTGAAAATGAAAATACAAATATTTATATAAAAAAAAAAAAAAATAGTATTTTTTTTTCTTAATAAAAAATTAGATTTGAGAGTATTCAGTTGTAATTGGCCACATATCCTGAAAGTAACTAATAATTTGGGAATCTAAACTCCAATATTGTTAAAATTTCCTCCTTTGCATGTACACACACACTTTAATTTTGGAAGAACAAAATTTCTTCAGCTGAATCAGAAAATAAGAGGAAGATCATCCTCTTCTTTGTGTGCCATGTCCCTTTAAGACATGGACAATCATGGCTTTCCACATTTTCCTGTACTTTGTAGGGTAAACTTTTTCTTGTAGCAGAAAAACACAATTTATACATAGAGAGCCAAATTTATACAATTATTAGAAAATCTAGATCTCTAACTAAACACCAATTTTCATTTAGCTAAGTGACACACATGCAGCACACTACTCAAAACAAATTTTAAAACAAAAACAAATGTACCAGAGTGCTGGCCATTATCCTTGTGACTCTTGCTTGCCACAGATGTCTACAACTATGTCCATGTGTTTTCCCTTATATAGGCTATAAGAGTAGCTGGACAGGGCAGAAAGAGACAGAAAGTAGAGACTTCACACACACACAAACAAACCATAGAGGCTACACAAGAGCATGGCTGACTTCCTGTCTGGCCATTAGGCTGTAAAAATGACCTCCTATGAATGCAGAAAGAGAACAGACTTCACTATCAACATGACAAGTCCAAACTGATAGCCAACAAGCAATCAGCCAGTTTAAGCATATTCCTTTTCCACACACTCATTTCACACCTTGTACACCATACATTCAAATGCTACACTATACAACTTATCAGATTCATTTTTATATCTTGTAAATGAAAATAAAGATTTGGTCATTTCTCCAAATCAGTGTCTAATTTGTTTCCAACCAAATATACAGCTAACGTGGATCAATTTCTCCAGAACTTTGCTCTGCCATCCATTTACTATGTGTTGTTTTGCTCTGTCCTTCTTGCTATCAATTTGCCCTGTGAGTATCAAATTTTCCAAGATTTCTTTCCTCATTATGTGCCCTAGAAATTTATTTTCAGGGTAGAAATAAAATGACAATGTCAAAAACTCAACTAAATCCACTAAGAACCTTTTGTCTAATTGAACATTCTGTTTTAATATTCAAAACTTAAAACAGCTAGCATGTAAATATTTCAGAGACATCTTAAAAGCCACAAAAAGACATCACTAGCCACATGCAAACATTATATTAGGTACCGCCAAAGATTTGCTAAAAAATAAGCATACCATGGTGAAAAAAATGACCCAAACTTAATAAAAACAGTTTTATTATCAAGATCTTTGTTATTCTTAAGAAAAACCAAAAGATTTTTTGACTACTAAATTATATTTTTTGGTCCTTTTGAGAATGTTTGAAATTTTGGTTAGAAAGTTTGTTTTTCTTGCATCAATAGGGGAGCAAAGATTAGTATAGGAAATTTTAGTGTCTTTTTTGAAGTGAAAAATACACTGGTTTAGAAATTCTTGCAAAAATGAAATAATTGTTGGATTTTAATGAAACTTTCAAGACTTATTCACAAATGAATGAAATTATTTCAGAAATGTTTCTTTAATTTAGAAAATCTTAGTAAAGAAAGTTTTTTTGTACATCTGTTAACCCACCACCCCCACTTAATTAATTTCATGAAATTTTGAGAAATTCATTTTTGTATAGCTTAATGTTTATATTAGTTATATATATATACAGAACTCAATGAAGAATTTAAATCATCAATTTTTATTTGAAAAACAGGACTCCCAGTTACTGAAAATCTGCTCTGAATCATAAAATAAAAAAATGCAATAAAACTAAGACATTATTTAATTAGAAAAGCTTTTAATTGCTTTTATGAATAAGATATATTATGGACACTATTATCTTAAGAAAAAATTTTTCCCAATGAATAATGATTTTTACAAGAATTTTTTTCATTTTTTTTTTTAGAAATTTTAATTACAATAATTTATAAAATTTTAAACCTTTTAAAATTATGTATTAATTTGTCTTTGTTAGAGAATATTGTTATTAAGTAAAAAATATTTTAAAAAGAATTTTGAAATTTTTGTACACAAATATGTCAGTACCCAACATTATCAGAAAATAAGAGTGGTAACTTTAATAAATATAAATACCTCAAATTCATTGAAACATTAAATTAATGGAGAAAATTTTACTAAAGTTTCAAGATTACTGGGCAATTAAAAATAATATAAAAAAAAGGCAGTCATATTATATTCCTCAAGTAATTTTTACAGATATATCCCCCATAGAAAAAAAAATTGGATAAACATCCAGTTTTCAATCTGTCAATAGAGCTGTCAATACCTAATCAAAACACATACCTCTGTGTTAAAAATGCATTTCTGCGATATTTTAAACTAAAAGTAAGCAATATTTGTTTCAAATCAGATTAAATTTTAAATCAGGTAATATTCATCAAACAAAGTTTCAGAAAAGTATATTTCATTGTTGAAGATTTTTCAATAAATAATAATTACATTGTGCTGACAGATGGCTGTAATCAGCAATTTTTAACTAAAAAAAAAAAAACAAAAAAAACTTTCTGGTTAATTTACATTAGTTTTGAAATACAGCAAAATATTTTGTTTATTGGAAATATTAAATCTAATCTTTTAGCTTGAAATTAGAACTAAAATAACAGCTTCATGAAAGATTTTTCATTTCTAAAAATTCATTTTAAACGTTAGGTATTATGCTTCTTTGGATATATATATATGTATGTGTGTGCGTGTGTGTGTAAAATGGAAGGTTCCAAAATTTAAAAGAAATAACAAAATCTAAGATAGGAGATATTTTCAGATGTAGTAGACATTAAAAAAAATGAGTTTTCAGTAAATCTAACAAAAAAAAAAAAAACAAACTGTTTCTTCTGAAGATACAAATACGAGATCTTACAATACATCATAATCAGCCAAATCAAAAATCTGAAATATTTATATTCTCTGATAATCTGGAGTAAATAATTTGCCAATTGCTAATATCAGGTCTAAAATTTTAACGATCTTTACTAGATATGTCGGAAATTGTTAAAATCAGCACTGCTGATAAGCTTGTTAAACTCTGTAATCATGGCTGACAGGTGGATTGATTTTCGTTAGTAGCAACTTAATTGTTGACCAGCCTCTCAGGTGAAACAAGTAACGATGACTACGCAAACAGTCAAACGAATAGGAACTAGATAGCTGGACAAAGTTCAGAAAAATCTGGAAATAAGAATGAAGAAAAATAATAGACAAGTAAATAGAGAAAAGTGGCCATAGATTGAAATGCAAAAGTTATAACATAATGAAGAGTGAAGAGCCATATTTATAAAGTCTGGCACAAGGTTATAATTATGGCATACTCAATGGATACAGTTTACAATACTAACCTATTAATAACCAATGTACAATAGACGTTCAGAATCTAAAAGATATTTTTCATGAACATATTTTTTTAAAGGACATTGCATATTTATGATTCTGCACAGAACGCTTTTTTCTTTTTAATATCGGTGAATTGTCATGACTTCTTGGGAAAGATAGTGGAATGATTTCAGATTGCCTTCTCTACAGTTTTGAATTTAGAGTGTTCTTTCTCACCTCAGAATGTAGGTAATCATGGCTCCCCACAGCTTCTTTTTCTTTATTATCTATAAATTACCATATCTTCTTGCGAAAGATAGTTGAACTGTTTCCCATTAGATTCTCCATGGTTTCTGAATTCAAAAATATATCAGTTGGTTAAATTTGGAAGTCTTCAAACCAAATTCAGAATGGAGAGTGAAAGCAGAACAGTCAGATGAACTACATTCCTTAGTCCCCCCCCAGTTCTAACCTTCATGGTTAAGAGCCGCCAATGCTATGTACATTGTAGAAAACCACCTTCATTCGCTTTGTATTCCATTGGTGAAAAGTAAGTTCCACTCAAATAGCTGCTTCTCAGGAATCACTACATTGTGGAACAGACTCATAAGAGAATGCTTCCCCAATGACTACATGACCTTATGATGTCATCACATTGAAACACCAATTCCAGCATGCTCACCAGTTAAACAATGTCAAGCCTGGTCAGTACCAAGGTTGATTGAGAATATCAGGTGCTGTAAGCCTGGATGTGCAGGTGGTGTAATATGTAATGATTCAGAATTGTTAATCAAGTTTCAATTCTAGTTGGGTCTGTTATATGCAAATATTCTTGGGAAAGGTATGAATCCACCTATTCTCCCCCAGCTATGGGTTAATTAGTAAAACTTGTATCACTAAAACTGTTGTGGAGTAAAGATCACCCCAGGGGAACTATGAACTCATCCAATACTATAAAGAGTTCTATCATATGATGTGAGTAGTCGTATTAGAGTCAGTCTTCATTCTAACTATACAGGCGTTGCAGCAATAGCCTAGTCATTACGTATAGAGCTAGTATGAGTGCATGTTATAACAATAAACTTACAATAGGAAGTTATAATGAAAACCATAAAAAATATTTAGATTTTTGAATTAAATAACCCATAGAGATGTTGGTATGCCCTGTTCAAGTTGAGGTTTAACTGTTATCTTCTACACATATCCACAAAAGTTGTGTTCTTACTCTGTAACCCTCTTGCTTTAGTGGCTCTCGGGCCTTGCATAAGGTGGACATCATTGTAAAAAGAAGAGAAAACGACACTTAAAGTCTTTTCTTTCTCTTCCACGTCTGGTGACACCTTGTAACTTGGTGATATTATTGGTGGTGCCTCTTACTCTACAATCTTCTACCTTGAATGCCTCTTCGGCCTTGTACCAGGTGGACATCATTATAAAAGAAAAATATTGATTGGTTACCAAATTAGATCAAAGTTGATTCTCAAGAAATTAAAAATGGATGAAGAGATTCTAGATAGATGTTGTAGGTAGGAAGTAGCCCAAGTTATCTCCTGTCACAAAGCCATAACTAAAACAAGAAAAGCAAATAACTATTTTACAAACACATTTAACCAATCAGTGAATGGTTGATCCAATCCATTCACTGTCTATAGTTTCTAAAAAAAGTTCAATAACTCGAAGAGGTTTTCAAAATTGGTTCAAACTTTGGAGATATCATTCAACTCGTCAAGCATGTAATCATTAAATACTGATTTATTGGGGAATATGATATATAAATTTCTATACATCAGAACAATGCTGGGTAATTGAGTGACAAAATTGAAAAAAATTCTGAATAATGTATTTCATTCTCTAAAATGACTTCAGATTAATGTAATGTTCTTATTGATGGAATTATATATAGAGGAGAGCGTTTCCTAATGCTTGGAATATTTAAAAATGAAAACAAAAACATTGAGAAACGAACTGAAATCAGATCAGTTTTTGTGCCGAGATATTTTGAACATCAAAAATATTTAAATTTCCCATTCCTAAATCATCAACGTTTCCTATCAGTGTCTATAAGCAATGATTTTTTATTTTCATGCTCAGCCTATATATATATATATATATATATTATTTGCTCTGGATTTACATTGAGCTGTCTGGATTTTATCCTCCTTAGGTTTACCTAGTTTTTCTTAAATATATATATATATATATATATATATATATAAATCCACTTTTACAGTATATAACTCAAATCAACTGGTTTTCTTTTCAGATTTACATGTTAGCATTATATTATTAGGTTAGTGCAAAAATAATGTCGTTTTCTCACATATGTTACTATGTGAGAAAACGACATTATTTTTTGCACCAACCTAATATAAGCAAAGAGTCTGTTGAGATTAGGGGTAACACCTAACTGATTACTTTCCCAACAACTATGGGGACAATACAGAGTGGGGAAAGAGATGAGAGGTAACAAAAAAAATAAATAAACACTCCCTTGGAAAACACAGCAACTTAAGGAACAAAATACCCATGGGACCAACTTTACAAGATACCGTGTCTTGCTGACTGCTGTTTTCCCCAAGCTTTTATTTGCATGAGGCATCTTACAAAGACCTAGATGTCGACCAGTTGATTGAGGCCTGTATCTAGCTAGACATGTCAAACTGTCCTGCTGCTAACAGGAAAAATACGAATGTAACTAGTGTTAACAAACATGTCCACATGTGATCCAAGGCCTCTTTTGTGTCTGTACTGATGTGTGTTTGCCACATATTACTAATGTCAAATAGACTTAGCTTTGAATAAAGAAAGTTCATCCTGAAATACTACTAAAAGTACACAAATGCAGTTGAAGTTCAAAGGTGATATTGAAGAGAGTTTTATTCAGATCCACTCAAGTGGCTTACAATCTCATGAATTAAAAGTTAAGCTTGAAACTGATTGTATGGTACATGATATTTCCTCAGATATCAACAAGCCCTGTGAAACAAGAAAGGGAGATGAGAAGTTTTCACAGAATTCTAAGAAAACCTATCAAAATGTATAGAAATCAACTAAGCTTTATCATAAATTTTATTTTCCAACAGAAGAAAAAAAAATACTTGTCAATTTATGGCCCTTGCTGATGTCAATGCACCAGAAAATCATTTTCATTTATTTCCATTCACTCCCAAACCACTTTATACCATCAAATGATTTTTTTTTTTTTTCAAATATTCTTTGAATTATGTCTTGTCAGTTTGTTACCTTAGCAACCAAATTATAGTTTTCACAATAGCCTAAAAGTGAAAGTTTCCTCTTTTTCATATGAAAATATTGACTTTTTGTTATTGCCTATTAATATGGAAAGCTTGTTTAAAAAAAAAAAATAGAAAATTTAAATTACCCATATTGTTGTGGAAGCAAAATCATGTTTTTACACATCAATTTAATTTAAAACTGTCAACATACATTTCAAAAGAATCTTTAATAACCTGAAAAGCACTAATAAAAGAAAAACTAATTAAAAATGAATAATGAAAATACTTCCTCTAACAATTCAAGTAATTTCAGATTATTGTTCTTGCTTAATTGTAGACAAACATTATGGTGTGAATAATTAGATAAGAAATATCTGTGTATGAATAGATTTATACAGGTTTTGTCTCAGTGAATTAAGATGGGTCGTAGGAGAAGATTAGGTTCGCTTATCATCTGGTTTATACTGTTCTGTGGTCTTTTGAACAGGAGTAACGATTTGTCCATTGTGTCTCTGGTTCCTTCTGAAGTCTATCTCAACGCTATACTTCTATCATCACCACCTGAACTCTGAAACTGTATTTACTAATGATTTATTTTTTGTTTTTCTTTTCTCCCAAATAGAAGTAGATAGGTTTGCCTATCATCTGGTTTACACTCCACCTCAATCTTTTGAACAGGAGTAGAGGTCAGTTCTTTGTCTCCTGTTTAGGATTTGGTCACATGTTTCTTCTACAGGGTGCGATGCATAAACTGTCGTTTAAATTAAACAAAAATGAACATAACACCGACATCTCATTTTAACAGATATATTTACCAAAATTACATAAAAGTATCTTTAAATACTAAAGAATAAATTTATTTAATAAAATCACTATTGCCTTCAAGACAACTTCAGAATCTCCTGCATCTGTTCTCGACAGTCACTTTGTTTAAGTTAGTGAATGCTACCATAATCCTGGGCATCATTTCCACTTTGGTGTTTCAAGGAGTTTTGTTGACCTCTCACTTAACTGTGTCCCACACATAATAATCAAGGGGGTTGCAGTCTGGGTGAGAGTAGGTGGCCAGATGTAAGGGGTGATATGGTTGCAGAAATCTTCTGTTCTCTGTAGATCTTAGTAAAGTTTGTCTTTTTGTTATATCTCCTAAGTTCTGTCAACCATTTCCATAAGTTTGTCAGGTAGGTATTCACCATTTTCCTTTGTCCCTTTTACCTTCAATATATGTCGTGTGAGTGAACAATTTTCCCAGCCCTCTTTCCTCATTATGTTTTCTAGAAATTTAAATGATCTCTTTCTGATGCTACATCCTTTGTTTTTTATTCTCCCTAAAACTTTGTCTTTGCTCACATGTTTGTTCCATGGTATTCTCAGCATCCTTCTGTAGAACTATAATTCTATTGCCTCAAGTCGATTCTTCATCTGTGATGAGATTGTCCAGCATTCGCTGCCATGTAGTAGGACTGATATTACGTAATAGTTCCATACTCTTTTCTTTGCTTCTAATGAAATTTTGTTAGTTAAATGATTTTATTTTGTTTATTTTTTTATTAATCATTTCACTCCAAGAAAGCTAGGAATGTCACTAGTATGCAATGGGTTACAGAGAGTGAAAGTGAAAGAAAAGACTGGATATAGGGAAGCTTGAGGAAAGTATAAAAGATGAACCGGATTCAAGAAGACAGAAGATGGTGATTGATGTAGCATTTAAATTTTTGCAGATTGTAGTTTTCAGGAAAGCAAGTAAATGAAAGGGAATTCCACATGTAAGAGGTGTAAGAAAAGAAACTGCTAGAGTAGAAGTGGTGGTTACATTTAACTATTTCAACAGTAAAAGGGTGGGACCTAGATGCCCATTTAGCAACACGCTTAAATTCATGTAGTCAGGGCACAAAAGAAAAAAGCTTGTCAGAGTAGTTTCCATGAAAATATTTGTAGAAAAAAAGCCATGTCATAGTGAGAAAGTGACTGAAGTTGAGATGCCAAATCCAGATCAATTATGTTGCAGATCCTTCTTCGGATTTTGTCAAGAACCTCAAGATGAATAGCAGGAGCACCAAACCAGATATGGCAACAATATTCAATACATGGATGAATAGTAGATTTGTAAATGTACAAGATGGACTCTAACAAGAAAAAACTTTTAGTATGACACAGTAACCCAAATTTCCTTGCAGTAGATGCAGCTATTGATTCAATGCAGTTGTTCCACTTCAAGTCAGTTGAAAACGTAAAGCCGAGAAGGCACAGTGTGTTGCACTCCATGTGTCTAGCATCTCTATAAAAGTTAAATGAAATTGTGTTTTGGAGCCATTAAAATTTACAAGCCATTTCTTGCCCCAGTTAACTACTGATTGGAGGTCCTTTTCAAAAGCAGTTGCCATATTAACTTTGTCAGCTCTGACGGATCTGCTATTAAGAGAGGAATAAATAGTAGTGTCATCTGCTTAAATGCCTACTTTAGAACTAATGACATCAGGAAGATCATTGAAGATCAGAAACAGTAGAGGACCCAGGATAGAGCCATGGGGGACCCCTACTTTCATGTGAAAGGATCTGGAAGAGAACCCATTCAAAATGACCTTCATTTTGTGATTTGATAGGAACTATTGGATAAAATCAAACAATCGCCCTTTAATACTGTTGCTCTGGAGATTACATAGAATATCAGCTTACCAAACCCCGTCAAACCCCTTTGAGATATCTAGCTAGACTTACAGCTCGAGCTTCACTGTTATTGTCAAGAGCTTGATATACATATTCAGTGATGACCGTTATCACATCAGGGGTAGCAAAACAGAAGCCATATAGGTTGTCAGAGGTAAGATGCTGAACCACTTTAATATTGATTAAATCTTTGAATACTTTGCCGAAAAGTGGTAGGAGACTAATAGGCTGGTAGTTAGAGGGGTCAGAAGGTTCTCCAGAGTACTTAAAAACAGGAACTACAGAGGACTTCCAACAAGCTGTAAAACAGGAAGCAGCAAGGCAATAGTTTGGAGAGAACTGGGGTCAGTTCAGGAGTACATTTCTTTAGGATGACAGCTGGGATCCTGTCACCTCTGCTTGTATTATGGGAGTCTAATTTAGAAATGATGTCCAAGACCAGTTTTGAGATTATGCATATATCACTCAGTAGAGTCTCTGTTCCAGGTGGGGGAATCAGAGTGGGTACCTTGGATGAGTCAAATATTGAGATGGAAGAGAATTTCTGAGCAAAGCATTCAACCTTATTTGTTGTAGATGTCAGGACTTTGAATTGATTGAATAGAGGAAGGATGGAGGACTTGCTGTTGTTCAGCACACTCTTGCATAGCTGCCAATAATCTCTAGAACCAAACTTTTGAGATTGTTTCATTCTATCAGCAATCAGTAACTTCATTTCTTTGAGGACTCATTATGAGCAGAGACATCTGTTGCAATCAGACATATTGCTCTGGTACAACCAGAATAAGTGATTCCTGTGGACTATAATGGCCGAGTATGCAAGTGAATACCAAGGAGATGAATGCAATTTAACTTGATATTTCCTTGCTGGAATGAAAGTATCAATGCCAATTTCACCCAGGAGGAGACTTCAGATGTGCATTTTTGAACAGGATGATTAAAAGATTCATTCCAAGGGATGCCATGAAAGAAAATCATGGAATGGGTACCAATCTGCTTGTTGATAACAAAGATATTATGAAGGTAAGAGATTCTTGGCTTGTAGTGGTGTGACAGACACTACCGAATGATCAGAGCTGCCAAGAGGGCAGAGCTGCATAGCACAACACGAGTCAAGGTTAGAGGTAAATAATAAGTTCTATAAGAGAAGCGTTTCTGTCAGACTTACTGGGAAAATGCATAGGAAAATCAAACACTTGTCTGAGAGATTGAGTGATAGAGAATATTAGGGTCTGGATGCCAGTTAGGTTAGTGACAGTGTTTAAACTGCCTGGTATGGTGAACATTAAAGTCACTGAATACAAATATGTTTGTAAATGGGTGTAGGGGGATGGCCTTGTTTATATTATCAGAAATACTATCTAGCACACAAGTCATGAGAGGAAGGGGAACGGTAGAGAAAAAGAGATAACTGATTAAGTAGAGAGAGACGGAGACACATGTAAAAATGGTCTGGAGATTCAAAGGAGAGTTCTCTAGCCAGTGGAAGATGTTCATGGACATTAACTCCTAGGACAAGCATGTGGACATTAGAGTCCTTCCTAAAGAGAAGATGATAGCCTGGAATCAAGAAATCAGAGGATGGGATCAAAGAGTTAAGATTAGTTTTGCAGAGAGCTAGGATTTCTAGAGACTTTTCAAAGAGGAATGATTCTACACTGCAGAAGTTGGCATGAATAACATGATTGTTGGAGAAAGAAATGTTGAGGGTTTTAGGTGTTTTTTGTTGAGCTGGTTTAGGTTTATATCTTTGGTTGCTTATAGTCATGGTGCGTTATTTTGGTAAGGAAATGGCCTAGGGTAGTAGTAGCAGTTGGTTGTCTAATGTATTAGGTTGGTGCAAAAACAATATCGTTTTTTGACGTTAAAAAATACGTCAAAAAACGATATTATTTTTGCACCAACCTAATAACATGTGCAGGAAAGGAACTGGCACAGACTGCAATATAGTGTGGCCTTGGGAATGCCCACTGGAGGTGCTTGCAGAGACACCATTCCATGCACGACATGGCACTGAAAGAACACTGATATGTTGATCAGAGCAGCCTCTCAAGACACTACACAAGAGTTTGGGCTCCTAACTACCAGTCAGGAACAGCAATCAGAAAACTGTCAACCCAGTACACTCAGTATGAAGCGACATTGCTACTATCCATATATCATGAAAAATTCATAACACTGAAAAAAAGGAAAGGAACTGGGAACCTCTTCATAAACAGGAAACAGGAGACAAACCTCTACTCCTATCCAAGAGAAAGGGGAGGAGTGTGGACTAGATGATAGGAAGCCTATCTACTACTATTCAAAAAAAAAAAAAAAAAAAAAAAAAAAAAACAACAGTCCTGGGTTTGACTTCTAATTATTTCAAAGAATGTACTTTTAGATAATTTATTTGGCTGACAGAACTTTTTAACCATGCGATGTTTAACTGACATTCTAGTATATTAGCCTGGAGAGGCGGTAATAGGTTGTAAGTGTCTGTCCCTAGAATCTTCCAGAAGACGCTTCAGTTGCTTCTTTCCAATATTTAAATTTGACACTTTATGGACAGAACAGGCTGGACTTAATTTGGTGCTTTGGTACAATTACAGTGACTTTGGAGTGAATTTTTCTGATTTCCATGGCTGAAAGCATACAACTATCTCTTACTTGGGATGGGTGGTGATGGTATGTGTCAGGGAGCTGAAGGGTCGATTTTCTTAACAACCCACCTACTTTTCTTTCAGCTTCTGTCAAAGGAATTCAAGTTATTCCCAGATACCAAGAACAACCAGTCACAAATGAGTAGCACTTGAAATAATATATATGGATACACACTTGAATGACGCAAATTAAAATGCAACTTTATCAAGTTTTAACTGAGTATAAATCCTAATATTCTTTCTTGAAAAACTTTAACCAAATTTCTCATTCAGTTTATCACACTCAGGACAGACTCCCATTAAAATGTAATATTGAGAATTAACACAAAATTAATGTGCAAGCACTTTATGCAGATGTACCGACATATGCATGACCATATATATGGGTGCATGGCAGAGTGGTTAGAACATTCAGTTTCTGACCATAACATCCTGGATTTGAATCTCAACACAGTTTGTCAGGAAGGAGACTTCCTGATGTTATCGGTCTGGAGGGGTATGATCCCAGTGTGCAGCACCATTGGAAAATATCTGAAAACTATACCATAGGTTGACCCAAGGCTTGTGAGTAAAATTGGGTAGACAGAACATTTTGGGGGCTGTCAATAGCTGTACTAGCATGAAATCACAAGTCATTGTGACCAAGGGTTTGAGTGAGCTGGTGTTATTCAGATTGTTGATCACGCGAGATAACACGTTCTCTCCCAGAAACTGTAACTAAGGTCTGCTCAGTATATTTGCACTATAAACCACAGGTGGTCTGTGTGTGTTGAACATCTGCATTTGCAATAGGGATTGGTTAGCCACTCTAGTAGACAGGTATCCACGAATACGAGTGGCCCCATATATATATATATATATATCTGTCTGTCTATAGGCGCGCACGCACACACACGTATATATATATATATATATATATATATATATATATATATAATAAAAGGTTTAAACACTAATATTCCATGGTCATAATTTATTCCATTGGAATCGTAAATACGATCCAATTCATCAGACCTAGAAATTCAAAAAGAAAACAGAAAAAACAACTCCGGGAATAAAAAATAAAATTTAGTGAGAGTGTATGTATGAGAGTGTGGGACGAATGTTAGAGTAAATGAAAGCTATAGGGAGGGGGGTAACAGACAAGAGAAGGACAGGAAGGTCTAAAGATGAAGTGGGGGGTAAAATTTAACAGAGAGAAGTTTTGTCACTATCTATATATACATACACGTATACATATGCACATATTGGGGCAAGTATTAAGAGAAAGTTAAAACAATTAAGGGAGGAAAAAAAGAATAAAATTCGGTTTGTTTTGTTTTATGGCATATCAACCTCAATGGGTTATTTAATGCTGACAACTTTTTTTCTCCTGGTAATATTTTGTTTTGTCAAAAATCTGTTTCTGGTATTATTTTTACCTCAAAAATGTATAGCTAGTAATGTTATTTCCAAAGATATATTGCTGGTAATAGTTTTTTTCTTCAAAATTTTATTTCTGGTAATCATTTTTTACAAAGTATTTCTGGTATTAAAACCTATTTTTACACTTTTTTTTTTTTTTTTTTACCTCAGTTTCAGGGTTAACTATTTGCCCATAACTGGGACCCTAACAGGTGCTACCACCCCAGGTTAGGCTGGACCTGGGAACCCCAGCAATTAAGAGGTGATTCCACACTTCTCAAAACCTCCTGATGAGAGGCCTTACCCTGGCTGCAGATGTAGTTTATCATCATACCCAAGATGGAGTAAAATTTAGAAATAGGATGGCACAGATAAGTGAAAAGGACAAAAAGCAAACAAGTTAAATACAAGAAAATTACAAAAAATAACAACTAAAAGTGTTCATTTCAACAATAGCAATATACATGAAGACTGGTGAAGCCATCTGGTGGGTTCTTGAATGAATATTAAATCAAGAAAGATTTGGCAAAACCAATATTGAAACTGAGTTTAACTATATTTAACTATAATTAACTATAGCTGAAGGGTTTTGTGGAGAGTAATGTTGGGATTGCCAAGTCAGACTATGGTAATGGTAACATTAGCCATGTGCCTACAAAGAAACATTACACATTCATTGACTGAGCAACCAGTACTACTTTCAGTCGAAATCTATAAAATCTCTTAAAATGATTTTTTGGAAAATATGTCTCTAAAGTCCAGTAGTTTTTATTGCCCATTCCAATATTGATCGGGGTTTCCTTCCTAACCTTTTATTTGAAGTAGTATGGAATGTCAACATCTTGCTTATGTCATTATTTTCTCTTTAAATTACCTTTGCTACCCATTTTAGTAGCCTGCTGCTGTTGATGACATGGTTTCTGTTATTTGGTGATAGTTCTTTTGTTTGTAAATCTGTAATACCAGCCCACAAGGTTCAAAGAGGAATGACCTTTGCCAAGAACTGCAGGCATCACTCGCCGAAAGCCTTTCTTCACCATTGATCTTAGAAAGCAGTCATATACAGCTGACAGTTTAGACATTTCTGAATGGGTTTGGTGCCATGCATGACATCCATTTGGAAGTCTTGACCTGACAAGGCTACTTAAGAAAATGACTTGAGGTTTCAGGTTGATGTTTTTGTTTACTAGCAATTTGCAATGTTGTGTGAGACAACACAGCCTAATCTATGTTTCTTCTTTTTCTCCTATACTAAATTTGTTATAAGGTGTGTGTCATGAGGTATCTGAAATGTTTAATATTTACTAATTCTACATTCTGAATATTTATGATTGCTATAGTAGCTTCTAACAAAGCTAACTCAGAATTTTATTTGAATGAGCTGGAATCTTTATATTAAATCCTGCTAGCTACCCCTCTATAAGCAGAATCAGTCATTGCTGGATAAAATGTAATTAACCATTGTCATATTTTTATTATATAATATCAAGTCTTTGGTGTTTATTTTAGTCTCTGTGTAGAATTCTCATCTTTGATTGGGATCTAATGAGAGAGGAAAACAAAGCAATTAAGCTTCTTTTTTATTGTGTTTTGTATATCGATATTACTACATTATGATAATGTAATTTTTTTTTCTTTTTTGCTACCGCTTTTATATTACATTTTTTTTTGTATTTGAAGTTTTTTTTGCCATTAAAAAATAAATATATATTAATATACTCATATGAATAAAATAAAGCAGCTGTTGCAAAAGTAGAAGGTTATCTCCCCTTAGATTTGCATTCATGTGACGTCTGTTATTGACTGCATGTCTAGTATTTGTTTATGCATGTAAACTTCTAACAAATGGCATTGTCACCATTTTCACCTGACATGGTGGAGAGGTCTATTCACACGCAAGATCAAATACCTACAAATACCAGAGTGCTGTAGATGGCTATTTAGTGTTCATGTTTCAATATTTTTCCAAAGTTCTTCTGACCACTTTTGGAATCGATGCAACTTACTGTACTTTGTTGGGTTAGATGGAATTTACCATGATACTAATCACCTATACTATGACTTGACACGTCAATATTGGCTTCATTGTCGATAATTCTAAAACATCAAAAAGAAAATCACTATTCTTGGATGGTCATTTATTTTATCTTATTTTTTTTTATAACTTTCAAAGTCTTTTTTCATTAGTTCTCCACCAAAAACTAATAATTCTTAGAAATAGAAAATCCTTAAAAAAAAAAAAAAAAAAATCATGAAGTAGCATTTTTATGTTAGTCTATATTTCTGTTCCATATGTTTCTACCATATCGTTTGTTTACTCTTTTGTTATCTGAAAAATGCTAAATCTCTGCTACAAATATGAAAACCCTAATCCTTGTTGGCTTACAAGCAAAATAAATATAATATACTAATTCCTACTTGTTATAAAACTTTTAGTCAAATTGGTACGAAGGAAACAGCTTGCAAATGCTCTGATCCATATTACTAATGTCTTGAGAAAGTACTTCACAGAATTCAAGATATCTGAAGTCTATAGTAAAACCTCAATTTAAGAAATATCGAATTTAAAGAAGCACTCATGACTCACATAGGTCATAATGAACTGACATTTTTTTATTTTTAATGAATGATGGATTGACTGACTTATTTTTCACAGCTTAGCAACCTCTTATGGGCTATTTAAAACCATAAGAATAATGAGTGAATATTACATTATTTACATTATTTGGACTATTGTCCTCATCTTTGTCGCCATATTTATTACAACACTTGGGTCTTCTTCAGGTGGTTGGAATATCGAACTGCACCCTATGAAGTTGAGCATACAACTGCCGAAACATAATAAATATGGCGGCAAAGATGAGGACAATAGTCCGAATAATGTAAATAATGTATTTGGTTGGTGCAAAAATAATATCGTTTTTTGATGTTAAAAAATACGTCAAAAAACGATATTATTTTTGCACCAACCTAATACATAATACCTCATCTCAGAAATATAGACAGATATTGAGTGAATATTACATTAATATTTTTGAGAATAAGGATTTTTCCAGATACAAGCACAACTATTTAACCCATAGCTGGGCAAAAATCATTCGAGTTAGAGAAACAGCCACATATTTATGCTATGGTTAATTCTTTGGAGCTGATGATGGCAAATATATTTGTTTTTTATTTTTTTAAATAAAGATTTACTTGCCAACTCCCCCAACCAATTAAAAAACCCAGTTATTATGTTAGATTTGTCGATGACATCTTCTGTGTGCTTGAGGATGAAGATACAAGATTTCCAGATACAAGTCCTACTATCTAATCCACTGCTGGGGAGAGAAGGGATGGATTTATAAATTTCCCAACAGTATTTGCGCATGAATGAATGTAACAGACCTGACTGGAATTTGAACTGTTTTCCAATTTCTCACTTCAAGCCACTATCCACGACACCACCTGCACATTCTTTTACTGAACAACGTTTAGATAAATGCTAGAACAAATCATTCATTAAGTCCATGTTATGTTACTTTGGTACATGTCAACCTTTTTATCTATAAAGAAAAATTATTTGTGTGTGTGAGAGAAGGAAAGGGAGGGAGACACACACACACATCTCAATGTTTTAGATTGTTTAAGGTGTAGCCAAAGAAACTTGCCTATTGTAAACAATTGATCTCAGTGACTATCAGTTCAGTGCACAAAACTTGCTGCTTCTTTATGAAATGAAAAAGTTATTGTATTTAAGGAACACAGTCTCCCTACAGTTGTAGAGTCAAAATTTAATACTCGCCCTTGTAAAAAAGTTCCAAACTAGCATCCAGTTGGCAGACAAAAGAAAGTTAGATGTAACTTAATACTCAAGCATGCAAAGCTGTTTAATGATGGATATTTATTAATCACAGTACCCACACCAAAGTCAATAGCCAGTCAGAACCCAGAGAATAAGCTAGCCCAAGTTGTATAATGGAACATGCCAGCCTGTTATATAAACCACTCGCCAACTTGCTCAGATCATTGTCAGAGCATACTCAACTTGCAATACAGTCAAGAACTGGTTTTTTGTCCAACTAAATCCTACAACAATTAATTCTTTAAATTGAAGTTTTACTGTATTATTAGACAGTAAAAACAATAGGACCTAAAAAGGCAGAATAGAATGGTGAGAATATGAGCAGACCTGTGCCTTGTCTAGTCATAGGCTTTGATGACTGAATTGGGTAAAACAACGTCCACAAAAAATGAGATTCAGGTTCATCTCATCAAAAGTTACTTCTTTATTCCTACTGTATGCTAATTTATCAGTCAGATAGTATTTGACCAAGAATGCAATGATGAAAAGCAATAATAGTATGAAAACTAGCCAAAAGTGATATTTAATTTAGTAAAAGTCTGAACGCCATGCTATTTGTTAAATAGAAGGTTTAACTGGTCTCTGTAGCCTTGATGGCACCCATTCTAAAATAAGGAAAAGTAAATTGCAAATTGTCATGAAGGCTCTGAGAAACCACTCCATACTCTTTGCTAAGAATGCATAGCAATTCATAGATGATAAGGAAATTGCCTATGGGGAGAGTCAAGATCAGCTCTATTCTGAAAGGACATGGTGTTAAAAAAAGAAAATATTGTAAAAATGTAAAGGCCACTATAAATTTTATTAATTATCTTGTTTTTAATTCATGAAGTCTTCTCCCTACCTACCTATAGATTAAATAGCAGAGTAGACAGGCTTCTGTGATCCTGGCTGGTGTCCACTCTAAGAGAAAGAAGGTAATAAGAAACTACTGCCTTTCAAAAAGGATGCACAGGCAATGTAACAATATTGGCATAGAAAGCAAAATCAGCAGTCTGGTTTAAAACTCTGAGCTTGTCCGTGTTCAACTCCCCACAAATTCCATTGGGAAAGGAATGAATTCTTCACTTCTTTCTCTCCAGATACAGATTAAATAGTAAGGTAGACTGGGCTCTCTAGCCTTAGCAAGCAGCTTAAAAGAAGGAAAACTCTGAATTCAAGGCAGTAGAGAAATCGACAGGAAACTATTTCACTATATTACCCCAAAATACATGGCTATTCACAGATAATAAAAGAAAAAGGAATCTGTGGAGAGTCATGATCCCATATATCCTGAACAGACATGGCAATAAAAATAGTCTGAAATTCCTCTACTTTTAGATGTAAATCCAGGTATTGTTTGAAGACATCTTTATTTCAACTTCCTGCTACTTTCACATTCAGAAGAAATATTTATTACTTTATCTAAAATTATTTCTTTGGAATTGGTAAAATTCTAAGAGTAATTTAAGGCAGAACAATATTGCTCCCCATCCACTAGCCTAATATCTATTTATCTAAGTGTTACTTAGCCAATGACCAAACATAAGATAGAAGTATTGAGAGATACTCTAGCTAAACATTCCCTTTGGGGATATTTAGGTGTGACAATTGAATTACAGCTCTCTTTAGCAGACTGCTAAAATGATACACTTCAAATAATACCAGTTAATGGAAATCAGTGGCTGGCGGACCAAGAGGGTTCTTAAGTCAGGTTTCCATTTTCAAATTGCATGTGTGGGTAGGGTAGATGTAACAGTGATATAACCTGGTAAACATTTGAATGTCACAAAAAGAAAAAAAAAAAAAAAAAAATGTAAAAACACACACACACAAAAACATAAAATAAAACACCCAGAATGCAAAAACATACAAACAAAAAAATGACAAAAAAAGGGTAAAAAAGAAAAAAGACACAAAAAAATACAAAACTGCAAAAAACCACAGGTTGTTGTCAATAAGGAAGATATAGGTACAAAATCTTATCCAAAAACTATAAGACCAGAAATATTTTCACTATTTACATTATTCTGACTATTGTCGTCATCTTTGTCACCATATTTACTACATTTCAGCTGTTGTACACTCTGGCTTTCTTCAGGTGGTTGGAATGTCAAACTGAACCCTTTATTTTGCTCACTGGGGTAGACTGTTCTAGTTCCACCTGCCATGTCTATAAAATGATTATATTAATGGAGGTAAATAATAATACATCATGTTCAACCATGACTGGGTAATAATATCACATGTCAGGTAAATATAATATCACATGTCAGGTAAATATAATATCACATGTCAGGTAAATATAATATCACATCATGATCACCAGTGTAAAGTGGTAGAAAGAGTCTCCCATTTTAATTTCCTGCATTATGGGCATTATTATATCCATGATAGAACACCATAGTTCATGGATGGAACAGAATAGCTGAAAGGAAAAGGAATGACAAACATGATTTGTCCTTGGAGAGACTTTTATATCACTAAGACATACACAAATCTATATATACACATGTCCCAAGTAGAGAACAATATATCGTATATCTACACAGCAAGCAGAGTTTAAAGAGGAACCAAAAAAATGGGTCTTACATATAATACACAGATTCTTCTGTGTTTCTGGAGAAGTCATGTTTAGGACCCCAGATTCAAGCAGACCAGATTCATCTACTATATTCAAAGCAAGGATATAATCTGTGAATGGGAAACAGCGAGTCTTGAGTTTTCCCAAATTGAGGAATGCGAGCTCGAGTTTCTACATCAGAAGGTGTATTCCCAAAGAGAAAACAGCGCCATGAGGTTGTAAGCTGCTTGGAGAGGCAGATTTAGCCTCAATCCAGGTCACTTGGCGCAAGCTAAAAAAGCAACCACTCAGTTTGGCTGCTGTAAACAAACTGTATGACTGGCCCCTACTGTCACTGTATGAAGTGATGTCACTTGACCAATGTGACTTCTCTCCACCAAAGGGAGATAATCGCCTTTTGTATTCTTAAAATATCATACATAAGATTCAATAAATGTATTTACATTCACTATAATGATTATATACACAGTAACAGAATAAAGGCTGAAATAGTTCAGAGAAATGCCTTGAAAATGATTTTACTATAGGAATAAATTACAATTATTTATTAAACTATGGCATTGTTGATAAGATCTCTAAGTCACTTGGATGAACCAGAATTTGTCAATACTTGGATCCAGTGGTTTGCAGCCCAGGCTAGGGGCTACAAAATTTAAAGACAGCATGTCAGGGAGGAGAGGAAATGAAACTGACCTCTTCCTAGCTTCAGCAGGTTGTGAAGTCATAATGAAAGTTTCTGTTATGCATACCCTGAAGAATTGTAGGGAGGTTGACTACTGATAATGTTTTGTAGAACAACACTATACAAATATGTCAAAGCTTTCATCGACTCTGAAGATTACATAGAGAATGACACAACAAACACTCAAAGCAGAAATGTATTGGAAATGATTTTACTACTAGGAATGCATTACAATTATTTATTAAACAAATATATCGAAAATTTCATTTTCTCTAATGATTTCATATATAATGATACAACAAATGCTAAAATCATATATAGAAATGCAGGAGTTATAAAATGATTATAACTACACACACCCACACTATATATATATATATATATATATATATATATATATATATATGTGTGTGTGTGTGTGTGTGTGTGTGCACCTGGTAGCAGGATATAGATTCTAAACAAAAGTGGAGAAGTGAGAAAAAAAAAATGGAGAAGCTTTTTAATGACAATGCATTTCCCCCTTTGTCTCATGTTGGCATCATCAGGTCTGAATGAAAGATAAAACTGTCCATTTGCTTTTTGTATGAAAAGTTGTTAAAGTCTGTGAGCTAATCTAGCAAAAAAGACATTAATGGCTTAAATACAAAAATAACCCCCCACCCTGCAAAAAAAAAAAAAAAAAAAAAAAAAAAAAATAGTTGTTTTTACTTCTGACCTGAAGACACCAACCTAACACATCAAGTGTGTTTACACTTAGTCTCATTTTATTTATATATATATATATATATATATTATAAATTAACCGATTTAAAATACGTTTTTTTTTTTTTTTTTTTTTTGCTACCCAGTTCTAACCATGTTTTAAAAATGGAAGCTAAAAGCTTAGAATTTAATTTTGTAATTAAATTAAAGACATTAGTTCCATTTCATCCTCAAACAAATTTTGGAGTAACTTATTTTTAAATTTACTGGGAACACACAAAATTTTAAAATAAGTTACTCCAAAATGCGCTCGAGAATGAAATAGAACAAATGTCTTTAATTTAATTATAAAATTAAATTCTAAGCTTTTAGCTTCCATTTTTGAAACATGGTTAGACTGGGTAGCACAAAAAAGAAACATTTTAAATCAGTTAATTTATAATATTAATGCTCTGTAAATTTACATTGAGCACTATTTTGTAAAAATAGAAATATCTATAAGAACACCGGATTATATATCTTACTGTTCTTTTTATATATATAAAATTATTTAAAGAAACAAAACTGAATAAAAAGACAGGAGGAAAAACTCTTCTAAGCTGATGGGTCTTTGTCAAGGCAAAAGTAAGGATTTATTTTGTTGTTTTGTCATTTTATGTTTATATACAAAATCAAGGATGTCATTGGTTCATCAAAGCTTTTAAATTTCAGAACATCCATAAATATTCATCAGGTGGTTGAAAGTCAAAACATATGGAGGATACAAAGTGCCATAATTCAAAGTTTGATAAGACAAAAGTAAGCAAATAATATTCAAGAAATATTTTTTAAACATTGATAAAGCTACGACATCCTTGCTCTTGTATATAAATACATGCAACAAAATAAATCCTTATTTTTGTCTTGGTAAAGTCCCCCAGAGGACAAAACAAGGCAGTTAAGAATAGTTTTTCCTCTTGTCTTTTTAATCATATATATATTAAATGATTGGCTACTTATTTCCAGGCAACTTGTCTGTTAGGGATGCTAGTCCACCTTTATTGCAGACACTTGCACAAGCACATTTACTGAGTTTGTTCAACATCTACAGAGTTTATCGGCTGTTTATACCGCAACTATGCTGATTAGACCATAGTTACAGTTTCTGTAAGAGCACTTCATCTGGCATTCTCAAGATTTTTTTAACAAAGTCAATGCACGCAAACCCTTGGTCATCAGAATTAAGATGAGAGAAGATAACGACTGACATTACATTAAAATTTTTGAAGATCCAAGTTGACTGGATTGTAAGAAGCTGGAAGTGAGATCCACAAACAAGTGCAATAGAAGAAACTGTTAGCATAGAATTTAAGGTTACATCTAGCCATTTCAATGATTAAACTGATAAGACCTAGCTGCCAATCTAGTACTGCATTTAAATTTGTAAAGTCAAGGCACCAAAGAGGAAAGTTCATCAGAACAACTACCATAAGAATATTTATAGAAAAGGTACAGTCGAGGTTAAGAATTAGAAATATTAGTCCTGATCCGGTAGCTCAGCTTCAGTCACTTTCCCACCACCCTAAGGTTGCATTGTCTATAAAAAATTTCATAAGTGTTTGGATGAGGTTTTTGCTATGGTACCTAGATTTTTTGAATTTAAGTGCAGTACTAGAATGGTGCAGAGATCTCATCCATTCACAGTTGAGTTGGCAAGCTGTAACCGTTGTAAAGTTCTATGCTAACAGTTTCTTTTCTTGCACTTCTCGCTTGTGGAACTCCCTTCCTTTCCAGCCAACTTTAATCTGCAAAAATTTAAATACAATGTCAATCACTATCTACTGTCCCCCTGATTACTCTTTTCTCTTCCCAGTCATTATTAATGCTTCTGTTCCTAATTTTTCCACACCTGTAACCCCTTGCATGTTAGTGGCTTTACTGCCTTGCATTGGGTAATACTTATATATATATATATATATTATATTATATATATATATATTATATTATATATATTATATTATATATATATATATTATATTATATATATATATATATATTATATTATATATATATTATATTATATATATATATATATATTATATTATATATATATATATTATATTATATTATATATATATTATATTATATTATATAATATATATATTATATTATATTATATTATATATATATTATATTATATTATATATATATATTATATTATATTATATATATTACATACATACATACATACATACATACATAGTCGATTCAAAAAGTACCAGGACAAGGTTTATAAAAAGAAACTACAATACATATCAATTTGGCATTTTATCTCCTTTGAAGTAGTCCCCTTCTGAAGATACACACTTTATCCAGTGTTGTTTCCATTGATGGAAGCATTCCTAGAAATCCTTTTTTGGGATAGCGAGCAGCTGAGACATCACATTCTCTTGGATTTCCTTGATGCCCTGAAATTTTGTTCCTTTCAAGTAGAGCTTCATTTTTGAAGAGAAAAGAGCCACAAGGGATGAAGGATGAGATCTGGGAAATATGGTGGTTGTTGAATTGAGGGAATGTTGTTCTTGGCCAAAAACTATTGTACAAGATATGGTCACTGATGGAATCTCTATGGGGTGGTGAGACAACCACACTCTACACACTTTCCTTTGAAGCATTGCTATAAACAACTGAAGCAAGCAAAAATGTTATAACTTAGTGTGTATACACAACACCATTCAAGATCAATCTGTGTGTCAGGTGTCCAGAAATTGATGTCGCTTTCTTTCAGCAATACATCTCGTCTCACCGAAGCCTAGAAGAGCAGTGGTCCTCCACATCCATTTGCCTGGTTTTTAACAGGTAGCGTTGTTCTCTTATGCAAATAAGCCTGCTGCATAAAAATGGCAGTAGGCGTATGCACGCATGACCGACTCGGAGAATTCATTTTGCTCCTGGTAAGTCACTGTCACATCTATTACACTGTGCCAACCAGCTTCACTCTGCATACTTTAGCTCTATTGCCATAGCAACAGTCCCAATACTTTTTGATCATACCTCATATATATATAAACTGTTATGCAAGACTTATGGAACATTCTATATCTATGTGTATATGACAAATAATCAAACACTACATATTAGGTTGGTGCAAAAATAATGTCGTTTTCTCACACATGTTACTATGTGAGAAAACGACATTATTTTTGCACCAACCTAATATTTCTCCTAGCTTGAGATTTCATCTTCCATCTTTTATTAGAACATTAAACAACAGTTAAATCCACATTTCTTTAGTAATGAGCAACTTTCTTTTGACAACAACCTATTCATGTTCTTGTAAGCTAACAAGTATCTACTGTGAGATCTGAGGCTTTTTGACTCTGACGTACAGTTCTTGGCAGAGAAGTGAATTCTATACCAAAATCTTTGATGGTAAATTCAATCGAAGCATCATATCTGCCAAAGGATGGAAGCCAATTTGCTTTTTGATCCTATCCTATAAATACCAGTTCCATCTTGTTTTGCTAGCATAGAAATAGAATCTTGGAGAATCGAGGTCAGTTTGAATCAATGTACCACTTTTTTTTTGTCTCGGCAGACTTAAGAGTCAAAGTTTGAGTCTGGAAGGAGGTAGCTATAAGAAAATATAAAATTCTAAAATAAACACTTACTTCCTCATGCCATTTTTTGATTCTATTCATGCAATTATTTTGTTTGGATAAACATACAGATTAACTTCTTTAATCCAGCACCCTGCCAGACCATAGAAAATTCTGGATGAAAGAAATCACCCTAAAAATACCCTGTAAAAATAGTCTTTTAGACAGCTCATTCCCCATATATATTGATAGTGGTACATAGAACAGTGAAAATGGTAAAGTTACTGTAAATAAATATACTTAAAGATTCCAGTTGTATTATGTATTGTAACCTAGGAAAGGTTACTGAGTGAGGAATAACCAAAATGGAGGTTGGAAATAGTAATCTTTATAACATCAACAAAATATATTACTCGTCAACTGCGTGAAATAGGTCTGAGACAGCATGTTACCCCCACTTACAATAGTGCCCAACATAGTTATGAGGATTAGGGCATACTCATTAGTGTTCATATGTACGGTATATAACATAGTAAATTGCTAATGCCCCCTGAAGAGTGGACAGACAGATTCGTCTACAAAACTCTGGGATTGGGATGCTGAAGATAACATTAATCAGCTAAGTGACAAACATTTATTTATATTAATTCTCTCTCTCTCTCTCTATATATATATATATATATATATATATATATATATACACGTTGCATTAAAGATGACTAACAAGGTACAGTGATTAAATTTTTTTATTTAATTTTTTCTTGTATTCATAAAAATAAGTGTTTTCTTTTCTGGACATAAAGTGTGTAAAAATTTTTCAAATGTTCTGCATATACAAGCACTGGTAGAAGTTTTTCTCTTCTTTTTTCATCACATATATGCATACATGTAGGATGTCATGGGTATTTGTACTTTTCAATTGTTTTTTTTT
Organism: Acanthosepion lycidas; assembly: GCA_963932145.1. NCBI lineage: Eukaryota > Metazoa > Mollusca > Cephalopoda > Sepiida > Sepiidae > Acanthosepion > Acanthosepion lycidas. Next base: position 29,011,070 of record OZ010586.1, read on the forward strand.
TTTTTTTTTTTTTCTACTTTACACTTACGACTTATTGAATTTTTTAAATTTTTCGCTCTTTCCTCTTTTCTTTAAATTGTAGCTATTTTGATCTTGTTTGTTTGTGTTTTACGGCATATCAACCTCATTGGGTTATTTAATGACAATAATAGATATCCAGGCTTTGAAAACTTGATCACTAGCTTGTCATTCATATATATGTTGATATTTACACTTTGACAATCAGATAGATAGCTAGCTTGATAATCACACTTCAACTTATAGATATTCTGGCCTTAAAGGCTCTTGCAAGTACTTTAGTAGAGCTTAATCATGGCATTGGGTTAAGTTATAAAAATGAAAAAAAATTTTTTTTTTTTTAAATTATGTTATAGATGCCGATTTCTGAACGGAAACTGTATATCTTGTTGGTGTCTGTCTCTTCAAAGACTCAAGTCACTTTTATAGCTGCTACCGGTAAATTTGTTTTTAAGACAATAAGATTTTGTAGTATGTCATTTCTGATTAGAATAGACATACCCCCCTGATGCTCAAAGACTAGAGTTTTTAATATAATTATACTGTTGGTAGTCTTTTATATTTATCTTATTGTTATTCTTTAAGAAGGTTTCTTGAAGACATATTATAGCTGAGTTTAGGTCTGTAATTAGTAACAGCAGTTCATTTATATTTGGCTTCACTCCTCTGTAGTTCCATTGTAGAATTTTATGTGATCTTGAGTTCATTATGTTTTGTTGTTTTGTTTTTTTTATGATATATCCATCTCTTCTAGGGATGGGTGGGGTATTCTCAGTTGTCATGTTGCTAGGGTTTTTCTTTTGTTTCTATTTTTCTGAGGAGGATTTTGTTTGGCTTTTTGATCTGTTCTTGTTAGTTGATTGTTGTGTGTCTTTTTAAGTCACATCTTTTCCATGGTGTGTTCTTTTCGAAAGTTCAGTTGTGGTCGTGTTTTCTGATTGTTCTTGTTCTATTTTGTTGAGAATTAAAAATCTGTTTTGAGTTTTCAGGTTGTTTGTTGTAGATTCTTTGTCTTGGTTTTGCAAGTCTGTTTGGCTTCTGCTGAGGCTTGGTTTCCTCTTTTTGAGTTTGTTTTGTGATATTTGATGTGGAGTGTTCAGTTGTTTTTTGGTTATTTTTAGCTGTTGTCATCATTTCAGGTTTGAGTATTATGGTTAGTTCAGTAAGTAGAATTCTCACGTTATCTATTAAGGTTAAGATTTCTTCAGATTTGTAGTTAGCTTTTTCTGTTGTTTCTTTTTTGGGATATTCAGGCTGTTTATTTTCTGAGGTCAGCATGGAGAGGCATATGTTATTGTGAGTGTCTGCTTTTTGACAATTTTTCTTGCTTTGAAGAAAGAGATATTTCGAGAATATTTTGTTTTGTTGATTTCCTTTTCTTTCTGCCATACTTTACATTCTCTTGCACCTGCAATGTGCTCCTCTTTGCAGTTTGGACACCAAGGTCTTTTCCTGCAATCTTCTGGATGTTCAGTCTCTGTATTTTCACATCTTCTACACACTGGATCTCTAGCACAAGTTTCTTTGTGGTGTCCGTATCTTTGGTATCGGTATGTAGGCCTCCACTTTTGCTATTGAATATCCAATTCTTATGTCCCTGGGTATTACAGGGGAGTTAAAGGTTAATATATATGTATTTGTTTCAATAAGTGTACAATTTTTTTTTAATAGTTATTTTTTTGACATCTTTTACTTGTTAGTTTTTTAGGTTTGTTTTTATCTCTTCCAGGGTGCATAGTGAGAGTTCATGGCTTCTCACTACTCCTTTGGATTAATTTAGGGTTTCGTGTAGGTATGTTTTGATTTTTATTTTGTCAAAGGTTGTCTAGTTTAATACTTTTTTGCATGTGCATTTTTGGATACTTCAATCAGTATTGTTCCATTCTTCATTTTTTTCACAGATTCCGGTTTTTGGATGTTGGTTGAGATGATTTTCTCTATTTTAAAAGGAGATATTTTGGTAAGAGTAGTATTTTCAATGGATTCTAATACTATGAATTGATGATGTCTTAGTTCATGCTCTGACTTGTTGTCTGAGCTCGATTCGATATGGGAGTCTTTTTGTTATTTTTTTTTGTTGCCATGTGGGTTTGTTTTTATCTCCATCTCTTTTGCTCCCGGCCCTCCTTGGAGCCCGGCAATGGGAGATATTAGGGGGGGGAAGCCCATTTGCCCAATTTTCTCAGGGATACAAAAGAGGTATACTCATATTAGTAGTATTTTTGCCAGCATTACCAGCGTTTTTGTTTTCTTACCCCTGTTTTTATGAAAACTTTTATTTACTCCTTCATGTGACTGATTTTTACATACTAATTGATTGACCCTTGCCACCGCCTTCTGACACTTATTTCGGGAATATCACTTTGTTTTGAAATAGAGTTTGAAAGATATTTATTTTGTGAGGATAGGTGTTAGGGCTTTATGTGACTAGCCGATTGGTCGGATCGGGCCTCTCTGACCTCCTGTCTAGCCCAGGTAAAGGCCAAAGTGGTGTGTTGCAGGGTCATGACAAATTTTCACCTGGGTCACGACTTGCTCAACCACCAGGATCCCATCCCCAGGCATCACAGGTCGCCACCCATTGCCAACAGGTGGCCCCGTTGAGGGACTTTTACCCTCTGCAGGAGTGCAGTCAACATATTCTGAAGCCCTGCTGACAGGGCAAAGCTATTTTGACTTCCAATTTTCCAGACATGTGTGTATGTGTATATATTTTGAACAATAAAAAAATTAAAATCTTTAGACACACTGGGTTGTAGATTAATATTCTTTCGTTTTTTTTATTATTATTCCATTTAGATTCCTCAACTAGTTTCGACCAAAATGGCCATCATCAGGAGGAGAAATATTTCTGCTTGCTGCTAGCAGTAAACTACAGAAATGAAGGTCTTGATGGAGAAAATGAACTTTTGTCTGTAGTTTTCATTTATTTTTTTATTTTTTTTTATCTTTTTAACATGAATCTTAACATTCCTTGTGTTGGTCAAACAGTCTCTTTTAAGTTGTTATTTGAGATAAGAGCTGGATAGATACATGTTGCTATGAATTCTCTGGTCAGTTTGACAGTTTTATTGGGCCTGGTGAGGGGATGTGTCTCTGTTTAGTGTTTGTGTGTGTGTCATTTGGTTCTTAGGGAGTGAGTGAGTATGATGTGTGTAAGCGTGTGTATTGCTGTGGGTGTGTGTTATCATTTGGCTCATTAGGGAGTGAGTGAGTATGATGTGTGTAAGTGTGTATATTCGTGTGGGTGAGTGTATAAGTGTGAGGCCTCCACACCTCCATAAGCATGTATGTCTTGTGTGGGTGAGAAATGTGGGTAGGTTTTGATTTGTTGAGTTATATATTGTTAAATTTATGGTTTAGCCCGGCTGGATATTTTGTTTTTAGACGTTGTATCCACTTATTTTCATGGGACTCTAAAATCTTTCTAATGTTATCTGCTCTGAACTTTTCTATTCTCTCAATCCTTATTTCTTTTTCATATAAAACACAACCATGAATGTATAGCAACATTTAGATAAAAAAAAAATGTCATTGATGAATTGAATCTATAAGAGAGACAATGTGTGGACAAAAAAATGATGAGAGAAGAGCAGAAGCACAGGAAAATGGATAACAATCAAGACAGTTTATATAACTAAGAAAAAATAATATAGAATACTATGAAACAACATTTTTATTTCTGTATTCTGATCTTACTTTCTTAGTAAATAGATATCCCATTGTTATAGTAACACAAGTTAATATTCTAAGCCAATAAGCAAACATACTTTGTTTTAATATTGGAATATATATATATATAAGTGAACATAGAAGTCAACACTTAGAGGCAACAGTCTGTTTCATGCAGACTAAGTGTTGACTTCTATGTTCACTTTTATATTTACACATGCTCTATCTCTGATATTGAGCACTTTATTCCATAAATATAGCACACCTTAAGACAATATTTATATATATATATATATATATATATATATATATGGAATATCAAGTTTGAATTTACTTTGCGTTAATGACTTCTCTGCTAGCTATAGGTTAAATAGTAAGGTAAACCAGGTGATGAGTGATAATCTAAGAGTTAAAAACTGTGCAGAAGGCAATGAGAAACCATTTTGCTATCTTTCCAAAGAATACATGAAAATTCCCAGATAATGAAGAAAAGGAATGTGTGAAAAGCTATATTCATATGTGTCCATACATATGAATATGGCTCTCCATACATTCCTTAACCCAGTGTTAAAAACGAGTGTGTCACATCGTGCCTTAGTAGGAAGGTCAAGTGAATAATTGCTTCATTTTTCAAGCAGAAAAAAAACTAAATTTGCATCATTTATACAATAGACCTTTTTTTGTAACATCAAGGTTATTAAAACACGACAGACCTTGTGTATTCCCTTTATTAATTCTTTGATAAATTTCAATGAATTTTCTGTCTTTGAGACAAAAGAAGTTCAATTATGCTGATTCCCAAAGAACAAATATTGCCAACATATCAAATACTTTTGTAAACAATTATTATCAATAGCCATTTACTTTTTTTTTTTTTTTATTGAGCTGACTGTATTTGCAATCTTGCTCTTTATAAATCAGTGTTTTTAAAGCTGAATAAAAAATTCTGAAAATGTCTATTTGTTTATAATATGACCCTCTTTGTCTAACTTTTATTCAAAATTTCTCATTATGTACAATATGGTAGATAAAAAAAATCTTTGATTACAGAAAATATGACCAATGAAACTAAAATTACTTATACAGTGTAACCCGGATATAAGAGAGTTGTCAGGAGCGGGAGAAGAAGTCTCTTATATCCGGGTTTGGTCTATTTTATATACATTCACACAGGCTCTAATATGGGACCAGAGAAAATCTCTCTTATATCCGGGTTACACTGTATATTACCAGTTTTGGCAGTAAACTAGAAATATAATCTTATGAGGAAAAAAAATAAAAATGAGAAAATAAAATTTATAAATGAAACATCTCAAATATAAAAAAAAATGTTTTTTACTGTTAATGGCAAGATTAGCCATTTCCATTCAAGAAACTTTTGGCATTCATTAACCAAACAGAATTACTGTCTATTAAAATTTATAAAATCTTTCTCTTAAAACAGTTTTTGAAGGAAAAAAAAGTAAGCTCCTTATGTCTTTCTTGTACTGATGGGAATTTCCTTCTTACCCCTTTTGTTCAAAGTAGTATGGAACATCAAGATCTTGATTATATCATAATTTTCTCTTCTAGTGATGTATGCTACCCATTTTTTTTTTTTTTTTTACACATTTTCAAGGGATATAGTTTTTGTTAACTGGTAAATCTCTTTGTTTCTGATTCCGCAGTGCCAATTTATCAGTTCTGATGAAGGATGGTCTTCTCTCCAAACTTTACAATAAATGTCTATTTCTTGCTTTCCAACTTGTTAGAAATCCTCCTCTGTAGTTCCTGCCTTTAAATTACTCTGGGGAACTATCTGATCCCTTGAATTATTGCCCTATTAGACTCTCAGCTTTTTTCTTTTTGTTGGTGGAGTATTAGAAACACTAATCAATGCTGAATAGGTTAAGTATTTTACTCCACATGACCTTTCAGATAAACAATATGGCTTCTGTTTTGCCAGGTCTATCACCAATGTGTTAACAGCAATCACTGACTGTATTTATTAGACTAAGAATAGTCAAGCTCATGTCATTGCCCTGAATATCTCAAAAGTATTTGACAGGGCTTGGCATACCAGCCTTCTACACAAGCTCAAAGACTACAGTGTTTGTAAATAAATATTTGGCCTAATCCAACTGTTCCTAACAAATCGTGTAATGAAGGTCATGTTGATTGGACACATTTCTAGTTCATTTTACATTAATACAGGGGTCCCCTAGGACTATCATTAGACCAACACTGTTTCTGACCTTAATCAATGATCTTCCTGATGCCATTAATACTCAATTAGGTATCTATGCAGATGACACAACCATTTACTTTTGCCTTGTAGCAAGTTTGATAGATCTATCAAAGTAGAAATGGTAACTACTTATGAAAAGGACCTCCAATCAATGGTTAACTGGGGTAGGAAATGGCTTGTAAATTTTAACATCTCCAAAACAAAACTGCTTTAATTAAATCCCCATAAAGAACATTTTCTGCCTGCCATCTGCATGGCTGATGCTAACCTTCAAGTGAGCAACACTTTATGCCTTCTTGGGCTTATGTTTTGCACCAACATGAAGCAGAGTGATTATATGGAATCAATTGGTAGGTCAGCTGCTAAGAAAGTTGATGTGCAATGTCGTGCTAGACAATACTTCTTGTCAAAATCCCTCTTGCTCATTTATAAATCTACCATACAGCTATATATTGAATACTGTTGTCATATCTGGTCTGGCACTCCTATGACATATTTTGATATTCTGAACAAAATTCAAAGAAGGGTCTAATGTAACTGATATTGACCTGGTATCTCAACTTCATTCTCTTTCCCACCAACATGACGTCTCTTGCTCATTTTTTTAACAAATATTTTCATGGCAATTGTTCTGATAGAATGTTCTCCTTAGTGCCTTGACGGCATGAAAATAAGTGTGCTACTAGATTGGCAACTAGGTTTCACCATTTTATTTTGAACTATCTAAATGCCACTGCCATGTCTATTCTCACAGTTTTGCCTGTGGAACTCCCTTACAATTTCTTGCTTCCCTGCCACCTACAATCTTAAAAAATTTAAATGCAACATCAATCACCATATTCTGTTTTCTTGAACCCCATTCATCTTTTGTTTTGTCTTCAATCCTCCTTATTCTCAGACTTCTCTTTCATTCCCTGTAACACAGTGTACTAGTGGCATTACCTCCTTGCTTGGGGTAAAATGATTAAAAAAACAAAAAGTACAGCATTATAATGTGAATTGTTTCAACTAAAAATATTTACATCAGTAGTTACCATACCAAGACAAGCATACTAGCCTACTTACCATTGCCAACACCCACAATTCTGCCAACAACGCAAGGTTACAAACATATCTTCTGTTTTTACTCGCACACTCAAAGAAAAAATAAGCAATACCATTCAGAATTTCCACCTCATAGCATCTACTCATGCCTAAAGAAACAAAATAAAAACTGGAGCCAATTTGAGTCTAAGGGACAAAAACTCATCAAAGAGTCATTTTCAGCAGTTGAACAAGCATCTTGGCCTGGGTTGACAGACTTTGTCAGAAAGCAAATCTCTCCCATCTCCAAGATACAACTCATCCTCCAATACACGTCAATGAATGCCTTTTTACAATTCTACTTAATCTCTTCTTTCAATGAGAGACATTTACACTGATTTATCATTTTTTGTATTTTACATTAATAGAATTGTTTCTTTAAACCTTTGTTGTTTCTTCTTTGTTCTATCACCATACGCTTATCATAACATCTCCATCAAAGTTTTCACATTTTATTTCATTCCCTGTAACCCTCTGTGCCCTAGTGGCATTATCACCTTACAAAAAAAAAAAAAAACCCAAAATAACAAACAAAAAAAAAAAAAAAAAAAAAAAAGGAAAAAAGAATAAAAACAATTCATTCGGCCATTTTTACTCATTGATCTGAGAAAATGGTTTGTTTTAAAACTTACATTGCAAAGTGTAGTCCAAAAGAAATAGCATTTATGGACACACGGATATATTTTTATATCCACAGGCTAGTTCCATTTAGAATCACATTGAAAAAGCTTCCATTGAATTTCTCATTTCTTCAAATAAAGATTTTATTCAATGAAAGAATAAATAACTTGCTTCCAAGGTCAGATAAATGTATGGAAGCTAAAATGGAATATGTTGACATTAAGCCAATTTTTCTCAAATCTGAAATTCTTAAGTCAATATCATAAGATACTAAAGGAGGAGTCAAGTAAACATTAAAGACACTTGCAGGATTTCCTTTCCTTGTCAACTTTAAATAAACACCACATGCAAAGAAACTGATCAAAGAAAGCTCGTTTTCATGGTGTACATGCTTCTTAAGATTTAATCAATGGTAATAAAGCTATTATTGATCACATCATGAAAAGACATCATATATGACAGAAGTATAACAAATCATTTTATTTCAGGATTCTTGGTAGAAGACAGTGATAACTACACATAGGCACAGCCTGTGTGTACTACTTCCAAATGGGGTGTGAAGCCTGATTGGCGGCCACTGGCAGAGTTTGTGAACCTTGCTATATTATCAACATTTCCTATCTACATTTATTTACATTAAAAATTGAACTAAGCAACTACTAAAGGTTGAAAAATTTTTGTGAATTTTGATTGTTCTGCAGTTTCTTTGTTTTTGTCCATGTATTTGTTTTGCTCATGCTAAATCAAAACACTATATAAAATTTACTATTTCTTATCCATAATGTTGAAGGTCTTAAAATTATTCAACTTTTTTTTAACAAGAAAAAATTCTAGTTGATGTTAAAAAGTGTTTTTTAAGTGTTAAAATTATTCAACTTTTTAACAAGAAAATCTCAAGTTGATGTTAAAAATTGTCGCAAAACATTGATTTATTTAAGATGGAATGATCTATTATGAAATGTCTCAAATTTGTATTTAGGTACATTGTATTTATTTTCAATTTTTCTAATTGAATTGTTCACCTATATTGCATATGATCCATTATTGTACATAATTAGGTTGCAATAAAATTTGTATTTTATATGAATACAACCTTATGAAAAAGAGTAAGTGAGGGTGTATCATAGAGGGAGCATGAGACATTTGCACCTAGCCCTGCACTATCTGTCTTCTTAATTTAGGTTTTTTTTTTCTCATTCTCTCACTCAGTAACTTTTTGCATTATAGTGTCTTTATTGCTTTCCAAATCCAGAGCCCTCTCATTCCCTGATTGTCCAAGTCTTCAGGGATGTAGCTGTACTCACCCCACTTGGCCAATTGCAATGTTGGTGGGACTATTTAACCCATAGTTGGAGGTTTTGAATTCAGAGTTGTCTTTCTCCTAGGCTGGTTACCACCCAAGGCTATATGACCCAGTTTATCCTGCTATTTACTCATAGCTGAGGAGAGGGATAAGAGATGGATTCATACCTTTCCCAAGGATATTTACACATAAATGAATGTAACAAATTTGACTGGTATTTGAACTTGGCTCTCCGATTACACAATCGGAGCCATTATCCATTGCTCTAGCAAGCCCCCTTTATTGCCTTGTTTGGGGTGAAATGATTTAAAAAAAAAATAAAAATAAAAAAGAATAATAATAATAATTTTATTGAGGAAATTTTCTAATCAGTCTCACCCATCAAACTTATTAAACTTTCCCCTATTTATAAAATTGCACTCTCCCTGAAAGCTTTGACAGTAAATAGTAATTATCATAATTATCATAATTTTTTTTTTTTGAATACTTAAAACTTTGATGTTTTTTATCAGAATTACCACATTCTATTCTTTGATAAATTTTGTTTAAAAAAATTTTTTATACTAAAATTCTAATTTTCTGATTGTTTAAATAATTTTCAGTCCGCATCTTGTATTAAAATGCCTTGCCTTATTTATTATATATTGAGAAGAACCCTCACCCTCACAATTCTTAAAATCTCCACCTCTTGAATTAAGCACTTAAGGAAATTAAAAGAAATGAAAAAAATGAATACAATCTGTTATAGTGGAACACACCTATTCTATTGTTAATAGACTCTCCCATCTATAATAAGTAGGAGTAGTAAGAGTAACAAGTCAGTCGCTCAAGGAGTTGGTCAGTCAGTCGATGTCGGATGACCGTTAGTCAGATATTAAAGTATCAACCACCACAACTAGATTTAGTGCCTTATTACCGATTATATCAAGTTCCTAACATTTTGTACATCAAACCTATTTTAGGACCGACTTAGTACAAATACAAGCCTCCACTGAGCAACCACTACTGTGACACTATTTGGCTTGCTAAAAAAGAAAGAAGAAAAAAAAATTAAATTTAGGTGATAAGAAGCCATCACGAAAAGGACACTAAGCGGTGTTATTTTTCTGACAAGGAAGAGTGGTAAGATTTTTATGTCCATTGTCGAGAAAGGAAGATACTGGATTTAATCTGATTTATGTTACGAGGCGGGTGAAAATTCCAGGTTGGTCAAATAACCTCAAAGACAGAATTCTAAATAGATAAAAATTAACTGTGTCGCAGAATTACAAAACCAAAAGTGTTTGCTGACCACCATGAAGGAAAGGTTAAGCCTTTGTCTATATGTAGAAATCATTGAGAGGAGCATCTGTTTATCGTCAGACTGGCTAGGATAGCGAAACTATTTTATCGGATCAGTAACTGGCACCAAGAATGCAAATACGTTCAGAGGGCCACCCACTTGATAATTAATGAAAATCTCGTTGACGAATTCCATATGAAATTCGGCTATAATAGCGAAACTGTTTTATCGGATCAGTGGTTGGTGCCAGGAGTGCAGGTACGTCTGGGTGGCCACCCGCTTGGTGATGGCAAAAAGCTAATTGACGAATTCCAGGTAATCCAGTTAAAAGATAAAGAGTCTAGGGTATGAGGTCTCCTCGAAGAGAAGAAGGAAAAGGAAAAGTGAAAAAAAAAAAAGGATAAAATTTTTTTTTCTTTGAGCAAGATTTTTTTAAACCGAGGCTAGTCTGGCCACACCCACACCGCTGAGCGCCCATTGGCTGAATGATAGCAGGAGTATTGGGCAGAGGTAATCATGTGAAGAAGGAGGGGAGGCCTGTTGCACCCCCCTGAAGGGATAGGTATGAGATGCCACTGTGAGAGAGAGGGGAAACCCGTTGACACCCTCTGAGAACATGAGAACAGAAGGAGGTGGGAAGACGAAAGACTTCCAAAAATGGAAAATAATAAAATTTTTCCGACCAAAACCAAATAAGTGGATTGTGGGTTGAGAATTATCAAGGAACCTCAAACCCCGACAAGCCCACTCCGGTTTTGGTTGGCGTCCATATAAGCAAAGTCGCAGCAAGCGAAAATCAGTTTGAGTTCCAGTTAAGTTCGCAGCTGAGTTGAATTGAGTTGGGCCCGCCTCGCAGAACAGCTGACTGAAAGATATCCACACAATTCCAAACTCAACTTCTAGCCAAGAACAATTTATTTCTGAAGAACGACTTGGACTCACACCACCAAAACAAGTTTCACGAATATCGTCTGAAGATACACCAAGAAGCAGTTTCTTAAAGAACAAACAACTTAGGATGTTAAGACTCGCCTAACAAACACAAAGTGTCATGAATCCATATAGCGGGTTGGGAAGTAGACGCAGTCCTGTATTCATCGACCATATATAACATATTGTTATCCTTTTTTAACACATTTGAACTTTGAGTTATTATTTTATTTTCTTTTACATCTACTTGTGCGATATCACCCTTATTCGAACTCTGCTTGCATTACGGCCCGGCGACTGATTGATTTCGTCTGCCTAATATCAATTCACAACGTGGGTAGGTCAGACTGGAAATCAAAGCAGTTACTTCAGTAACCAGACATTGGAAGCGAGCTGGGAACGACAAGGCTGATACCAAATCTAACCAGATTCCCATCCGAATCACCAAAAGGTTAGAACGTCACATTTGGTGCCACGACCAATACCAAGCCAGTTGGTCATCACAGGACAGGATAGCACGACGGACGCAGCCAGGCAGACATCACATTTGGCGCAGCGATACCGGGGGGGGGGACGTCACACTACATAACACAATCTTATGGTCTTTTTTTTTTTTCTTTTAAGAGCCTGACAAAAATTATTTTTACCTTAACTTCATAATATTAGTAGCAAATGTAATTAATCCAGAGTATGTGAGAAATACCATCCCCCATAATGGTAAGACATTAGCTAGATAAAAAACACCATTGCCACTAATATCTTAACATTATGTGAGATCTATTTCACCTTGTATTATGGAAGAGAGGTAAATGGAAATCATCCCCTGGTTGAGAGATAAATGCAAGCATCTGCTGGAAGAGAGGTAAATTTAGCTAATATTGTAGAGAGGTATTTTTTCCCAAAATAGTTGTCATATTCTAAATAAACATAATTCAATGAATGAGTGTTTATAAATGTAGTAGTTGGCTAAGTTTAATGAATAAGATAAAAAAAATATCTTAAATCTCTTTAAAAGTACCAGCTACTTATCTGTTGAATACCTCATTAACACTGTTATTCTTAGTGATAGGTCAATCAGTTAACTTTGTTTCTGAAACAAGATACTTTGATAAGCAGAACAAATAATCAAAAGATCCTGTACCAAAGTGAAGGATAATCCTACTGCACTCTCTGCACACCAGAGCTAAATATAAATCTAGAAAAAGAGGGCTTTGTAGTCAGTTCTTGCTACTCTTTCACCTGAAAGCAAGGCAATCTAATCCACTCTTAACTACCAATGAACTAATCAGAACAACTGCTTGTTACAAAGAAAGTAAGGTCTTTTCTCTCCGATTCAAATTTAGTGTGTGCTATGAACTCTGTCATATGAGAAGAATAAAATTTGTATTTCTAAAAAGAAAATAAAAATTTTAAAACAATGTTCACTTAATATTCATTCATGTAAAAACCAACATTCTGCATCAACTGCCACAATGGTGACCCTAAAGCAGTAATTCTGACCTGCCATGCCACTGCACACTTGTGTACCGTGCAATCCTCTTAAGTGTGCAGCAAAATATTGTCATGGCATATATATGTGTGTGTGTGTGTGTGTGTGTGTGTGTGTGTAAGTAGTAATTGCACGGTGTTAGTATTTCACTAAAGTATTAAACTTTTTTTTCTAATAATTCTTTTCACCAATCTTGATACATTTTAGATATCAATACACAAAGAATGTTCCACATTAGCTAAAAAGGCTTTAATCAGTTTTACCACACTTTTCTACTTCATATTTATTTGAATTAGGCTTCTCAACCCTAAATAACATGAAAAATAAGAAGCAAGAAAGTCTATTTTCAAGTGAAGAAATGAGTCTGCTTATCACACATTAAAGTAAACATTGAAGAAATTGTGAAAAACCACCAGGCACAGATTTCACACTAAATAAGCTGCACAAATACTGAATAGAAATATTGAAACAAAGTTCATATTTCTGTATTTTTTTTTTTAAATCTATGGTTTTATATCATAACATTTAAATGTATGCCGTTTTAAAAATTTTGCTAAGTTTGCCATTATATATTCATTTATTCTTAGGTGTGCTGTTGCTTAAAAAGCAATAAAGCAATACATAAATCTTAATGTGATAAAGAATTACTGGTGTAGAAAGAAACATTTATTTTTAACAGCATGAGATATGGAAGTTTGGACATGATTTGTAAATTTTGTCCAGAGAAAAATTTTTCAACTAGAACACAGCAAATTGAAAAATATAACTATCGGCCGCAATCCGGAGGCACTAAAGATGACCTCACCCAACTACATAACTATTAATTTTAGAAACATTTAAATAATTGTTATTTAAAATAGCATGAGAGTTATATCTTTTGTTGTGATGATATAAATTCACTGATGGATTATCTGCAATATCATGCTAAATCTCATGGTGTTGAGATTTAGAAAGAAATTCGGTTGAACCAAGTTATTTTTTTCTCTTTCAAAATGGCTGCTTATTTCAATACTTCTGTCCCATAATGTTGTCACATTTAATGCATGAAATTGGTCTTGAAATAATTGTTATATTTTTATATAAAATCAAAATAAAAGACAGAATCAATGGAAATGAAATAGCTTATTAATTTAGTGCTTGGAACAATTAATTTTGAAAATTAAATAGTAAAATCACTTACTTTACATTAAAACATTTAGCATTCTAACCATGGAGCTTATTTTTATAGTTGCTACATGTAGAATATGAAATTTCATATTCTACATGTAGCAACTATAAAAATAAGCCTCATAAGCTCCAAGTATTGATCTTCACATTGAAATTTCTCTTTAATCCCAAAACTGAATTTTATAAAAATAATTATTTTCATTGAAAAGGAAATACTTCATATTTTTTAACTGACATATTCCGCCTTCAAGATAAATATAAGCTCTGATCTGCACAGTTTAAAATCTATGAATTGCCATGACTGTTCTTGAGAAAGATTTGGAGTAGTTTCTCATTGTCTTCTCCATGATTTTGAATTCACAGTTTTCCTTGTAGACCAAAGAAGAACCCACCATCAAAGAAACTGAGTAAATAAGGAGGGAGATTTTATTTTTATGGACAAAAACCAAAGCATTGTGGGTAATAAATGTTCATATAAGTTTGGGAGGGGTGGGATTGAGTGGTTTTGAACATTTGCTTCTTTGTTTTTACATTGGTTTTGGAGTACCAAGCATTGCAAGTGTAGTGATGAAAATTACAATTACCACTCTTTGGTTGGGACAAAGTCATGGGGATCACATAAGTGCTGATGAGTGATGTCAGTTCACAGAGAAAGGCAGATTCTATTTATCTCTCTTGTGGTAAGATATTTCTGCCCACACCAGTTTCTATTCAGACCATACAGAATACAAATGTGTCAAGCCCACAACAGTAGGGTGAACAGAGTAACCCTCATGGTCTCACCAGAAACAAGGAACACTACCGATCTGTTAGTTTTCCTGTTGGGAAATGTTACATGTAAGACCCTCTCTCTTTTCATCTTTTTCACACTGCTTGTTGTATTTATGTTATAGTTTCTTTGTGTGGGACAAATTAGTGATAAATATATATATATATATATATATATATTGGTATAAAAAAACCTTTTGAGAATTTTTCATTTTGGGGGAAATTGCTTAATGTTCAATAAAATGAGACACAAATGTTAAGTTCAGTCATTTGCTGTTTAACCATAGAATTGCAATGGCAGAGATTTATGGCATTCATTGTTAATCATAAATTTTGGCAATGTTTAACCATTGTAGACACAAGAAAAAAAAAAAAAAAAATGGTCTGTCAAAAGGATGGTTTTTCTGTTGACACTGCTATTCTCACTTCTGGAATTAGGGGAATTATGACTCTTAACAGCTTCCTTCACATGTCAATGTTTATTTCAATCAGATGCCATTTTTCAATCAAGTGCCATACATAATACACACATGGGAGATCATGCCTCTTTTCCGGCCTGGGTATGATGATAAACTACATCCAAAATGCAAGGCCTCTGATCAGGAGGTTTTGAGTGTGGAATCACTTATTAATTGCTGGTGTTCCCAGGTCCGCCCATGACCCAGGGTGGTAGCACCTGTTAGGGTCCTAGCTATGGGTAAATAGTTAACCCCCAAACTGGGGTAAAAACACTATGAAAGTGTAAAAATAGGTTTTAATACCAGAAATACTTTGTAAAAAAATTATTACCGGCAATAAATTTTTGAAGAAAAAATTATTACCAACAATACATTTTTTGAAAAAAAAAAAAAAAAAATTACCAGCTATACTTTTTTGAAAATAAAAAAATATTATCAGCTATACATTTTCAAAAACAAAATATTACAAGCGATACATTTTTTATATTAACAGAAATAGATTTTTGAAGGAAAAAATTTTATCAGCAATACATTTGAAAAAAAAAAAAAAAAAAAAAAAATATATAAAAATAAATTATTACCAGCAGTAAAAAACTTGTCGGCATTAAATAACCCATTGAGGTTGATACGCATAAAACAAAACAAACCAAACTATGTCTCTTTCAATTCATGATTGATGCAGCAAAAGATTTCCCTGCAGGAGGTTGCCATTTATTTCTGTGGTAGGCTGGTTGCCAACCAAGGCTACAGGATCTAGTTTGTCTTGCTATTTAACCCACAGCTGGGGAAGGAGAGACGGATTCATAACTTCCCAAGGGTATTTGCACATCAGAGAATTTAATGAATCCAACTGGAATTTTAACTTGGCTCTCCGATTTCTCATCTGGAGCCAGTATACGTTACGCCACATGCACATTTTATTTACAAGATTATAAAAATAATAAATAAAAATAATATGTGACATTTGTTACAATTTTATAAAGATTTATTATTGATCATTTTATAAAGAAATAAATTTGAAATCTTTTATTCAAAAATTTATGAAAACCTACAAAATTTTCAATAAATCATGTTCTTTACAATGGTTGCCAAAACATTGGCAAATTGCCAATTGATTAAAAAATGGAAATAATAAAGATTTCATTATAAATTTTCATATTTTTATGATTTTCTAATTTTTTGATAAACTTCTGAATAAGAAAATTGTTTTCACATTTTTTTCTTTATAAATTGCATTAGATGGTTCAAATTTTTAGAATGTTGTAAATATAAAATCATTCTTGTAAATAATCTAATAAATAGTGTTTAATATTTTTGTAAATTCTAAAAGAACAAAGAAAATGTATAAATTCACTTTCGTATATTAGGGTTTTATTAAAATTCTAAGTATTGCATTTCAAAACAAACACTGCTGAGAGAGTGACAGTAGTATAAAATAATAGTGGCATCAAGGGAAAAACATCATTTTGACACACCATTTTATTGTAGGTATGAATGTTAAACATTGCCAATTTTCCATAAAATTAACAAGTAATCGAACCAAAATAAAATTTTAAAAATTCAATAAGTTGACCCACCAAAACTTCCACAATTTAAAAAAGTTTCTCATATCATTACCATTTAATAATGGGTAAGATTTAATTTCAGTTAAACATCTATCACAAAATACTTTTCAACAATAGTACAGCCTTCTGTGTTTAAGAGCGTGGGGATTTTCTGGGAAGAAATAGATTATGGTACAATATTCTTCCATGCGAACTGACAAAAAATATTGGAATATATCTTGAATATTTTTCAATTACCCAAACTAAACCCATTTTAATATTTCATTTCAAAAAAGCTTTTTGTAAATTTAGAAACCCATACTCAATGACCAAATTTCAATTTCAAACACTGAAGCAAGGTTTGTGTTTGACAAAATATTTAACTTGGTTGCACTTACAACCAAAAGCTACCTTTTAAGAAATATATCTACTTTAATTCAGCATCAGGAGTTAGCGACAGAAAAATTCCAGGCCAGCAGGAATCAGATAAAAATTGTGACATTTTTCCATAAAAAATAAACTGTACAAAACTTTGAAGAAACTGTTTGAAAATACTATTTGTTGATTTATAAATGTTAAATTTCTTTCAGAAAATAAAAAAAAAAAAAAAAAAAAAAAAAGGTACTTATTATGATCCAGAATGCTCATGGTATTTCATCATTCTGGAAATAAACTTAAAATTTCATCATCTAAAACAACCTGGCCACCAGTGACAATATATGATGATGATAGTTCACCATTCTAAAATCTGAAATGTCAACATTTAAAAGCAACCCTTTTACCACAAGTAAAGACAGTATAGTAGGGGTCAGGTCAGTAGAGTAGCAGTAGTAAAAAAAAAAACAAAAAACAGATGTATCTTCTTCGCTCCATAAAAATCCAGAGTTAACAGTCTCAAATGCTTCCCTTAAATTTCTTAGAAGAAGCAAAAACAAGTAAGTACAAACTTTTAAAGAAACAAAAGAGACAATAACACTGAAAACATTTTTAATACACACAATACGAATATTGTAATTAACATCACAAAAAGAAATATACACATTCTTGCAGTGGTGTGCAGAGGTCTACTGGTGCCTTGATAATTGATAAAATAATTGAAAAACAGTTTCAACTCAGTAGTAGATAAAATTTTGTGTAAATATTTCTTGTCTAATATTTGTTTTGCAAAATCTTTTGAAAAAGTTTTTGTGAATTTGTGAAATATAGCCACAAAAAGAGAAACGATATTATTGTGCTCTCAAAAAAAAAAAAAAAAAAAAAAAAAATTGCTGAAAGATTATTTTTTAAAAGATATTTCATATCAATTTTTAATTAGATTTAAGTTTGTTTTGAAACTCTTTAATTTTTCACTCTGTCTCTTGTGAAATTGTTGGTTATTAAATAATGATTAACTAAAATCAGACTATAAATAGTAAAACACAAGATTTAGATCTTGCATAGAATAGAATGCACAGAAAATTAGTGACCAAAAATAAAATATTTTCTATTAAAAGATTCATACTTACATTAATGCATAAACAAATAAAGTTTGCTTATTTTAGTGGTGGATATTGCCTTAGGTGTTGTTTATTGTTTTCCTTTGTACGAGTACACCTGGCTTTGTGGGAAGTTAGAACAAGTCCCCATCTTTTTTTGCATAAATTGGCCACTCCATTATCATCCCAGATTTATATAATGGTTATATAATATATGCATACTATCAAAGAAATTTCATATTTTTATTTAATTATAAAGATCTGGCAGCTTATTGTTTTGTTGGTGGTACTGTCAATAAAATAAAGTTTGTATTTTTACGTTACAAAAAAACAAAAAAAAACAAGAATATTTAGCTCAACTTTAATGAGATATTTGATGCTGTATCTTATTTACAATTTAGTTTAGAACTTCGTAAATAAATTTAATAAAAGAGGCTCAATTCAATTCAAGACTTAGCCATTGGATTTCACTCGCCCATTTATTGGGTTGGTGCAAAAATAATGACGTAATAATGTCGTTTTTTGACGTTAAAAAAAAAAAACGTCAAAAAACGACATTATTACGTCATTTTTTGCACCAACCTAATAGCTCGTATTTGCCCCAAAATCGATCCTTCGTATGCAAAATGGCGTTTTTGTTCTGACAAAAATAAATCTAATTTATTTTTAACATATTTTAACTTTTATGCGAAATTTTTACCTGTCATCGAAAAGAAATTGGCGACATTTTGTTATTGTTAAATTTTTGACTAGTATGTTTTAAACTAATAGTTAACTTCTCCATCTTTGCTATTAAATTCGTTAAAACTTGTTTTTGTGTAAAAAGAATGTTTAAAGTTTATTTTTTGTGTCAAGAAGTTTTTTTTTGGTGGGGGTAGTAAAATTTTAAAACAATTATAAAAGATATTTTTGGTGCAAGAAAAAAAAAAACGGTAAATTGGTTTTGTTACCCATGCGCTAATATCCCTTAAATTTTTTCCAAAATCGTCATAATTCCGTGCAAATGTACATGCTGAACTCAATTTAACAATTATGAAGAAACTTTACTTTACCGTTTTGGAGTTATCGACAAGAAAAAGTCGGACTTCTTGTTTGGCATTTGTCCCACATTACTGCCATCATGAATCTGGATTCAATGCGGGATACCTACGCCGTCGTGATAAGAAAATTTGGCCTATTTACTTCTTTTACAGACTTTCCTTGCAGAAAATCACTACGCACGGGTAACAAAACCAATATTTACCAAAAAAAACAACAATGCAAAGCAATGGCCGCCAGCAATTAATGATACATCGAATTAAAGTTACATTCTCAACACTTTAAAAAGTAAATTAGAATTTTTTCCAGGACAAGAGATAAAATTAAAACCAACAATCAATTTTATCCAAAATCTGGGCGAATACCGAGTGAAATAAATAAGCAAGAAAATCCAGCGATACAATTGAAAGAAAGATTTACAAAAACAAAAATAAATAAATAAATTTCACATTACATTTAATTTTAAATATGAAACAAAGATTAATAAAAAAAATTGTTAGCAATTGATTTTTCATTTTTTTTTTTTAAACAAGTTTTAAATTTCTTTAAAATAGAGAGTTAAAAAAAGAAAAACACACTTACATGTTGATGTCAAATTTCCTTTGGTTTTTCAGTTTTTAGTCTGAAAGAAGTTGATTCTGCGAGTATGAAAATGTAACGGTTTCAATAATAACCAAGAAGCTTTTTTTCAAGTAGTCTTTGATTTTATGTCATTCTATCTCTGCACCCACCCTTTATATCTTTTGAACTTTCTTTTTACTACCAGTTCACAGACATGGAAAATCAAAATGAAAGAACTAACGCCAAAGTCTTGGAATTCTGCTATAAGTGAAAAAATTTTGATTCAAGTAGCTAAGTAGGTACTCACTCACCAAACACTAAAATGGAGATTTGGATACTGTGTGTTGTTTCTTTATTTTTGTTCAGTTGTGATTCTGTGACTGTCGTTTTGTGTTCAACTTAAGTTAACAGTCCCCCTTCTACAAGGAATGTATGTGGCACAAGGCCGAGTTTAACGTCGTTTTGTGTTCGACTGTCTACACATCGGTCCGATTCTCTCGTTTTTTTATACTCTTTCTTTCGTTAAGAAGAAGATACATTGGGCTTTCTCTCAGAATAAAGAATAGTGAGCTGGGATGTGTCCAAAAATAATAGTATTGTGTTTGCCTCGTGTGGTGTACTAATATTTTGTGGGGGTAGACTAGTGTTCGTGTGAAATTTAGGTAATAATAGCACATAGGTAAAAATGGCACAAGCGTGGAAATTACGAAAAAATGGTACAAATCATTTCATGGATGCAATGAATAGCTGCATAACCAGGAACGTGTTTGTGGTTTTTACCTGCTACACTACAGGATCAGTCATATCAAGAAGACAGGTGGTCTTGGTGCCTTTACAAAAAGATGTTCTCTTAAATCTCCATCTGATAAATAGTTGATCTTGCAATCTGTTTTACATGTACCTTTGGAAGCAAATCTTCTCTTCCATTATTACTTACTATAACTTCCATGATGGGGTTGTGATAGATAGAGCCACTGATGACAACTGAGCCAGGAGTCAACTGGCGTCTGCTGCTTCCAGAGAGTTCCTACTAGTTCGATATTTATTTTTATTTTATTTTTTTTCAGAATTTACTAAATAAATAACGTGTACTACATTTCATTTTTTTCCTGTATGTTTTCGCTTTGTGCCATTTTTTCCTATTTTCTCCACTTGTGCCATTTCTACGTGTGCCATTATTTGTGTGCACCGTTCGTGTGTGCATGAATTCCGCCTAAATTAGGAATAATGTTCCTGCAGTACGTATTTGATTATTGCATTGAAGCAACACGTTTACATTTTTTAAACGACTGAAATATTTAAAAAAATTACATTTGAAAATGTTAGGCACGAGTAATTAACAACATCACACCTTTATTCTAACTGAAGGCATTTTAAAAAGTTCAGAATTTTTCGAAACCATCGTTTTTGCCAATGTGCAATAATGCACAAAAATGAAACTGGACAGAAGCTACAGGCGTACAAATATACACAAAAAAAATCACACTCTCGAATGAAGAATAAAAGTAATAAAACGTACGTTGAAAATTGGTAGAGTGCAGCAGCGTTAATTTTACGCAGGCTCCAAGAATAAAAGCTGCCCACTTAAGCGCACTGTCCTAAAATGTCGTACCTAGAGTAACAGTCAAAATTCAAAAATATGTGCTACTCTGGATGTCTGCTGTCTTTCATTCCATTTTCTGCTCGGCTGCGACGAGAATTAAAAATACGTAAAAACATTTGTCTGTTGCCAAACGTTCATTGCTGTCGGACTCTCTGCTTCGTCAGATAGGAACTCCGAGGAAGCTTTGCCGCAGGGCAAAGTTTCAGGCCTTGAGCCCATTTTATGCGGGTTCAAAGGGAATATTTTTGGCCGAGCCTACAGGCTCGGAGAACCCACGCTAAACCGGCCTTGTGCCACATACATCCCTCGTGGTGGGGGGACGTTAAATATTAACGAGAATTAAAAATATCCTCCAAGGAGGACAACAAGAAATCGATTATTTTTCTGGGCATTTCTTTTAAAAGACTTTAATTGTAATCATAAAGTTACATTTAATTGCTGTCATCAGTCAAACACTAATGCCTCCAGCTTTAAGCTTGGTATTAATTTACTATTTCACCGACTGTTACATTATGCGTTAGTAATTAACTGGCCAATGACGGTGAAGTAATGGCGGACTTGATCATGCACATTCGGTCAATAATGGAGACAGGTGTAATAAAATTTACCTTAAGCTTTAAGATCAATTTCGGCTTTAAAAAAAATGTTCAGAAATGAAACACAAGGACTTCACTTAACTTGTAGGTATTTAAATGTATTAAATACAAAAACAAATGTAAAACTCCAATAAGTCGCTACTACTGATCTTTGGAAAGGTATGGGGAAAGAGAACGATGATGAACCATTTTGAAATTTAAACTCTCATACCAATAGTTAAAACACTGAAATGTATTATGATCATAAATGTCATGATTTTTAAGCAAAAAAAGTAGAATTTTTTATTGAAAGCTATTTTATGAGTGTATTAATTGTAAGATAAATATATTTGCTTAAAATTAGCCAATCTTTTTGTGACGATTACCTCATTTCTGGTAAATCTTTAATTACAGCTTAAGACTTTTTAATTTTCTGTCGAAAGACATCTACGGCACTTAGAGAGGACTCTAGCGCCTTCATTCCCCTGCTTCTCCTGAAAATGACTCCTAAACATTATGGCCTAAATTTATGACGATATTGCTGAGCTGAGCTGTATCTTTCTTTTTCTTCTTCTTCTTCTTCTTCTTCGTACCGTGTCTCTTCAGAACATGACGATCATGGCTCTCCTAAACCTCCTATCCCATGTTGCACTTAGGCGATCATAGCTTTCCATTTCCTCCTGTTCCTTGTAGCAATAAACTTTGACATTTTGTTATTTCTTCCCTGTTCTGCCATCTACTTGCTTATGCCCATTGAGTATGTCACGCGTTGCTTTCCCTTGTCTCTCTCCCCCTCTATCTGCCCTGTGAGTATCAGATTTTCCAAGACCTCCTTTCTCATTACGTGTCCCAGAAATTTCAGCTGCCTCTTCCTAATGTTAAGTATAAGTTTCCTCTTTGTTTGCATCCTCTCCAAAACCTCATCTTTGCTCACATGTTCAGTCTATGGTATCCTTAGCATTCTTCTGTGGAACCATACCTCTGTTGCCTCAAATCTCTTCTTCATCTTTGAGGAGACCATCCAACATTCACTGTTGTACAGAAGGACAGATGTCATGTAGCAGCTCAATACTCTTTTCTTTGTTACCAAAGAAATCCTCTTGTCTTGTAAAACTCTGCCTAGCTTTTGGAATGCATCTTTGGCCATCCCAATACGTCTTCACTTACTGTCCTCTGTCAGAACACTTTCCAGAAATTTAAATTTTCTCACCTGCTTGATTTTAGTGTCCCTCACCTGTAAATCATATTTTGGGCTCATCTCTTTGTGGATGATCACGTATTCTGTCTTCTTGTAGTTTATACTTAGTCCCTTCTTCACGCTCTCCTTCGCTACATTCTGTAAGAGGTTTTGTAGTTTCCTTTCCATGTCTCCTATCAGCACAGTGTCATTTGTGTATCTTATGTTGTTAAGATTATGGCCACCAATGATGAATCCTGGTAGGATTTCTAGTTCTCCGAGAATTGCCTCGCTGTATAGGTTTGTCGGAGTTAGCACCTCCTGAATTACCTATTTGTCACTAGGGGTTATTCTCCCTATACTATAAATACTGGGCGACTTCTCGCCTCGTCCTCTTTTTCCTTCAGGCCTCGTGCCGCATTCCACTACGCGTGGAGGTGAGGTAAATCCTCTTTTTCATTTGTTCATTTCAGCGACTACAATGTAAGCTCTCTTAGAAAATAGCATTTCCTACTTGTGGGAAGACGCCATGAACATTATACACACATACACGTACGTACAATCAGTCACCAAAATACGAACATTCACCAAAGAACAAACACCAATGTTGCACACACACAAATGTTATTGTAAAATTGTTTTGTTTAATACATATTTGTTCTAAATATTGGTCTTGTTTCTCTTCTTTATCCTTAGTTCGACTTAATTCAAGTCCGCCATTTTTCTTGTTGCTTGACCTTCTTCTAGCAGGAAATATAAACGCACGTGTTTTCTTTTCATCTTCACCCCGGTCCACTACAGGTTGAATAAGTCCTTGCCTTACACCCCTTTCTGTTTATCTTTATGCAAACGGTTTGTCATCAATAGAGGTTTTTGATTATTCTAACGTAATTCACGAATATGTCAAGGTTGCTGAACAGATTTTTGTGGCATACTTGTCGAACGCCTTTGCAAAGTCTATAAAACACAAATGCGTGTTTTGCATTTGTATTGCTCTTTCCGATAGCATTCTGAGCATGAATATCATGTTCCTTGTTCCGGTGTCTTTAACGAACCCGCACTATTCTTGTCCTATCTCTGGCCTGATTCTGCTGCGTTCTCTAACCATCAGTATACGAATGAATAGTTTTGTTACGTGACTCATTAGGCTGATTGTTCGGTGGAGTTCACATTCATTTGCTCCTGGTTTCTTGAGCAGTGCTATGAAAATAGATCGGCTTAGGTCTTCTGGTATATCATTACTGTCATAGATTTCATTTATTATTTCCGTAATCTTGTCTATGCCCAAATCATCTAATCTATAATTCTATCTGGCCCTGCCGCCTTGTTTCTGTTCAATTTGGCCAGTGCCGCTTCTACTTCAGTTTTTAGAATTTCAGGCCCATCAATAATTCTCTGTATTGCCTGTTGTACTCTTTCGTCATGGAAGGGTTGTCCAATGTATTAGTTCCAGCTTCTTTTACTAATATGAGCATTCCATCCTTGGATTTTATGCAGCCTGTTGACGAGCATGTCTTCTATCCCGTTATTTTCCTTATTTGTTTATGCGTACCTCCTTTGTGGTACTCTCTATTTCCCTATATTTTTTGCTTATCCACTCTTCTTTAGCCTGTCTGCATTTGATTCTTATTTCATTGTGTAATTTTCTGTATTCCGTTTTGTATCTTGGCAGAGTTTTCTGTCTCCTTTGCATCATATCGAAAATCTCAACAGTCATCCATTCGTTTTTTCTTCTTCGTCCATTCTCCTTTGGAATGATATCATTTTCTGATGTCCCTAAAGGTTCTCTTAGCATGTCCCATTTCGAGTTTACATTTCCATTTTGTCCCTCGCATCTGCTCTTCACACTGTCCATATATTTTTCCTTCAGGTTCGGGTCACTCAGGAGTTTGTTGTATTGCAATTTAGGTACTGCATTACGCTTCTTCAGTTTCCAAAGTTTCAAACTTAGTTTACATATGCCAGGGTGATTGTCGCTTTTGCAGCCAGCATTTGTGTAGGTTTTGCAGTGAATCATTGCATTCCTGAATTTTTTGTTGATAGTTATGTAGTAAATTTGGTTTTTAGTTTCTCCTCCTGGGCCTCTCCATGTCCATAATTGTCTCGGAAGTGTCCTTTTTGTTTCTATTTTCCTTAAGTCTTCGTCTTTGCTTATGCGCTACGTTCATGGTTTTTGTCGAAAATCATGACTGACATTAATTTTTCTATACAAATGACAAAACTTCATTTCCCAGGACATGTAAAACTTCTATATAAGTCTTAAATGTTGAAAAGGTCTTGATGTCTTATTCCAGAAAAGAAGTTCAAGTCAAAAAAAAAAAAAATGTATGTAAATAAAATTGAAACAAAAAAATTTGCAGTACGATAATGAGGATATATATATATATATATATATATATATAGATAGATAGATAGATAGATAGATACATATGTTGATAGATAAATATGGATATGAACACTGAGGTCAACACCATGCGATGACAGTCTGTTTCATCCTTGAACGCTATCTTTAGACATGCACTATCTCTAATATTGAGCACTTTTACATATAATATAGTATATATTAAAACTATATTTTTATCATATATATACATATATATATATATATACATATATTCACACACACACATATTATTTATATATATACATATCTAAATAAAGATATATACATTATATATATATATATATATATATACACACATATATATATACATCTTATATATATATATATATATATATATATATATATATATATATATATATTAACTAACCAATCATGTAATGAAGATAGTGTTAAACGTACAGGGTTCCAGATCATGTCATACTAATGCGGATCATTACTAACTTCCAGATCATTTTCATATTAACATTTTCATACTATTCTTGGACCTAAATTTTTTCTGATCTTCATCAATAATCTCCCTGATGTCATCAATTACCAACTTGGTATTTATGCAGATGAGACTATCATTTACACCTGTCTTAGTAGCAAATCCAATTGACTCAACAAAGTAAATCTAGCAACTACTCTTGAAAAGAACCTCCAATCAATGGCTAACTGGGGCAAGAATTGGCTTGTAAATTACAACACCTCCAAAACAAAACTGCTTATATTTAATCCCCATAGTGAAGCTTTTCTGTCTACCATTGCGAGGACTGGTGCTAAATTCAAGAGAGCAACACTCCAAGAAGTGGAGGGACTATTGTTATTGAGTCAAATGTTATGTTTGCTGCAATGAAGGTTAGTTTCCTGTGTTGTGCAAAAAAATTTTCTTGTCAGAATTCATCTTTCACAATTTTAAATCTACCATTCATCTGTGTATTGGATACTGTTACCCTATCTGGTCTGGTGCTCCTACTGTGCATCTCAAGAGTCTTGACAAATCAAGAGAAGGGTCTACAATGGAATTGATCCTGACAAGGCATCACGTTTCCAGTCACTTTATCACCAACGTAATGTGGTTTCCCTCTGTCTGTTCTACAAATATCTTTATGGCAAAACTGCTTAGATAAGCTTTTTTCCTTAATGCCCGAATTACATGGATTTACATGTGCTACTAGATTGGCAACTAGACTCTCCACTTTACAGTTGAACTCCCGAGATACAACCGCCACTTCTACTCTAACAGTTATTTTTCTCGCACTTCTCACCTGTGGAACTCCCTTCCGATTTTTTGTTTCCATGATAACTGCAAACTTCAAAGATTTAAACGCAATGTCAATCTCCATCTTCTGTCTTCTTGAACCCTGTTCCTTTTTTGTCCTTTCCTAAATCCTCCCTAATTTCAATCTTCTCATTCTCCTTCACTTTCTGTAATCCCTGCATTCTAGTGGCATTGTTGTCTTGATTGGGGTAAAACAATATATATATATATATATATATATATATATATATATATAAAGTAATTAATAATTTATCACAGAAGCCATTGGTGCATACCAATGGCTTCCCATACTTGATACTTCTCATTTTTCACTCTCATGTGGTCATGTGTGATGTCATGAGCTGCGACGCGATTTTCGCTTCCGTGTCTCATATATACGAGTTTGTCATTACTTGAAATTTTCATGCAGCAAGGGCGGACTATCATTGTTATTTCGTCCGTTGTTGTTTGATTTATTGAAATTGTCATCTTTGATAATGACTTGTGTAAGCCGAAAGCTTAGATTGGATTTAAACATGTATTAATATGGTGTTTTTCTTTCGTCTTTCAACGATAATGTGATTAAGCTTATCAGACAATACGAAAGGAACTTATTTAAAGTAAGTCTATTATTTAATGAAACATGCATTAATGAAAAATTGCTGCCTAAATATACACAATATATATATATATATATATATATATATATATATATATATATATATACACACACATACATGAATCATTCATACAAAAAAACAAATAACAAATATAGAGGTTAATGATTTAAATGGTGAGAATACTTCTTCGCAAACAATTTCAATAAGGTACACTAACCCCCGAACCTGTATATAAATGATATGATCCCTGTTTATAAATTCCAGTTGCATAAGGTCTTTTTTAGTTTTTACAAGCTTTCTTCTGTTCCTACAGACATCCTCAGGTATGGAAATAGATTTGTTCTTGTTTTTTACTTCTCGGTGATAAGAGGACAACGAAAATAGAGATGTAATCCGAAAAAATGCTATGAGAAATGTGTTATTGTTTTGGAACGTGCGATCGCAACGCTGAGTTTGAATTTTAAATTTTAAGGTTGTGCGTTTTTGTACAACTATAGTAATAAGAGAATTCTTTTGTACTGGTAGGTTTCCCGTCAATGTGGCATGAACTATATTGTTCAATAATTACAGGAATGTCACACTTATTATCCGAAAGTTGCACGTTGGATCAGTTATTTTAATTTCGATTATAGGTGCAGTTCAATTTATAATTACATGAATCATTCATACAAAAAACGAATATAGAGGCTAATGATTTAAATGGCGAGAATACATCTTCGCAAACAATTTCAATAAAGTACACTAACCCCGAACCTGTATATGAATGATATGATCCCTGTTTATAAATTCCAGTTGCATAAGGTCTTTTTTAGTTTTTACAAGCTTTCGTCTGTTCCTATAGACATCCTCAGGTATGGAAATAGATTTGTTCTTGTTTTTTACTTCTCGGTAATAAGAGGACAACGAAAATAGAGATGTAATCAGCACATTCCAAAACAATAACACATTTCTCATAGCATTTTTTCGGCTTACATTTAGCTTCGTAGCCAATCTTGTCATACACTTAAATTCATGTTATCAAAAACCCAAGGTGGAGATCTAATTGGAATAACTATCATGAAAATGTCCCAAACTTAATAGAAACAAAGTTTTATTGTCAAAACCTTAATGTCATTATTAAGAGGAAAGACAAAAGGATGTTTTATTATTAAATAATATTTTTAATCCTTTTTAGAACTTGTTTTCCCTGCATCAGAAGGTGGCCAAAAATTAGTAGAGGAAATTTTAGCATCTTCTTTTGATGAAAAACAAACAAGATTTGAAAATTTTTGAAAAAATCAAATAACTGTCACAAATGACATCAGCTCTTGGCATCTACATGAACATTTACTCCTGCATCAATAGTAAGATTGATCAGTCAGATAAAAGGAAAATGACAGCTGATATACAAAACAACCTCAAGACTGTTGTTAACTGGGAAAAAAGATGGCCTGTCAATTTTAACACATCCAAAACTAAATGTCTCTCCATTAATCATCTGAGAGACCCTTCTCTGCCTTCCATCATCATGGCTGATGCTATCCTCCAAGAAAGTGACTCATTACATCTTCACGGGCTAATGTCCTCAGCTGACATGAGGTGGAAAGACAACATTGAATCCTTCCCTTAATCAGCTGGTAAGAAATTTCACTGTGTCAGGCGAGACAATTTTTCTCTCCAGAATCTATCTTGCATATCTATAAGTCTACCATTTATCAAAGCTGTTATTTTCCTGGAGCTCCTTGATAAGATCCAAAGAAAAATCAGCAATATTATTAGTCCTGTTCTGGTGGCTCAGCTTCAGTTACTTGCCCAACACTATAAGGTTACCTCCCTGTTTCTTTTTTTTATAAATACTTTCATGATTATTGTTTCGATGAGCTCTTCGCTATAGTACCTAGACTTTATGAATATAAGTGCAGTACAAGACTGGCAGCAAGATCTCATCAATTTACAGTTGACCTAGTTAGATGTAGCCATAACTTCTATGCTAACAGGTTCTTATCTCACACTTCTCACTTGTGGAACTCACTGCAAAAATTTAAATGCAATATCAATTGCTATCTACTGTCCTTTTGATTGTTCTTTTCTCTTTCTCCTCATTACTAATATTTCTGTTCCTAAGTCCTCCACACTCTGTAACCCCTTGCATACTAACAGCTGTACTGCCTTGCTCAGAGTGATACCGATTAAAAAAAAAAAAAAAAAAAAAAAACCTACTCTCATCATTAAACCCAACAGAGTGCCATTTGATAACCTAGGTCAGTGTTTTTTTTTTACCCATGGACCACTTTTACTCTTAATTTTATTGTGGACTCCTATAACCATTCAAAGAAAACAAAGCTTATTTTATTTTTTACTAATATATAAGTTTAGGAATTGTTTTATAGAAATAGTAAATGTATATTTGTTATTTTGAAGTGAAACTAATTTTACGAAAATAAAGTTGTATTTAGCACCTAAATTTCTATTTATGTACACTCATAAAATATCTCATAATAAACCATTTTAATATATATGAATAATTAATGAATTTAAAAAGATTCAGATTTATTCAATGAGATCCCTGTGGTTGATGTTCTCTATGAGTTATTATATTTGACTCCATTGATACCAGTGATAGTCGAAGATCACCCACTTTTCACAATATTGAGTCAATTATTATATTAATTAATTTATATTATTATATTAATATTTTATTTTATTAATATTTAAAATTAATATTATTATCTATTATTAATATATTAAAATAATTTATATAATTCTTCTTTATATATATATATATATATATATATATATATATATATATATATATATATATACTTCTTTTATATATCCTTCTCAGATTTTATTCAACTTTTTCAGTCAAAACATCCAGTTGAGTGAAAGGGACGCTAAAACCTACATCGCTTGATCTCGATTTCCATTGGTTTTACAGTTGTTTTTTTTTTATTTTTAGTACTTTTAATATTGTGTAGATTACTGTAGAAATTCTAATTCTCAGTTGTAACAACTGTCGTGAAGTGAAATTGCTCTCTGGACTACTAAATTATTACTGTGGACTCCCAGTTTGCTATTTTTATGTGTGGACCCCAAGTAAT